>JAODJX010000001.1:8943422-8956396 GCA_026776945.1 Isichthys henryi | reverse complement strand
CCCCCCCCCCGCCCCCCCGGCCCCCCGCCCCCCGCGCGCCCACCCACGGCGACGCCGAACCGGCCGGGGCCCCCCCAGCCGCGCGCGACAGGGTGGGGGGACGGCAGCATTAGCTGAGGCACAGGGGGATTATTTTTATGAAGGAAGCTTGCAGAGAAGAAAAAGGTCAAAGAGAAGCAGCTCTACTTAGATTCTCTCCGGCCGTCTAAACTTAGCTGCGTGAATATTTAACATCGATCCGCAGATGATGACCTCTGCATTCTGCTGCAGGAAATTGAGTCCATGCGACGGACCTCCCAGGGGCACTCGTGGGGTATTTTTAGTCTGCGGAGATATTTAAAGCCACGCTGTAGTCGCCTCTGGACCCCGGGGAAGGCGATCTGAGCGGAGACAGCACACAGGCGCCCCCTTCTGGCCTGCTACAGGGTGTTGGTGGCAGCAAAAGGAGTTACCATCACAGCACAGAGAACGTCACACTTGGGGTCAGACTCATATGTGTGACTCTAATGTCACATTAAGATGTATGCAAATATCTCCATCTCTCTGTTAAATTTTTACCGAGGCTGAAGCCACCTTTGGTTCATGTAATGGGTGAGGGTAGCTAAATGGGCCCAGACAGAATCACCACGAAAAGCCCCTGAGTCAGTGGGGGGGGGGTCTGTTTGCCTCAGAGTGGGGGTCACGCCAACTGACGTAGTGCTAATCTGAGCTGGTCCAGCGCTGGAGCTATAGCTGCGCCGATCGAGGCTGGAGTCATGCCACAATTATCACCTCCAGCTTTAACCTGCCTCCACAGCTGATGGAGTGGTTTGAACCAGGCGGTGACTCCCACAGCACCAGAATCAGACAGAGAGCAGAGTCAATGTCCTGGAGGAGGATCACTGTGGGGTTTTAAGAAGCTCAGGATGCTTTTGATTTCACAGCTTAACTGCCAAAGAAAAACTTAAAGTTATAGTTGCCAGATTTTCTTATGATCCCTCCTCCATGGAGGACTCTAAGGTACTAAGAAATGCACCAATCATGTGGCTCTCTCTGTTATTGCCCATTTCATTAATAACACTCTGAACATGCATCTATGGATTTAAACAGCATCACGACCCAGAGTCCCAATTACTGAAGAGGATTTCTGGAGTGACATGGTTGTCAGGGAGGTGAGCTTTCACTTATTGCTTTTGAATCTTTGTATAATCTAGCTGGCAAATTTCATGTCAAGCTTATTAAAATGAGCGTACGGGAGATTCTGTTGGATTGGCGTGGCTAAGCGGGGATGACAGAGACCCGGAGGTACTGAAGCGGGGAGGGGGGGAGCTTTTATGGACCAACATTAGCATTCTGAGGAGCATCAGCGCTATCCGAGGCATGTCACTTTTACCTGACACATCGCACCCCATAATGCCACATCAGCAGATCTTCAATTTTACCGGAACATTCTAAATCCTCCTTAGTAACATGGAGGTCCACACATATAAATATGCCCATTTATTTGGACATGCCTGTCCAGTGGGAGACGCCCATCTATTTAAAAATGTCTGTCTATCCAGAGATGCCTGTCCATCTGGAGATACCTTTCCATCTGGAGATACCTTTCCATCTGGAGATACCTGCCCATTCTGAGATATCTGTCCATTCTTAAATCAAATCAAGTGGCTTTTTATTGTCATTTCAGCCATATGCAGTTGGTTCATTACACAGTGAAATAAAACAACATTCCCCCAGGGCCACGATGCTACATAAAACAAGACAGGATTACAAAAGCTACACAGAATGACAAAAAGTGCATGTATGTGCAAACATTGCAGTACAGTGCAATAAGACAAGAGAGTGCAACACCGACTAGATTACAAAACACCACTATTTGGGTCTGGAGAAGCTGATGCATGCTATTGCCATGCCGCCATCTTGGTGCCAGACCCCTGTCCATCCAGGGTCTAATGCCTCTCCTGCCCAGCTTAGCTGTTCAGTCACCAGTCAATGTCATGGTCTTATTACCTTTAAGATGGAGAGCAGCTGCCTGTGGATGCCAGGCCCAAGGAACACAGCTGTAAGGCTGATCACTCTATCATAAACCCGGCTGGAGAATACGGAGTGACAATGTAATTTAAAAACCATTGAAAACACAGCAAAATGAAAGTAGACAAAGAAACAAGGACACTTACACTTGACAGATTCCAAGTGCAGTTAATTAGATGCTAAAACCAAAACACAATTATCCTTTCAATGTGATTGTAATGATGCCACTTGGCCAGAGGTGGAGCAATTCACACAACATGGAAATCACATCAATTGACATACTAATAATGGCTACTCAGTAATATCAATCTGTCACCTTCCATGCCATGGACACAGAAATGAAGTCCAGTACAAATATCCCGACTACTGTGACCTACTGATGAAATAGGACACCCAGCAGACTGTGTTTTGTCAAAAGGTGTAAAAAGATTAATGCGCGATGTGAAAAATGGGAAAACATGGAGATAACCTATTTTCCGATCAGCGAAGTGAAATAAAAACCCATGCCCTATATTTTCAGTCCTGTGGGATTCTCTTAAGGAACAGTAAGAGGAGGATGAGTGTAGCCAAGACTCAGCATCACAGCCTGGGGCCATCCAGAACCTTGAAGGGGAAGGAGACTCGCAACTCTGCAAATTTCATGCAAAAAGCCAGAGCGAACAAGGTTCTAAGTTGCCTGTCTGGCGATCAGTATCGATCCTGACCCAAGAAATGTGATGCCACTGATGATGAGCATGAAAATTACTGGAAACCCTTTAAATGGCTGAATACATGAGCCTGTTTTTCTCCAGAAGTCTGCTATGTCAACCCTTCCTCATGGATTATGCACAGTTAATCTAAGACTCTACCTTACCCTCTATCCAAGATACCAAACTGAAATTCTAATGTTTTCTTCAGCCTCATTTCTTTGGATTTTATGGAGAGGTACATCCACCTTACAGCATTTAGCAGGCACTCTTATCCAGAGAGTTTTTAGATGTTTCTAAATTCAGGGACAGTCCCCTTGGAGCAAGCTGGGGTTAAGGGTCTTGCTTAGGGACACAGTGATGGTAGTGCCAGAGGTCGGCTTGAACCAGTGATCTTGTAGGCTAGAGGTAAGCATCCTAACCACTAGACCACTAACACCCCACCTGACTGAGGCAACTCTGGAATATTTTATCTGCGCTCATATCACATAGAGACGCTAACCTTCAGCACAAATGCACCATTGAATAGCCATACAGAAGTGTCCCAGACAGCACAATTACCCAGAATCCTCTTGAACCTTCCATATGACTGACCAAGATGCTTATCGATGCACTGAACAGGAGGAACCTTCTGGTTTCTGTGATAACGACCCGCTGGCCTGATTCATTGGCAGTTGAATGGCAGGTGTGTACTGAGAGGTGTTAGAAATCGGCTGTATCGACCAGAGGCCGCTGCAGAGTGCTCACTGATTATCGACCCCCACCTCGGACTGACTGCGCCGCGACTCAGTGGTGGTGTTGGTACGATGTGGTGGTCAGATTCTTCCAGGCCTGGACTGTTTCACTGAACTTCTCACAGATTTTTCTGCGGACAACGAGACGGAGCAACCACACGAAGAGGGATAAATGTTAATCCGTGGCTGAAGAGAGGTCGTGCTGTCCTGGTAGGTTTTAGTCTTGTGTTTAACTGATGGAGAAGCCATAATGACATGAGGACATCCCTACCCTACAGCGATTTAACTCGTTGGTGCTTTCCTCTTCCCTAGACACGGTGTGGATGGCAAGTAGCTGTCTTTGTCTTTAAATCTCACTGGAGAGAGTGAAACACGGCCAATCATGCCTCAGCTTTGGGAGATTTCCTGTAGCGTGTTCACCTTGTACTCACACTGACCAATCAGCAGGCAGGAGCCATTGCCCCCTGATTGGAGGATGCTTCAGACAAACTGGGTTATGACTAAAAAAGAGCAGCACCTCTCTGTGGGCCAAGACAAAACTGAGCAAGCCTGTCAGGTTTTAGAAAGTTTATGCATGGTGTAATGCGGCACAAGCTCCCTGCTCAAAGTTACGTTCCAACAGAAAGCCAGTCTCTCAAAAACACTTTGAATATTCCAGGAAGGACATCTGAATTAGAAGTTAGTGATTAATTGTCATTGTTGACACACCACACAGTGCACAACAATGAAATGTATTCTCTGCATTTAACCCATATGTGACAATGAGACGTCGCAGTCGGCAGCTAATTCAGCACCTGGGGAGCAGTGCTTGGGGGCGGCACCTTGCTCAGGGTACCTCAGTGGTGCCTTGCTGGTCGGGGATTCGAACCTGCAGTCTTTCAATTACAAGTGCACTTCCCTAACCATTAAGATACCACTGCCCACAAAACTCTCGCGTTGGCTGGGAATCGAACCCAGGTAATTTGCTTAAAAGGCAACTATGCTAACTACTACACCACCAGTGCATCTAGATACACTCTAAAGGTACCATGGACACATGACACGCACCTGTAGGGGTGAATCACCTTACCCACAGAGAGGTCACACACACACACACACACACACACAGCAAGCCCTGGAAGTGTGACAGCTGCCACTAGCAATACCAGCAGCAGCTGGGATGGTTTCCTTTGACAGTGTCAGTGTCTGTGCGCAGAGTTTCGCTCATTAATGCCAATACTGCAGCTGTCTACTGCACAGGTGGCAAGTTTCATAACATCACTATCAGTATACAGCAGGCGCTCTCAGGCATGTCTTAGGGAAATGTTATTTTATGATAAATGTCTGCCCGTGTGTAACAAAGTCTGACCCCCCTCCAGCAGGCAAAAAATCTGAAGCAGAGGACGGACTCAAGAATGCCATCATCCCATTAATTAAAACGAGGGGGGGGGGCAGAGGTATGCGCTCTCAGCTCTAATTAAAACCAAAATAATCCACAGCGATGCAACTCGTGTAATGCCGCTGAAAGATGCGACAGGCAGACACTGTAAACAGACAGACTGTACACTCAAACTATAGGGGAGAGATAGCTCTGATTGATGAGCATCCACTCCGGCTGAGTAGGAGATGTGTCAGTGGGGTCCAGTCCAGGGCTGGCCCTGTCCCAGCTACCAGCAGCAAGCGGCACACAGCTGCCTGGTAAAGGGTCTCAGAAAAACACCACAGGAGCTGCAGTTCAAGGACAGAGCGGCCTCTTTAAATGGGAAACAATGCGACGATTCTGCATGGTCTGGAACGGCGGCCACATACCGTGGAGATCTGCAGCTCCTGTGCTGTGGTGACCTTCACTGGCGGTAAATGCTGTAGCAAGATATATTTCAGTAATTGTTTATTATAACACACTTACATTTTGATTACAGAGTCCGTTTTTCCTGTTAAATCACACTGAGAATAAAATTTGTTTAGTAACAATATTTATTAAAAAATGGTACTTTGTTACAGAAATAGTTATTCTCATACAGATTTCCAGACAATCAAATATATTTGAAGTACTTCCCGACATGCTTTACATGATTATTCACTGTTTCCAAAAGTACAACGTCGTATTCAGGATTTGGTGCAAAGAAAATATACTGAACAGAGTAACTGAACACTGACACAAAATAGAGAACAATTTTCATATCTCTGAAGGCATCGCACAATTCCAAGAATCCTGTGAGAGTTTAAGGCCATTTTGTTTTTTTTAAGATACACTTCTCACAAAAGAAACAAAACGAAAAACTGATGCATGTTCCTGTCAAAGTGCCCATGCAACACGTGAGTGTAAAGTGAGAATATGGCAGGCAAACATTAAATCATTTGGAACTTCAGTAAACAAAGTCGACGTTCAGGTGTTGCACCAAAACGCAGTCGCCCCATTGGCTCACATGTGATCACATGTCATTGGGCTTGGCATCACAGGAAGAGTCACATGACACTGTAAGAAAACAGCATGTTTCTCCATAACGAGCAGTAGCTCTGTTCATGCCAGTTCATGCAGGCAAACAATATCCAATATTACACTGAAAGACATCTCTGGTTCTCTTACGGTCAAAGTGTAAAAAAAGTCACCTCAGATGTGCTGTCTCTTTGCAAAAGTACTGAATGATGTCATAATAATAAAATATTTAAAAATGGCGTGTGTGTCTGTGTTTAAGACTGGTGGTGATCAACACTCAGATTTCTTATCTGAGTAGAAAGAGTGATGACTGAGACAGTGAGTTTCCAATCTTTTAGACAGTTTCTCTCCCGACTACTAACTTCAACCCGTATTTAATTAAAAGAGTTTCATTAAAAGTCCTCAGTGGGATGACCTCCTTGCTCCTTGCAGAGTTCCCAGATGAAGTTCTTCCTGGAAACTAACCACCATCACTTGATGTGTACTTTACATTGATTTTCATATAAAAGCACAAGTTATGTCAGTTAAACAGAATGATCACGGTAACTGGACCGCACTGACAGAGGACACTGCCCCTACTGCACTGCAGAGTGCACTGCTCTGAGTCCACTGGCAATTTTAATCAAACACGCTGTTAAAAATGTGAAATCACTATTTACTTCCTGTAGTTTTATCTGTTCAATTTTCTATCTCAGTGTTTTCGGGGCTAAGTGTTGCTGGACCTCAGGTGAGATTTCAAACTGTGCATAGAAATATGAGGACCATCACAATTTGCAGATCAACACGTCATACCACTGAAAATCTCCAAATTCCGGAAACAAAACTTCAGTTACTCATGCCTCGACATTTATGTTAAAAATGTGGTGCGCGAGCATACGTTAACGAAAGCGTGTGTCCCGCCTCTCGGCGCCAGCCAGCCCGGTGGAAAATCACCCTCGTGTCAAGGCAGTTAAGAGAGCAGCAAAAGAGCTTTCAGAAGGACATAAGGAGGGCAGAGGATCCTGGTGACCAACTGACTGCCACGGGGCCCATCAAAGCGACACGCCGGCAGTAGAGATATCAAAGTTCAGCATTATAAAAGTATCCAACTTTAAAAATGCTCATCGACATGTAAACATTGAGAGAGAGAGGAAAAGCGTTCCCAGAGTTATTTACAACAGTCGCAGGGTTGCAGGTGCTGTCTGGACGTTTTGGCCTATTCCGCGGTGAGGCTGGGCAGAGCCCAGGTTTACAGGAGGACCACATCCAGCTCTGTGACAGAAGAACTCGAAAAGGAAGTAAACATGTCCTGTGTGCCTCCCCCAAATCTGAGGGACACCATCTCCCAAGGATGGGAGACCCCAAAAATATGTGTAGGTATGTGTGTGCGTGTGTATGTGTGTGTGTGTGTGTGTGTGTGTGTGAGTGATCGGACAGGATCTCCCATTAGATTTGAGTCTGCAGGGGGTGTCCCGGTGGGGTGTAAGGGGGTGGTGCAGGGGAGGGCTTGATCCCACGGGTTCTCATGTAGGACAGGAACTGGTCGGGAATCTCCGCCAGCACATCCTTGGCCAGCCGGGCCATGCTGAGGACATGGTTCCCCGTCCGATCGACGTAATCCCGGAATGGGACAAACTGCAGGACAAAGAGAAGGGGTACAGGGTGAGAGGGCCCCCTCTGGAAGGTCCCTAAAGACAGCGGCCCACCGAAGACCAAGGTGTGGAGGAGGTGCCCGCGAGCGGAGGCCATCAGGGAGGAGCACCATGCTCATCTTCACAGAGAGTAGATGTGGGCTGCGTGACACCGCAGGCTGCCATGTGACTTAAACCCCACCCGACTCTTTTCGGAGTTGTTGCACTCATCTGTTGAGCACCGTGAGGAATCCCAGACATGCGGTGCAATGTACTTATGATGATAACAAGGCTGATGATAACAGGCCACTTTCCTGTGATGATCCAGGTCCCATCAGGCACCACCACCTTCTGTCCTAATGGTGGCCACCCCCACCTCATCTGTGTGCCCCACAACTCCCCTACCCGCTTATCTCCCCATCTGTTTACCCCCCTACCCGCTTATCTCCCCATCTGTTTACCCCCCCACCTCTCACCTCCCCATCTGTGTGTCCTCCCATGCCCCACCTTGCCATTTGGGTGCCCCCAATTCCCCCACTCTGTTTGTGCGCCCCCCCATCCCCACTCCATCTGTGTGTCCCCCACCTCCCCATCTGTGTGCTCCCACTACCTCCACCCCGTCTATGTGCCTCCCAACTCCCACCTCATCATCTGTATGACCCCAAATTCCCCCACCCTGTCTAAGTACCCCGCATCCCTCCATCTGTGCTCCCCCTTGCCCCACCTTGCCATCTGTGTGCGCTCCCCCCTAGATGCAGGAGATGGTAAGATTTTTATAGGAGGAGCCGCTGAAGCCCATTTGGCCTGTGGTTCGAGGTGCTAGTGTGTACATCACAACCTCCCCATTACAAGCATCATCACTGACAGTGTGCACTTTTACATTGTTACAGGCGGTTTACACTGTTACATTGTCACAGGCGGTTTACACTGTTACATTGTCACAGGCAGTTTACATTGTAACACTCTCACAGGCAGTTTACACGGTTACACTGCAACAGGCGGTTTACACGGTTACACTGTAACAGGCGGTTTACACTGTTACAGGCGGTTTACACTGTTACATTGTCACAGGCAGTTTACATTGTAACACTCTCACAGGCAGTTTACACGGTTACACTGTAACAGGCGGTTTACACTGTTACAGGCGGTTTACACTGTTACATTGTCACAGGCGGTTTACACTGTTACATTGTCACAGGCAGTTTACACTGCTCCGTAAAATAACAAGTTGTCCGCCATCTAGAGCAGAGCGTTAGCGCTAATGATCATCTATCCCCCAGCCCTGCTTTGAGCTCATGGTGCATCTGTTTTTCCCCTGATTGCTAACAAACAGTGCTGGCTAACCCACTGCACTCTGTACAGCTCAATTACAGTGACAGCAAAAATGTTTCAGAAGCAGGACCAAAGAGAGTCTCATTAGCTGACAGTTCAGTTTCTCAGGGCAAATTGTGTCAAAGATTAGAGCTTTGATTTTTTTCCCTCTCCTTTTTTTCCAGGTTCTCTGCGACAGCCTCAAACCAAGGCATTCATCACAGCTCATGGTTCAAAGTTTCCTACAGGAGAACTGGCCAGACAGATGTCTTACCTGAACAATGTCCCTCTCCGCGTATCTTCCTCTCGACGACACCCTGACTTCATCTCCGTCCAGCTCCACCATGGCTACAAGGAAGAAAAGATCGTGTTTCACTAATAACAGGTGATAGGTGTGGAAAATTGCAAAGATAATCATTCCCACAGTAATTATCCCTGCGTCTAACTTTAATATATCCGGGCATGTCCTGTAAGACACACATATTCTACTACATGCAAATTTACTCAATGTGATATATATCATATAACCATCCCAGCATCCGTAAGACCTTATAATACAGCTTTTATCATTTAATTGCCTGCTGGACTGAATCTGCTTATTAGACAGATATTTGCAAGCTGAGCCAGTACTCTGAATAAGTACTCTGACTAAGTACTCTTCAAACAGAGGGGAAGAGGCTGTATTTATGAGCCACGGGACATCTAATTATGATAAATACTCTAGCACAACTCAGATAGTCACTACGGACAAACAGTGAGGGAGAGGCATGGGGAGCAGGCTTCTGGACAGGACAGCAAGGAGGAGAGAGATACAGGACACAGGACAAGGGCGCTTATGCGGCAGCTCAAACCACAAAGCCACACTGAGCCCCAACCGCTAACCCTATGCAGCCTTACCATCGAATTCTGCTGGTCCTACTCCAACAATGATGATGGACATTGGCAGGGAGGCAGCCTGTGGACAGGGGGACACAGAGGGACACCAGGTGCTCAGCAAGGACAGCATAGACTGTTTCGCCGCATCACTGGGAGAGGCCCGTCCTGCCCCCTGCAGGGTGGAGTCTGCGCTTACAGGTTGGCACGAGTGAAAGCCTCCTGACGGTTTATTAATGATGTCTGCCTCTGGATGTGGGACAGCGACTGCCCTCGCAGCCTCACACACGGTCCTTTCATTTTGCTAAGTGCACTGTATGGGAGGCTGCCAAAAAAGTGGGTGAATGATGAACGAGCTCATCACGACGTGCTCTGTAGATCTTCCCCCAAAGGTGGACAGCTGGCCTTCTTCAGCGTCCTGGATGGAGCCCTTAGCTTCTACCATAGGCCTGCTCTCTTACCTAAGTCACTCTCGGGTACCCCAATGTGTTCCAGTACTTTACTCATGCATTGCATGTGTATATGCTGGTACTCATATGCAAGTCAGGGATCTACTCTCCGGACAGGAGAAGCGACAGCTTTAAATGTGCTGAAGAAGGATCTCCTTCAGATTCCATGCATGTCACAAAGGCTGAGCCCTGATACCTCTCTAACCGTTGCATCCTGTTGAGAAAATAGCCATAAACACATGTGATTCTAAAGAGAAGAACCTCATACATTGACGATGGCCTCCTTGGCCTGGGCCATGTCTGAGATGACCCCGTCTGTGATGATGAGGAGCACGAAGTACTGGGAGCCGTCCTTCACAGATGCCGCATACCTGGGAGGGTGGGAAAGAGACACAGGCTCATCCGACAGCATTTACAGTCGCAAATGGGCCATCCAGAGCCCTACACGGCTTTGCACTTTATTGACATCGTGAGCTGTCATCGCCGTC
The DNA here is from genome assembly GCA_026776945.1 of Isichthys henryi. Lineage (NCBI taxonomy): Eukaryota > Metazoa > Chordata > Actinopteri > Osteoglossiformes > Mormyridae > Isichthys > Isichthys henryi. The sequence goes on along the minus strand of JAODJX010000001.1, from coordinate 8,945,819 downwards.
CACTTAAATGCTTGTGAATTGAAAAGCGATGCTCCCGCTGCTTATAGGGCGATGGACTAATCACTGCTGAGTGAACATCTCTCCAGCTTATATGTACACGGCCATGGACTCTTGACATCACCAGGAAGCAGGTGAGATGGTGCTTTCCCAAGGTGAGAAACAGATATTAACCTACAACGCGAGGGGAATGCAAACATCCTCATCAACAAGGACAATGCAGCAGAGAGCTGCTGAGTGCAGTCTACTCATGACATTGGATGATCCTGATGACCTTACAAGTTGAACACTGGAAGTAAAAGATTTAGGAAGATCTACGCCTAGGGGACCATCGAGCTAAAGTCAGAGAAACATTCAGTAGAAAGAGACGGGGCTGGCACTGCCTGCAATGTGGATGCCACTAGGGAAGGTCCAAACGGCTTTGAGGACCCAGCTGTCTGGTGAATGTGTCAGCTTGTTATGGTCTGGCCTTCTGTGAGAACAATGCTTGCTGCGAAACACGGGGGATGGGACGTTTGCTGAAGATACGGTCGTCATGAAGTCAGCAGTGGGTTAGTCAGTGGGTATGAAGGTGTGTTGACACATGCGGCGGCTGTGAGAGTTGGCGGATAGGGGCTCGCAGGGTTTATCCTAATTTTGCCGATTACAGCAATGCTGAGATGCCCCGCCCCCAAGACGACTGACCATGTGACTGCGTCTCTTTCCTCTTTCTGGTGTGGCCTGGTCTTCAGCCACACTGGAGCCCCCAGCAGCCACACAAGCTCCACCCACATCCAGCAGCTCTGCCTAATGTCACATGACGAGCTAAGGAACCCATCGGGCCAAGTGGCCCCTTCCTCAAAGGCTAGATCATCTGGCCGGCACCCCATCCATGGGGGGGCCCTGCCATATGCCCCATGTTGCCTAGGATGGGCTGCAGGCCTCCCTGCCACTCTGCCCAGGAAAAGCGGTGACAAGATGGATGGCTGTGCATCTATCTCATGTGTAACAAACTAATACTACTACTTTCACCATTTATTCCAGGCTAAGATGAGTGGGATTCTGCTCATTTGTAGTTTTGCAATTTTCAATTTGTTACACCGAACTAAGTTCATGACTAATAAAGCTTGGCAGGGGGGGGCTTGAGGGACACATTTCCAGGCAACTGACGTCTCACGAACGAAAGGGTGATCATCCTCGAGGATACAGGCCAGAAGACCATCTGCTTCAGTGTGTAATGAGGGCGCCCAACTTGATCCCCGTCCTGGAGAACAGCAACACGCTGATCTGTTCCGCTTGGCACCATGCCTGCAGATACAGTCTTTCCAATAACACCATGTGGCATGCCCCCCGCCCCCCCATACAGACCCCCCAAGGGAAAAAGGGCACCAGGCAGGATGGACAACATGATCTGAGGGTCAGTAAGTCTAAATCTCTCTGACTCCCTCCAGACCCATGGTAGGTCCCACTGTCTCGCCCGACTGAACTGCTCTGTATGGATGTGATGACAGAAAAGCTCCTACCTGACTTGAACTGAAGTGTTTGGAGGGTGGAGGTCGGAGGTTGGTTCGCCTACCTGGCAACATGGTTGATGACGGGGGAGAAGTTTGTGGGCCCATACAGCTGCACGGACTTTAAACTCTGGTAGTATGCCTCCATGACCCCGTTGATGCCATTGCAGTAGGGGTTCTGAGGGTTCCCATTCTGCAGAACAGCGCACAGATCACAGAGGTGCCGGCTTAGGGTTACACTTAGGCTGTGTCTCAGACAGCGCATTGCGCACATTGGACGCTACAGTGACTTTGCTCAGCGCATTAGTGTTTAAATAATTCCTCAGGCTCATCTAGGATCCTGGCTTGCCTTAAATGGGCAGTGCAGGATCCTATTGGCCTTAAAGAGGAAATGCAGGACCCTGGACAGCCTTAACCCTCTGGGGTCGGCGCCATCGTTGGTGATGCCGTGTATCTTTCTCATGTATTTCAGTTCATAACTCGCTGAAATCTTAATGTAGAAACATGAAAAAATCACTGACTAAATCTCCAATTTGTCTTATTTTCAAAATATTGTAAAGTATTAAAGTTTTTAAAATTAGGATAAATTGGCAAAAAAGTAAACCGTGTCACCTTACTTTGTTTTACCTCATTTAGGGGCGTGTAGTGCCGCCCTCACGTGAACATTGCTATTCGCATTTCTGCATATTCTAAATAGTCGCATTTCTGCATATTCAAATCACATTCACATGGTAATTTGATGAACAGAGCAACAGTGAAACGCGATCCAGATACATCCCCATCAGCACCCTAAAAGGGGGGGGAGGGGTGTGGCCAGGTGTGAATAGCTCATGCAGACACATGAAAGTTGCTACATATTCAATGAAAGGAGCCAGAAACAGTGACATGAGTTTTTCTTATATATTTATCC
>JAODJX010000001.1:8896949-8909188 GCA_026776945.1 Isichthys henryi | reverse complement strand
CAGTCCAAAAACATGCTGAGGCTAATTGGAGTTACTAAATTGCCCGTAGGTGTGCATGAGTGAGTGTATGGTGTGTGTGAGTGTGCCCTGCGATGGGCTGCCCCCCATCCTGGGTTGTTCCCTGCCTCGTGCCCATTGCTTCCAGGATAGGCTCCGGACCCACCGCGATAAGCGGTTTGGAAAATGGATGGATGGATGCTCTGGATGGACAGGTTGGACAGGCCCCAATGAAGCCTGGATGCCTTCACTTATATATTTATGATCCCAGCTATCTGGGCTTTTCCTTGCAAAAAAGGGGATTGACTATAATCCGCATGGAGGGGGCAACCATAATCCTATCTGACCGCAGAGCACAAAAGCATTAAAGTAGAACAAGAGTCTCACCTTATTCACCCCTAAAGAATGCATTTGCTAGAATGGAGACTGGTTGTGATATTGGAAGGAGGATCTGAGACTTTGGCGCACTTGTAGGGTGCCGTCAACACGCAGGATCTCAAAGCCAGTCAGAGATCGATAGGGCCGCCAGTGTCAGGTTTGCACCCATGGCCCGAGAGCAGAATCACAGAGATATCGCTACCGTACTACACGACTCTGCAGTGAGCAGACACCTGATACTGAGGCCTGTGTTTCAGGGGCCTGACCTTCAAGAACACTTCTGACTCTGAGGAATAGAGCAGACTATTTTGGACAGACCATCTTTGAGCCCCGGCCAGTAAATGAGGAACAGCCACGATGGAGTGTCCCAAAGTAGCAACTACGCTTTTGGCATTTCATCATCCACAGCCTGCAAAAAGCAACAATCCTAAGCCAGCGGAGGAGCGGAGTCTCACTTCCTGTCCCTTAAAAACAGAGACTTGATTATAAATACCATTAGCTCTGGGCGGCACGGTGCCATGGTTGATAGTTCTGCTGACTCTCACCTCTGGGCTTGGAAGTTCAAGCCCCATCTCTGCTCAGGGTCTGTGAGGTCTGTGTTCTCCTGGTCTCATGTGGGTTTCTCCAGGATCTCCTGCTTTCACTCAGAGTCCAAAAACCATGCAGTTAAGTTGACCAGCACTCTGATTGTGTGCATGTGCCATATAGACAGGCAGGGAGCCTAGCTTTGTGCCCTACGCTGCCAGGGTTTAGCTCCTGTGACCCCGACTAGGAAGAGCGGCTAGATGTCGGATAGGTTGCACCCTGTCTGCTGAGCCACTTTTGACCCCATACTTCAACGAAGATGTAGCCCACGATTTTCTGGTGAGGCTGAATACTTTGCAGTTGTGACGTGTCCCACCAGCTGTGTGGAGGGCACTCTAACCTCAGTTTTCTTCTGCGTCACGGCACACGTGACACCCCCAGAAAACGGCAAACTGCCACTCTGTCACATCCTCTCACCCGCCCCTCTGGAAACCTGGTCAGTAAGGCTACACGGCATTTTTTTAAACGCTTAACGGCCACCGCAGGGCTCTGAGAGACCACAAGGTCCACTCTATAGGTTATCACCTCCTACAATCTCGTAGGTGTCAATACAGAGGTCGTCCCTTAGACTCTGCAGACTCTACGCTTCATGAAAGGTGCAGGCTGGTCATTCCAAAGCTGAGGCCTGAGGGAACTGCACATGTGCAGAACGACAGATGTTGCCGGGACACATGATTTCATTCACGCAGATCACAGGGTCATAAATATGTTGCTTTTACCTCTAGGGCCCCAACCCCATGAAAGGACAACATGCTTGATGTCACTGACAGGTATCAGAGTTTCGTTCACACAAAACGACAGTGTTTTTGGAGAACATCACACCCCCATATTCTCCTTATACCTCTGCGTCGCTCACTGTAAGAATGTTGATAGTAAGATGAAGCTCCATGTGTTATATACATCTCCATCAGGTCCCATTCTTCCCCGAGGCTCCTCCTACTCCTGCGCAGATGAGGGACATACCACATGCTACTGTTTCAGAGCGTGTACGAGATGCATAGTACATAGGGTCGCACATCACAATAATCGACTTCATTAATTAGAGGTGCTGTTGCTATGGAGATACTGCTGGGTTGGAGATGTTGTTGAGCTGGGTTGGAAATATTATTGGAGACACTATTGGAGACGCCTAGTTCCATGGATCGGAGTGTTGTACCGTAACTTAATAAATCGTTTCAGCAGTACTTTTCCATCAGGATATTGGTCCAGCTGATATACTTCTTCAGCGACAGTGACTAGCCTGCATGCCTCTTTGTATGGTCTTGTTTCTGCCCGGTTCTCATTCCGTAATGAACCAATCAAAAGTAGGACCTGCCATGGTTATTTCAGACCAACATGAAGAAAGCACAGACTGAGATCGTGGATAAACATGGTTCTGACTCTGATTTTTTCAAAGCATAAATAGAGATTAAAGCCCTGCGGCCCTTCATGCGATGGGGCTGGTTAGAGTGGACATCCTTCTTCTTCCTCACTGCATTCTTGCAGCACGAGCATTCGGTCAGCCCACAAGTGGCGCGCATTACCTCCGCGCAATATCGATCTCTCACACAGCCTCCCGAAGCAATTTCCTGCTCATTTGTTCAGATGCCAACAAATGAAATTTGGAGTCTGAAGAACTTTCTTCATCTCTTAGCCAGAGTCAGAGTAAGCAGCACAATGATATAACTGAGTAAATTATTGCAACATTTACTGATATTTAAAAAATAGACTTTGGTATTTGTCTGGACATTTATTTTAGGTATAAGGAGATTTACCTGTTTAAATAACTTTCCATAGCTGAGATAAGTATTCTTTGTTCCAAAGACGTACGTCATCTTCTGGCAGTCAAAGCCTTATTATTAGTGAGCCAAGGCTCAGCTGAAATTGGCCCAGAGGAACAGAGCAGGGTCTGTATGACCCCACCCAAGGAATCCTGCCAATTAGGCCTCAGTAAACAGCCAATTCCTTATGTTCCCTAAATAATTCCTCGCATTTTGGTGCCCTTTGGGCCTGGCTCTGTGTGAACAGTGTCCGCCAAACCAACAGCATCAGACCCCGGACCCTATCAGCCGGTGAGCCAGTTATTCCGAGACGGATGATTCTGTCAGTGACACTTACAAAGTCAAACCCCTGTATTACAGTCACATCAAGCTTCTGGGTGCCGTCCATGCCTGTGTCAGCCACGCCAATGCAGTCTGGCAGGCAGTGGACAGTCAGAGTCACACAGAGGCAGGGCTCAGTTGGATACACAGCAGAGCCGACGTCTTCCCTTCAGGTACAGATCAAATTAGGCCTTCAGCACTAACAGCCCAGTAAATCCGCTACTCGTCACATCCAGAATAAGACCTGGCACGGCGGGAAGCAGGATACTCCTGCCAGGAGCTCTAATCTGAGGAAGGAACTTTGTTTGCTTGAAATTCTCTTTGCTCAGAGAACAAAAAAACAACCGAACGATTTGTCAGAGATCCAACGCTACGTTACGAATATCTGCTGATCTGTCTTTCCTATCCAAGCAGAGCCACGTCGACAACTTTAAGGAGCACCTTTCACGTTCTCCATCCAGAGCAATCGATCCTGCATTGGACGTAGAGCAGATTAATGGCAGAATATGCGGTTTGCCAGATGAGCAGATAATCCCAGCTGTCAGGGTGGGGTATCGGACTAGATCGAGAAACTCTGGGTTTCAGCTTTTGCTGTCATGGAGGGTTCTGGTCGTAATCATTCACTGTATTCATTGTTAACGGTAAGAGCCAAAAGCAGTCTATTTTCACCACATTTTGAGCTGCAAAGTACTGAAATGCTTCTAAGGAGGCAAGCGGCCATATCTACTTACAGGCCCAAAAGAGGCGGGGTACGGTCAATTCTGCAATTTTCTTCCAGTAAACATGTCAGCTTCCCAGTAAGGAAACGCAGGAGACGCCCACGCGGGGAGGGCCAGCGAGAGAGCGAGCTGCCGAACAAAGGCTGCTCGATTTTTAAACCCAATCCTGAGCAAAGCGAGGATTTGATAAATAAAGGTGTTGTGTTTTCCCCTAACAGCACTGTGAATTATTTATGAGTTTCTCTAGAAAAAAGCTTTTGTCTAGTCAATGCATTTTAACCAAAGACCCAGACAAGGACCCAAATATACAGCCTGTCCCTCTACCAGACAGAGAAATGAGCCAAGGGTAAACTTTGCATGCAGAATTGCATGGTTCTTCATCAGTGATGAATGGATAGAGAGGAGCATTCAGAGGTGTTGACTGAAGGGATATTCTGGACATCATGGCAAAAATCACATGCTCTGCCATCCACCCTTGCCTCACTAATCAGGCAAATACAATGATGGAGGGCAAAACCACACACATGGAGATGAAGATAAAGACAAAACCCACAGAGATGGAGGTGAAGACCACGCCCCACAGAGATGGAGGTGAAGACCACACCCACAGAGATGGAGGTGAAGACCATGCCCGCAGAGATGGAGGTAAAGTCCACGCCCACAGAGATGGAGGTAAAGTCCACGCCCACAAAGATGGAGGTAAAGACCACACCCACAGAGATGGAGGTAAAGACCACACCCACAGAGATGGAGGTGAAGACCATGCCCGCAGAGATGGAGGTAAAGTCCACGCCCACAGAGATGGAGGTAAAGTCCACACCCACAAAGATGGAGGTAAAGACTACGCCCACAGAGATGGAGGTAAAGACTACGCCACAGAGATGGAGGTAAAGACCACACCCACAAAGATGGAGGTGAAGACCACGCCCGCAGAGATGGAGGTAAAGACCACACCCACAGAGATGGAGGTAAAGACTACGCCACAGAGATGGAGGTAAAGACCACGCCCACAAAATTCTGATGGCATAACAAACTGTAGGGTAATGTGGGACACAGTTGTGGTTGGTAAAAATATGAAAATGGCCTACTTAGTTATCTGTATCAGAGAGCACCAAAACAGCTTCATGTTTCAAAAGTACTGCAAGATTTGCTCAGTGTTCATTATTCCCTGTCCTAGTTCAATTTATTTTTTGCTTTTGTAAAAAAAAATAGCTTTTTTTAATTACATGAAATTTACAAATAAATCATGTACTCATTTCCTATTGGCAAAGAGCTAGTGGCATGATGAATACACACCAAGGACTGTATTCCTGGATCCCTGGATGTGCCGAGTGTGTGAGGTAACCAACATAATCTCCAATCAGGCCACGGCAAAATATTCTGACCTGTCAACAGCAACACCCATATTGTACCAAGCATCCATCTGTAGCTCAGCTGGTTTAAATACCTTAGGTTATACTGCCTGGTCTCCATTAACTGTGGTGTATTGAGTGCTGCACCATATAGAGTGTTTGTGTGACACCCGCATTACATGTGTAACACCTGCTGTTCTGGCTCTTTGTCCTGTGACTTGCATTTCATAATATCCCTCCATACTCCCGTTATCGGCTCTGTGGTTTCCTGCCTATGTTTGGACTACGGATTGGGATGGTGAGTAGGATCTGTTTGCCTGGGTTTGCTTCCCCCTGGTTTTCCACCCGCTGCCCGTCTGAGGACCATGATTCTGGAAATAAACGGGCATGAACACTTGACTCCTCCAGCTGTCCAGTCATAACACGAATGTAGCTGCACAACTGGTTCAACGACATACTTAAAATGTAGGTGAATGCTTCCTCCTCAGAACAGGAAACTGTCTATTGAAATGAAACCATGCTACTAGATCTGCATTCACATGCTCTCATGTGCTCATGAGACAGGCGCTGACACCGAGGACTGAGCTTTCCCACCCAAATTCCACTTCCAATCCTGTGATTCTGAGACCATCCTGCGGAGAAGAAAACTATATCTCGTGAGGGCTTCCCTGCTCTGAGCTGCAGACGTCTCGCAACTGAAGGATTTCATGGTATGTCTGCCACATATGCACATGCACTGAAGAGTCAGGCTATGCAATGGCCTTTCAAACCCGCCACCTCGAACCAACTGTATCCACGGTAACTCCTCAGGGTTACCTCTAAAACAGTAACCATGGTGACTGCACAGCTTTCTGGAGCAAATGGCTGGGGTGTACCTGACACCCCTGAGCAGATGCCCTGAGCCCCACTGCCCAAACCTCCTTCTCAGTAACGTGAAGGCGTTTCCACCTTACTTCCCATTTTACTTTATACCACTATCATATCATTCACACTTCTTACTTCTAGGAAACCTCCCGGTTACGCATTCAACTGACTTTGAAATGTGACGTCGCGTAGGGCTAAAACATCGGAAGACGGAAGCCAAACTAGGCGCTATATTTACTACGAATTATCAACTTTCTCTTTCGAAATCTGGAGAAATACAGACGGTCTCTGTATCTCTGAATCATCCCGACTTTGCGATGTCTGCTGTCATTACACATATAGTTACGCGTGTGCCGAACCAAAATGGACATAATTATAATGTCATTATAATGCACGAATAACATCCAAAATTAGCCAGATAAATCAAGACTGAATACAACCAGGAAGATTTCAAACAGCTCACTATAAAAAGCGGATTAATGAAATATTCATGAAATAATACTGTATTAAAACCATGTAAATGTAACATACTGGATTAACACCGTGTAAACGTCGGTAAATATGTGTTACTGCCGCCGTGGGTGCTGAGGCGCCGATGCGGGAAAGTTTCAAAGCGGCTTGGGGTGAATTTACAGCAACAACGTGGTACAACAAAAACACGAAACAGAGAATCACTTTTTCCAGGTTACCGCAAAGACCACCTTCCATTTTCACAACGAAAGCGCTTTTCTTTATACTTCAAATGTTTTATAGACTGTTGTAAACAAGGCAGAGCTCTCGCGTTGACTAATCACTAACACTTACGATCTACGCAATGCCTGGTATTGTTATTATTGTTGACGACATATTATTGTCGTTGTTATTCCTGCTTTTAATAATATAAATAATGTAGCACAAACGTTTCTCAGATTGTTAATAATACAATGTAGCACATACACTCCCCCTTTACAAGTCATGAAGTTGAACGTCGAGTTCAGAAAAGCCGTCAAAACAATTTCCCAAGAAAACCGACAAAAAAAACAAGAAAAAATCCGGCAAACACGAGACTCTCTTTCCGTGAATATATTTATGCTATTTATGCCACTGTATTTGATGAAATATCACTGTTTCCCAGTTGAAACTTGAAGTTGACGCCCCAAAGTCCCCGTCCGTGATCGCGGCTGAAGGTTTGTCTGTAAACCGTTCGCGGGGCTTAAAGGCTGCCGGCGCCTCACCTGCAGGACACCGTCACCTCCACTTTGGTGGCGGGGATGGAGGCGCTGAGCGGCTCGAAGTCCCCCACGGAGGCCATGGCTGGGAAACCGCCGTTCATCGCTGACACGCTGCTGCTGTCGCTGCTCCTCCGAACGGCCGTGCGAAGCCACACTGCGCCCCGTGAGCGCTGGGCTCAGGAACTGGGAAGCGGGCGGGTGATGTCACTCCGGCGGCGGGGCGCAGAGCCGGGAGCTGCGGGACGGGACCCCGCGGTGAAAGGGAGGGAGAGAAAGAAAGGGGAAACAGTGAAATAAAACGAATGTTAGTGGGAACGGCCAGGAATACTAAGCATTTACATATTTCTCCTTTGATTTGTGGAGAAGGGCAGGGCGTCGGGTTTGATAATCAGGTCGTGGACCGCATCACATGAAGAAGAAAAACTCCCGTTTTCAGGTCGAAATATTAAGTCAATAAAAGCTTCGCATGAGCAGTTAAATCACATTATAGTCACGCACATGTAATGGTTATTATAGGGAATTAAACAGGGTCGGCGTGGGGGAAGTTTGTGTGGCTCCCCATGGCATTGTAACGGGGTTTCTCTAGTTTTATAGTTAACCTGTTTTGACAGACCGGGACAGTCCGGTAAAATGTCGGGGTTTTGAAACTCATTCGTACAAATATGACAATCGGTAGCCTAAAGTATAAAAGAAAAACACAATACTGTCGGTCGGCAGGACAGCGCCGGTTCAGCGAAAGGGTCTCCGCGAATTAAGAAACAGCACTAGGATGTGTAATAGGAGGGCACACCGATCTGCATTAATCTGCATTCCCCTCAGCCCACACGGCTCTGTCAATATAAGATAAGGCCAAGTCTGCAACACTCAAGCCAAGATGAGAAAAAGAGCATGTTAGCCGTCCAGGGCTGCGTTTCCCAAAAGCATATAGTTGCTAACTAGAACCATGGAACTTTATGAGTCCAACAATGTAAGTTTCTAAGGCTTTTTCTCTAAGGCTTTTGAGAAACGCACGCCCGCGTAGAGCACTACGCCACACCAGCCTAAAGTAGCCTCACACTGTATAAGTTACACAAAAACCTTCAGTTTTACAGTTTAATGTTTTTGTACTAAATAGTAAGTAATCGCATTCCATCTTCCAAGAGGAGCATTGGCCAGTACTTATCCGTATAAACGGGGAACTAGAAATAAAGCAACCCGCCACTGAAATCAGCTGCCACCAAAATATTTATAATTTTGACTGGGCTCGAAATAAAACTGATTTAAATGTTAAACCCTAACCAGCTGCTAGCGACATCCTGTGCAATTAGTGCCGTGCCGCTTACCCTGTGCCTACGGCGGTCCAGCGATCGCGCTCCAAATGTGTGGTGCACGCATAGACATAAAATTACGGTATCAGATCTTCCATAGGAAAACAGTGACATTTTTTTCTGTTACACGTGAGTTACACGTGACAAGTTATTGCCAATATAGAAAAGTTTCTTTTTAAAATAACATATGACTCATGCATTTTACTCAAATCATATAAGCCCTTTATATGACACTCAAAATAAATATACAGTCCATATTAACTTAATGTGTCATTAGACATATATGGATTTATTGATACATATGAAATTAATGTTCTGTCAAAATATGTAAATATTCATGTAAAATCGATATTAAGTGGATGTGTCATTAGGCATTAGTCATATATGTCCTTTATTCATGCAAAATACATATTAAATTAAAGTTTTGTCAGTATTTCCTTTTTCATGATTCTTTGAATGAACTCAATAGAATCTTGGACTTTGTTTCCACGCAACTAGAACGAGTATTTTGAAAACAAAAACTTTTTCATTCGATGAACTCACTCGGTGTTCTGAGAACATAACATGACTTTTCTCATGTCTGACCAAGGATTGTGGAGAGATCATGCATGTCTTTCAAACGAACAATATAAAAGCAATATTATTTTTTATTAATAGACAACAAGCAAAAAACTAAAATGTAAAATTTATGTAAAAGTTTTACATAGATAGATACTTTATTATTCCAAAAGGAAATTTAGGAAATTCACATTTTTATTTTAGGAAATTCATATTTTTATTTAAAAAAATAACTTTTTTTTATTTTATTTTAAATAAACTTTATATTTTTCTTATAGGCTTTTCCTTCAATGTCTTACATATTAAGTGTGTGATTTGGTATGAATGTGCTTATAATCATACAAGCAAACACGCTGACTTACAGTAAACATGAAAAACATTGATTCCATGCGTGTCACATACAAAGGAAAATAACAAAGATTCTTTACAGTGTCATCTGAACCATCCGGTTTTTTCACATATGGCATAATGTTGGCAACTTTGATAAAAGGCTGTGAAAAAGATTATCTGCTTGATCTTGCATTCAAAATATTAACAAACATCTAACCTTTGATTGAAGCAAAAAAATTAGAAGGGAATACAAATTCTTATAATACAAAAATATATTTTTTAAAAATATACGTGTGCCACAATTATTGGCACCCCTAGACAATTCAGCTCGCCTGGCCTTGTTTTTTCCAACCAGAATTTCCATTAAAAACCTGTTTGGTTGCTGTGCGGGTGACACAATCTTATACTCATACAATAATGTAGGACATCAGGCAATAACAGGAACTTATAAATAAGTATTTAGTTATTTAGCAATCTAATTAACCCAATCTAAAAGATGATCATTCATTATAAAACAATTGACAGAAAAAGTTTGCTATAACATTGGTGCATTATATGACATCATTTACATATATTATTTCAGGTGGGGTTCACTTGAAAAAAGTACAGTAAAACTTGTTAAAGCTGCACTGATTGCAGTCAAGGACTCTGTTTAGCACATGGTATAAGATACTCCAAAAGAATTATGGGAAAATTGTGAGAAATGGCCTGTCAAACAGCTCACATAACAAATGCCATGGATTAAAAAGTGCATTCACTTAAAAATGGTACAGCAAATGGTACAGTCAACAGAATTTTGTCTGCAAATAACTTAGGACCTTGCCTTTCAGAAGGTATAAGACTTGTTTATGCATTATGAGAAAATTATATGCGATATGAGATATGTCCTGTCACACTTGGCTCATATAACCAAAAGCACATCAAATTATGGAATCAAAGTGCATTTACTTGAAAATGGAACAGTAAAAATTGACCATATTTTATTTCAAAATAGCACAGGACCCTGCCTTTAAGAAAGTACAACTTGTTTAAATATTATGGGAAAATTCTGAGAAATGGTCTGTCCAATGTGGCTCTTACAACTAAATGCACATAAAATCATGAAACTCAAAGTGCATTTTCTTGAAAATGGTACAGTAAAAATTGACCATATTTTATTTCAAAATAGCACAGGACCCTGCGTTTCAGAAAGTATGACTTGTTTAAATATTATGGGAAAATTCTGAGAAATGGTCCGTCCAATGTGGCTCTTACAACTAAATGCACATAAAATCGTGAAACTCAAAGCGTATTTTCTTGAAAATGGTACAGTAAAAGTTGACCAAATTTTTCTGGAAATAGCCTAAGACTCTGCCTTTCAGAACGTACGGCACTTGTTTATGCTGTTACGACATGCAAGATGAAGGACTGAGATGGAACTCAGTCCAAAGGTATGCAGTTAGGTTAAATAAGGAAACCACATGACAACTATGGCACAATTTGAACACCCAAGCAGGCAAGTATGAGGTAATACTGTCACCCAGGTACAAAGTGAGCAGTAATTTTACACTAAAATCCTGTAGGAATCAAACAGAGAGATTCAATGCAAACACAACTGATCTGTTCATTCCTGTGTCTCCTGGATTATTTTGTGGTTTGTCAAGCAAAATCACAGTGACGACCTCCCCCACCTACGGGCTGATATTGTCTAATATCGATACACTGGGAGTACTGGGAGAACTCACTGGTCCATGACTAGAATTAAACATCACTAGATCCAGTCGTGTTTTTCGTAGATGGCAAACTGAGACAAACGGATATGTACCAACACATATCTGGACAAATACGAAGATTAAATTATAGAGTGAAATTAATTTTACAGGAATGTATTATGTATTAACACAGCTCAATATTTTCCCTTATTTTGTTAAATGCATTAACTATATAAAATGCAAACTGTCTATATGTCAATGACACAGATCACATCCATTGATGCTTATCTATTAAATGGTCGATATTCAATGTCAGATTTACAAAAAAACCATTACAATGACACCCCTAAACTGCCTATTTTAAAAAGTTTTTAAAATGACCTCCGAATGACCCAGTGTATGGGTGTCAGTACACATCGATGAATATACATACAGCAGTAATATGACAGTTAACTTTTTGCACATTTCAGATTAATGAACTAAACTGTTCTGCAGCGTTTTCTCTCAGCCATGGACGATAATTCCACTGCAGAGTGACAGTGCGGACTCCTGCTTCGGCCTGTGGGCCAATAGAAACAGCAGGATTCACTTCGTGGTTTTTGTTTTTTTTCCATTTTCTCATGAGTGCAGCATCAATCTTCTGTGTCCACAGCAGCCTTGGTGGGTTAAGGCCTTTTTGTGCTTTCTTCTCTCACCAGCGGGGGGCAGCGCTGTGAGACGCCACCAGCACTGATCGGCAGGGCTGCGTCTGGCTGAAGTGTGGGGGAGTCCATCGATTTCCTCCCGGGGGGCCAGGCCGCTGGCCGCGTGGCTCCAACCCGTCCCCTCCTGGCATATTGACCGGAGTCCGCTGACCCACGGGGGGGCCTTACCCTAATTAACCCTCGCTCTTTTGAAAGCTAGAAGAGGGAAAGAGATTGTGTTCACACCAGACACCTTAAACTGAACCCCCCCAAACAAGAACCTTAGGCTGCAGTTGTTCATAGATCAATCAACCCTATAGGTTAGACTCACCAGGAACACTCTCTATAAAGCCCACTCGTATATATAAAACTATGCATTTATTCATGCAGAAACTTATTAACCACTAGCAATGTGTTATGCTCAACTCGTCCGCTCCTCCCGTGTGCCACGCCCCCTGGTTTCCCACGTGTGATTCCCCGATT
>JAODJX010000001.1:8832925-8853142 GCA_026776945.1 Isichthys henryi | reverse complement strand
CCCCCCCCCCCCCCCCCCCCCCCCCCCCCCCCCCCCCCCCCCCCCCCCCCCCCCCCCCCCCCCCCCCCCCCAGGGGCGGGCGGGGCGCTTTTACCACAAAACTGATTTCGTTCAACATGACATTGCAATCTGAGCATCGAGTGAACTGCTCTTCAAAGAGCATCAGGGGACACTGCGGCCTTTCCAGCTGCAGACACCAAAGAGCATTTAACGCCGACAAAATTAGACATCAAATGAAATGGTGATCTCTATGGAGTTATGTTGTGGAAGATGGCAGGAGGAGGCTGGAAGATGGATCACCAAACAAACATATGAAACCACTGAAAAGTTCTTGAGGTTAAATTCAATCTCGGTGCCTCGTAAAAGTCTAATTTTTGATGACCTCGTAAAGTGACGTGTCATATTCTGTTTTTCATACGCCTCTCTGCCGGGGGGTACAGGGATGCCCTCGTTATTTGCACACACACATACACACCCCCCCCCGCCCCGGATAACATCACGAGGGAACAAAAACCACGGAGGCACCTCCTTGTAGGAAGACATGATCCTCTCGATGGCATCGGCGCCTGATGCCAGGAGGTTGCGTGCCGTGGTGAACGCCTCTGTCCGCTCGCTCACCAGCACCTGGGTCTGGCCGTCGGCAAGCTCTGCAACAGAAGACGTCCCTGAGGTGAACCTTTGCTTATGCACAGGATCCATAGATGCCTCTTTATTCTATCTAGCCACAGAAATGATGACCGATCACAGCCAAGCGCTTTGAGATGCACAACATATTGGTTATCATATCAATATCGGCTGATGGTCGGCATCGGTCGGATTCGTCAGTTGATTTTTAGACTTTAGTAGATATTCCATTGGACGATCAGCCATTTTCTGTACTGGAGGATGAACGGTTTTGTTGGCTCATTTGCCACTGAGAACCTCGTTACAGTCTCCCAAGATGGCAGCTGCTTCACAAACATCTCACTGCTTGCATTATATGACATGGGTGCCACACCCATTCATGAGATCTTATGAAGTAACGTCACCAACATCAGTATCACTACAGAAATGTGGAGCTCACAGGTTAGCAGGTTATATATTGGTTACTGGTATCAGCCAAACTTTCCCCATCCCTGCAGCACGACTAAACGTGCATCACCCTCGATGCTAGCATGTCTACCAGCAGCTGCTGGCCCCTGAAAAGTGGGAAAACCGTCCTTGTAAACACACCACAACAAAACATTCCCTCTGCATTTAACACATATGTGATATAACAGTGGACAGCTATTATTTAGGTGCCTGGGGAGCAGTGCATTGGGAGGGCTACCTTGCTGATTGGGGATTTGAACCAGCACCCTTTTAATCACAAGCGCACTTCCCTAACCATTAAGTAAACACTGCCCAGTTGTTCAGCCCTATGACCACAGCTATGACACTCAAGCTCGCCAGTCCAACAGGGCCCTCGGAGCTCCACTGTGGGCCCCCATCTGTAAGGTACATCATCACAGTAAGACTTTGACCCTCCGTTTCAATGTTAAATAGTGGATATTTGCTTTGTCTGTAAATATACACATATTTAAGAAACCTGTGGGCTTTGAAACCTGATATAATTTTCTGTACATAACCCGTGATATATAATTACAGGGGAAAGGTCACTTTACGACTCAAAAAGCTTTACTTAAATAAATTCTTAGTTTCATTTAACTCTCAGAAGGTGGGCGAAGTTTCAGTCAGGCCGGATGTGCATCCCGTGCGTCTCACACTCACACGAACGTGCTAAAGACACACAGACTCACTCACTCCCAGTAAATCAAAGCACATTATGAGTTATGCGGCGTCGCGGATAATAGACGCGACATTTCGCTAAAATACACATGGAAGTCGCTGTTTTCCACCGCAGTCGTTTTACCGGTGTGGGGGCTGCCGGGACTCACCGCTATCGGCGAAGCCGGTGGCTGTGATGATGGGCACAGCCACCATGACCAATCCACTGCCACTCCATACGTACTTCATGAGGAACTGCTCCACCATGATGTACCACAGGCGCTTGGACAGGATGAGTTTCATCTGCTCCTCCAGGGCTTTGTAACACTTCTGCAGCTGCTTCATCTCCACCTGGGTGGAGAGGAGAGACATGGTGCTGCATAGGGGGAGGAGATGCGGCAGGCGGACGCAGGCAGGTTCCGGGACGCCGGTCGTTAATGCACCGGCCGTGACTCACCGCGTGGCCCCGGTAGAAGGCGATCTCCTCGGCGTTGGCGATGATGCGCGAATGCACGTAGCGCAGGTGTCCCCGTCGGTGCGCCTCCTCCGCCACCAGCCGCCCGAACCTCGGCGAGCAAGCCCGCAGTACCTTGGCGGTAACGAACACCACCAACCCGGCCAGCAGGGTGGGTCCGCTGGCGCTGGCGCCCCGGGACCGGGCCGTCTGGATCAGCGTGTAGGAGGTGAGCAGTACGTCCAGGATGGGCTTGGTCAGATTCGAATAGAGATGCGCCACCGATTGCGAGAACACCATGATGTCCTCGGTGAGAGACTGGTCCGGGTTCGCCAGCCGGCTGTCCATGTTACTGACCCGGTAGTAGGTCTGGTCCGTGAAGTAGGTCCGGTAGGCATGGTCCACCAGGCGGGTCCGGAAAGCCAACGCCAGCCTGCATTCCAGGTAACGGATGGCGCTGTTCACGAAGGTGGCCGGGATGGCGACCAGCAGCCAGCGCATCAGCTTCAGCGCGAAGCTGCGCGGCCGCTTCTCCACGATGGTTTTCACGATCTTACCGTCCAGGCCGGCCACGTAGATGGAGAGGAAGGTCCGAGAGACCAGGGCCACCGAATGCAGACAGAGCAGACCGACCTCCTTGGCGAGCAGCCGGGGGAAGAGGATCCGCGCCAGTTCGGCGATCTGCCGGAAGAATTCTGCGTTCACGGCGGGGGACCGGGCGCAAGGGTTGGCAGAGGGCGGTAGCAGCGAGCCGTTTCCCTCTACCGATGTGGCGGCGGGGCTCCGGGGGTCTTTCCTCCCGCGGATCCGTCTGCAGATGATGGGGTACAGAACCTTCGCCCCGTACGCAGCGGCCACCAAGAGGACAGCCCGCTTCGCAGCGGCCGACCGGTTCCATTTTGCTTTGGACGTTGCGTGCAAAATACTGGACATTTTTCCACAATAATCACCGGGGACACAAAAACGCCGTGGTTAATCCCCCCCTCTGCTCCGCGTCCTGTCCATCTGGAGCATCCACAGCAGTTCCGCAGCGGACTGCACCGGGAGCGAGCAGAACGCCGGCGCACGGTGCGGCGCGAAGCCCTGCCTCCCAGGATCTCTGATTGGCTGATTCCGTTCGGTACTGCGCGACGCCTCGCCCCCTAGAGCCGCCGATTGGCTGAAACAGTGACAAACCCACCCCCCCAGTGTGACAGCCACGCTCTTACCCGGCCGCTCTAATAAAGGGATGCTCAACGCAAAAACCCATAAGTCACAGAGCTGGAAAGGTCTGATGTAAGCTGATCTCAGATGCAAACAAAGTGGCCAGAAGGTGTCACTATATCGCAGAAAACACTAAATGTATGCAACTTTTGGACCACGGCCGATGAACCATGTGGCCTACAGACAAAACTGGTTTCAGGTGAAAAGATGGTCCAGCCATTGGCATCCCACTGGGCAAAACTTACAGAAACAGCCCCAAACTGCTGACCACAAAAAAGACAATTCAATTTAATTCACTTCAGTTTTATTTGTATAGCTAATTTTTCAGACATTGTTCTGTGATAGCTCTGTACAGATAGCAGATTGGTCAGCTTGTCATCTTCCCATCTGTTTCAGCTGTGACATTTCTGAAGTAGTCTAGTAGATGGTTATTTTTTCCAGCCATGGGCTATTGGTGGCACTGTAAAGTTTTGATAGTGGATTTGTTAAACTGTACCTGTATGGCCCTAACAAGGTAATTCATTATGGTGAAAGATAGTTTTTTTTTTTTTTTTTTGGGGGGGGGGGCATCTTTGACCAGCACTTACAAATTTTGCAGAATTTGGCTCTACTGGCGCACTGAAATAAGCCCTGACATTTCACAATATATTCAGTATGAACTCAATATAAATAAAAAATTCATGACAATTTCACTGATGAAGCTGAAACTGTGACACTGCTCTAAATTTAGTACAAATAGCACAATTCGAGCTTGACTACAAATGTCTCTATATATCTTCAGGCCTTTTGATAAGAGAATATTTGCCACATAAATATATGCTGCTTGTACTCCCTATTTCCTGCTTGCAGATATATATATAATTTATATCACCATCCATCCATCTTCCAACTGCTCATCTGTTGGGGGAGGTTAGGGGCAGGGCTAGAACATTTCGCAGACAGCACAGAGAGGTGGTACACCTGCCCATCACATAGCGCATACACACACACTATGGGTGATATATTGGTGCGACCTCACCTAGATGCATGTATTGAGAAACCTGCGTGACACAGAGACAACAAACTCCATACAAATACAGTAGGGTTGGGATTCGAACCCACAACCATAGAGTTTTAACGGGAGCAACCCACTGTGCCACCATTAACTTCCATGAACAGTGACTTGCTCAAGTCCCAGGCTCAGTCACATGCTGGCGAAAACAAACTGATGAGTCTGAATGAGGCATAAGATATACAATCTGACTTAATTTTGTTGTAAACAGCATTTTAAAATCACATGCATTATATAAAACAGTCATTTTAATTAATGATCAACTTAGAAGGATGCTTCTTAAAATGGAAAAAAAAGCGATCATAATCCTTAGAATGTACATTTTAAATTTACAAACTATAAATATTGTTTCCCAATATCAAAGGCCTTATTTCCTTGCCTGCAGAACAGTATTACTGCAAGGCAGAAGTAAAACACAGCATTTTACCATTAGCCCATAAATGAGTCAAGGTGACATGCTGAGTTCATACTGAAACCATTTCTGTTGGCATGGCTTTTAAAGTGAAGCCCTGGAGGACAGTCTTCTGTATTTACAAAGGATGTATATTTTTAAATACGCTAGCAGGGACCCATTAAGAATCACTGAGATATTTCTGTACAGTTTCTAGACCAGTGTCTACATACACTACTTTATGTGATTCTTGTATATTTTGTGTTTTAGTAATTAGTATTGTCTGGCTGTGCTCTGTGTGCTGTCTTCCCCATATCTATTGTGTCTTTTGGTTCTTAAAAAGCGCTATATAAATCAAATCTATCTAATACAGACTGCAATGGGCCTGGTTGCTGGACTACTGTCTTGGATCAAGAACAGTTCACAATGTTCCCAAATTAAAAACAGATTGGTCTACAGCTAGGTCTTGTATCCACACACGTATATTGTTTATTTTTTTTATAAGGTATGTATTGAGCGATTGATTAAATAGATAAATCCATCCAGGGTTACGCCAAAAGCTTTAATATATATATATATATATATATATATATATATATATTCTAAATCAAGATTGTATAAAGAGGCAGGGACACTGTTTTAGCTTAATATTTAGGGATGTTATGACAGCTGTAATATAGTTTCTCAATATTACTCTTAGTACAGCAATGCCTTAACAGCCAAGTCTGGATGCTGCTTAAATGTGAAATATAAAACCACCTTTACCGTGGCTGACATTTGCAAGCATCTCAATTATTACTGCTTACCTGGGGGAAGGGTGTGGGGGTGTTTACCACGTTCCCTTTTTAGGATCTCAGTTAAAAATTTAAAGATGTTCCTTTTATTGTTAGGTGGCAATATGTCGTTAAGTTTAGGCTATGCCTTAGTATGTAGTAGTAAAATAAACCTTTCAGACCGATTATTTTATGATGATGATGAAGATGATGATTGGGTGTGTGATGCTGGCACTGCTGCTTTTTGTTCGGATTCATCATCATGATAATGATTATGAACAGCAGCGGTATCCCGCAGTCTCATCACGCGCAATAGGCAGTGATGTACGGAGACGCACGAGCCGGTGCAGCTCGAGGAGTCAGACTCCGCATTTCGCCGTGACTCCGCCGGCCTCACGTACGCCGACATTACTGTTCGCAACTTCGCTGAAACACGCCGACATTTGTTCATATTTAATGTACACGTAACACGTTACCGTCGAAAAACCAAATGAGCAAATTAGCTGCTAGCTACCAAGGCGCAAAACGCAGCTAACCGCGCTGTCAAAGCTAGCGGAGCCGCCAGAGCTAACGGAACCATATCAACCGGCCCGACTACGTGACATGAACTGGGTGGGCGGCTCACGGTACAAGACTTAAATAATCTCTCCTTCACACCTACTGGATATGAACAGCCACGCATCATTGTATTTAAAATACGTATTAAGATGAGTTATTGTCTTCTAGGGACCGATGTCTGGTGAAAAGTGACGTGAGGAAGCAGAGGGTCGGTGATGTCTGCGCTTACAGCAGCCGCCGAGATGCCTTTTCTTTATGTAATACTCCTCCAACCCCCTTCACTGTGATGCTCTTTGACGTGTCTCCTAGGAGTTCTTCCAAAGGAGGAAGATGGAGCGGAGGACCAAGCATGCGGGGCAGCCTGCAGCTCCGCAGGGCGCGGGGAGTTTGGATCTTGTCACCATGTTGGTAGTGAATCAGATCGCGACCAAGAAGGAAAATCACTGTAAGAAAATGCCAAAGATCTGAGTTCAAGCAGAACATGTTCCACAATTTATCACAAGAACTTTTAAACAAAAATATATATTTCCACATAAAATAATGATCGGCATCAATTGTTGGTGTCATTTCTGTTGTTGTGCTACCATTAAAGACATATTGGAGCTTTTAACTTGTGAATTTCAGGTGAGCCTAAAATATCCTACTTCAAGAACGTAAAGGCACCTAAAAACCCCATAGAATTACCCATGAGCCCCTGCTCCCCATCTGCGTTGTGCCTTGAAGGAAACTCCCCTCAACAGAGGTACCTCAGCACTGGGCTGCTCCTGAACCTACCCAGCGAAATGCTTAGCTTATCTTTAAAGCTTAAAGCATTATTAGGCTTCATAACACAGATGCCCTACTTTGTGTTTTCTTATAACATGGTTTAATTGACGTTTTAATTTTCAGTGTTAAGGTGAAATTTGCCCTTTTACTATTTTAGGGCCCAGTGCTTAGGTTTGAGAAGGAGAACACGTCACACATCCCAGGCACAGAATCACGGACGTGTAAGAAATCCTGAACACAAAAAACACTGTAGTATAATATAACGTGCATTTCTAATAATTTTCAGTAAAAACTGTCAAACCAGTAAAATAACTACCTACAAGGCATAGAAGTATGATTTTAAGCTATTGAATACTAATTGTTGTTTTTTTTCCTGAATTAATGTAACCCAATCTATGTTCGCTTGTTACTGCCAGCTGTCACCTGTGTGGGAATCCGGCTTTTCCGATAGCAGCGTTCCCGATTACCAGCATGGTGTCACGGACACGTTGAGCCTCTTCTCAGCATGTAAACCTGAGTCCTTGTCCGAAAAGTTTGGCATTCAGCCTGGGCCAGAGGTGGGTGGTCCTTTCCATGGGAAGAAGAGCCTAATTTAATGCCCAAGCCAACTTATGTGTATGGCCTGCTGAGGGACAGTCAACCTGAATAAGTTAGCAATAGCATCATTCCTCAAGCATTATGCACTATATGGACAAATATATTGGGTCACTGGGCCATTGCACCTACAGGAACTGTCACTCTTCTGGGAAGGCTTTCCACAAGGTTTTGGAGTCTATTTGTGGGAATTTTTGCCCAGTCATCCAGCAGAACATTTGTGAGGTCAGATACTGATGTTGGATGTGAAATCTTGCAAGTTCTAGTTCATCCCAAAGGTGTTCAATAAAGGCTCTGTCTGGGCCAGTCAAGATCTTCCATACCAAACTCACTCAACTATGTCTTTATGGACCATGCTTTGTGTACATGGACAGTCATGCTGGAACAGAAGATGGTATTGTCCAAATAGTTCCCACAATGTCTTGGTATACTGAAGCATTAAAAGTTCCATTCACTGGAACTAAGGGGTCTAGCCCAACCACTGAAAAACAACCCCAGACCATTATCTCTCCTCCACCAAACTTTACAATTGGCACAATGCAGTCAGGCAGGTAACATTCTCCTGGCATCTGCCAAACCCAGATTTGTCCATCAGACTGTCAGACAGAAGCATGATTCATTAGTCCACAGAACACATTTCCATTGCTCCGGTGGTGGCATTCTTCACACCACTCCATCCGATGCTTGGCATTGCACTTGGTAATGTGAGGCTTGCATGCACCTGCTTGGTCATGGAAGCCCATTCCATGAAAGTCCCAGCGCACAGTTTTTGTACTGGGGTTAATGTCAAAGGAATTTTGAATCACCGCAGTTATTAAGTTAACAGAGCATTGGTGACTTTTACGCCCTCAGTACTCAGCGACCCCGCTGTTACTTTACATGGTATGTCACTTTATGGTGAATTTCTGTTGCTCCTAAACCCTTCCAATAATACCACTTCCAATAATTCTTGGCCACTGGTAATTTATAAATTTTGCCACAACCAAAAAGACAAACTTTATAAATTGTTTAAATAAAAGAAGTAGAGCCATGTAGTATTCACATTCTCTAACCCCTTTACTCCTTGGTAGTTTGTACCTTTCTCCCAGCCAAGAATGGCTGAAGAGCAGCGTCCCTGGATCAAATCATCAAGTTGGTCACAACAGACGCTGAGCAGCCCGGAGTGCAGAGTACAGTTTGGAAACGTGGAGCCATGGTGAATGAGAAAACAGTACTTGTTTGTGTACATTTATTCCTGTTTGTGTAGGTCATTAAACATTTATGTGACAGTTCACACAGCTCTTCAGAAGAAAGCGGGGCAGTGAGACAGAAGGTCAGTGGCCATTTTGGCTTCACCCTGGAGAAAGAGGAGGACCACAAACAATTGTCTGACCTGGGGTTTCACCAGAGTAGGCCAGGCTGCTATGGTATGAGCTGCTTATTACTCCGTTACTTGACAACATGATTCATTTTCATTCTTAGTGATGAGATATACAAGCTTACATGATTTCACAGCTGCTGGGTTTGAAGAGGAGGAAACGCAGCTTAATTCTGCAGAGATTCAGTGAGTAGTGTGGTTCTGTCCTACATAAAGGAGAGAGCAGTGTCCATCTTTACATTTGCCGCTTTCTCCTTTGCACAGGAGTTTCAGCAAACCACAAAGCAGGTGCTCTGATTATAGTTTTTGGTCTCAGGTAAGAGTAAAACATTTATGCATCACCAGAACCAAAATTATTCAAATAATTCAGAGGCTAGACTACAGTTTGGTCCTCTTCATGTTAATCTGTGAATCAAATAGGATTTCTTTTCTGCATTGCATGCATCAGTAATTAATATGCAATTTTTGAATTGATACCAAAGCAGGTTTCTGAAAACACCAGACAGCTGGCAGGACGTGAGTTTTATGCCCACTTTTTTTTCTATGGTATTTCTATGGAGTGCTTGGTTATTATAAAAGCGTCACTACATAACAACAGGAAACAGGCTCAACAGCTGTGGAACTCCAAGCTGTTCATCCAGAGACGGTTTCCTCAGCACAGACACTGATGATGTAAGTCTGCTGCCGAAGCCAGCTTTCCCTGTTGCGTATCTACATCTTTACTTTTGGTCCTTTTGAATGCACGCTATGAGAAGTACGATTGCTGAGCTCTATGTGACCCTAAGCTCAACACCCTCCACATGCTGCTCAGTGTATCCCGGGTGTGCAGGGCACTGTAGGAACTTCTGTGCAAACTGACTTTTGTTGTATCAGGAGGACGACTCCTGGTGGCATCAGAGCAGCCCGTCACAGAGCTCCGTCCGTGTAGAGACACCTACCGCTCTGAGGCTTCCAGCTCACCTGCAGGGGGGTGGAGATGACCATAAAGGTGTCAGGGGCCAGAATCAGAGATGTGCCACTGACAGCCGGTGCGAGCAGCTGAGTCAGCTCAGGGTAGGAGCACGTCCAAGGAAGAGCACCAGCGAGGGTCAGCTTGTGCTGCCACAGCATTCACGAAGAAAACGCCTCATTGAGACAAAGGAAGCAGGAACACAAACCGACAGCAGCCATGGACCTTGCAAGTCAGATGTTTCTATACAGTGTAGCCTGGGGCAGGAACATGGCACATACAGTCTGAACCGATCTGAAACTGACCGACTTCCAGTTAATCCTGAAGTAATAATCTCGGCCAGCAGAGGGCACGCTGCTCAAGCTGAGCAGCACCTGCAATCAGTCTGGAATTCAGACAGCCGCAGAGAGCACTTGAGGTCTGGTACAGGACGACATTCATCTCTCTCCAGAGGGACAGAGTGTTTCTGCAAATCTGAGGAGCTTCCAGAACCACCTTCCAGCAGGATCCCTGTCATCAGTACTTCAGGTAAAATGTTACATGTAGCCCATGGAGGTACCTTGGGGAGCTGCTGATCTCTCCATTTTCAGAATAATTAGTACAGGTGTTACAGTAGCATACAGCTGTGTGTATAAATTGTAATTTAAAATCAAATCTGTTTAGTGCACAATGGGCTGTAGCTGAAACTCATTCTGTGTGATGTTCACCTTCCACGATGGGCAGAGGAGTCAAACCCTGAACAGCATGAGGGAGCGGAGATCTCGCAGAGCTCAGCTGGGATCAGTCACCACCTGCCCTGGGAGCCAGCAGGAGGCAGCAGTACAGCGGAGAGCAAACAGCTCGGTGAGGGCTGCAGAGCATTCTGGGAGTCAGAAGAGATTGCCACGCTGCATGAGATTGCGGATATACTGGTAAAGATGAAGCAGAATGACATGTCGCGGTGAAGGAAGGCGTGCATCTAACACACAAAATGAGAGATCTGCCATGATGCAAGTTCACTTTTTAATAAAAGCGAGAACAGATACAGCAAAAGAATTAATGTTTACTTTCTCATGTACAATTTCAAGTGATCTCATTTCATGAACATATGCAATTGTATACAAATTTAAAATCTAATAAAACATACAGCAACGAATCAATTTACAGCACTGATATGTCATCTCTTTTCCTCTAACTGATAAACTGTACAAACACATTATTCAGACATTTGTTTTACATATGAAAAGTGCAGCTATCCACCATGAACAAACATAGGAAATACTTCATTACATAGTTCTATGTCATTTGAACAACACTGTCCCACATCTCTAAAAATGATCTTAAATATTCAGAAATAAAAGCAACCTGAAGGCATCATTTCCTCAGTAGGACTGATGATCCCTGTCTGCATAAGGAGGTTCAGGACACCAAGTCGATACCAGTGAAAAAGAGAAAGTTCATCACCAATATCACCAGTACTCCAGTACCCCCACCAGTCTGTCCTGCTGTTACTAGTTCTGTGCTTTTACATCACGCTTAAGTTCATTTTGCCAGAAGTCCTGTATTTCCCTGCTTTTAGCAGTAATTACTGTGACAGTGAGTATAAGACCCCAGAACCCAAGGCCCACCTGTTATAGGCCAAAAAACAGCACATTGTCTTGAGCAGGTGAATACATTTTCCACGATTTATTTGGCAAAAGCTAATCTCCAGTCACAGATAAAGCACATCATTTAATCTAACTCAACAATATAGTGAGATAGGCACTGAACCATGAATACCTGACAATAGTGTTTAAGGGGAACAGTAAACACCACCTAGGACTGAATCTCCTAACTGTAATATATGTTAAATGTATCAATACGGGACTCTAAACATTTAACACACAAATATTAAACTATGCCATTTAAAGAATAAATATATAATTTGGTTTGTACACATGGCCACAGAGGAAGACAAAAAATGAAAACGGGCAAAGTACTTCCTGCCAAAAACAGTGTGAGTGTACGAATGCACGTGAAGCGACTGATAGATAATTTGTAAACATTGAATCAGAAGTAAAGTGTGTTCTGTGTGCTGCATACAAAAATATCTTCTGCATCCTCCCGAACGCGCATCTTCAGGCTTTCTGAAAAACGTAACGACTATTGCAGCTGCAAAACAAACAAGGACAGCTGCTGATGAGAGAGACCCTCCAGCCGGACACGTTTAACGGCAATTTTACCCCAGGGGGAGGCGCTGCTGGCCACATCGCTTTACTTACATGTATATATGCGATTCCACTGTCTGCCTCCAGGACTCTGTGGTGTGAGCGGGCCAGCTCCAAACGAGACTAGAAAATTCAACACTCCTTAAATCCACGATCCCCTAGTGTTTCCTCCTCCTCACTGCGTGTCTATGCTTGGTCATAGTTACCCAGATATACAATGAACAGGAGACCCAGGGCCACCAAGCCGAACTATGGCAAACTACTCCATAGCACCACCAACCAGAGATCAGCCATGAGATCACACACTGTTCCCAAGTGATGAGAGAGTCTGATTGGCAGAGAGCGGCTCCCGGGAATCAACGGCATGTTCTGTGGTTCTCAAACTCATAATTAGGAGCCAATGTAAAATACCGATAAATATACAGTATAGGGAGTTAATACAGAAATACTCCAGTGTTCTGCTCCAGAGGAGCACTAGATACACACTGACACAAAACACTTTGTGTTATGAGCTGCTATTGGTAATGATGTCATTTCATTGGGCAGAAAGGCCTCAATCCCTGTGTTTTGATATTTGTTTGGTCCTGAATTTCTGTGTCAGGAGTCGTGTTCGGTTTAGCCATCTATCCCAGCTGAGCCGCTCCACTGATTTGTACTGGACAATAAGCATATTTTGGCGGATGCTGGAGCCCAGCCAGCCCTATGGAATATGAATCATGGGACACCGACTGTAAGGCAGACTAGAAGCAGGCTTAAGATAGACCCTAAACCCGTCACGTGTCGTACCAAGAAAGCCTCGGGTTGGA
This sequence comes from Isichthys henryi, assembly GCA_026776945.1. Classification (NCBI taxonomy): domain Eukaryota; kingdom Metazoa; phylum Chordata; class Actinopteri; order Osteoglossiformes; family Mormyridae; genus Isichthys; species Isichthys henryi. The sequence goes on along the minus strand of JAODJX010000001.1, from coordinate 8,840,309 downwards.
AAGAAGGACAGAGCGGAGGTGATGACCGGACTACTCCACGTCAGAGGCATCGTTATCTGACAGGTGGTAGTTGCTTCCTTTTACCCTGATGTATTCGATCTGCCGTCCCTCGTCTGAATCGGACGCGCCGCATGTGCACAGCCGATTCTCGAAGAGCAGCTCGATCTCTTCCAGCCGGTGGCCCTTGGTCTCGGGCAGGCAGCCGTAGATGAAGAGGAAGCCCAGCAGAGAAAGGCCGGCGTATAGGAAGAATGCACCTGCGGGGGGAGGGGAGGGTGAAGGACAGAGTTACCAGGGGAGCAGGACGGGAGATGTTCCTCAGCAAATCACCAACATCCACCACAAGGGGAAGCAGCAAGTGCCTGTAAGAGGACACCTGCATCCTCATCAAAACACAAAATCACTGTGGATGGAAATACCATTACTTAGCTCAATCTACTCATGCAAAATGTGAATCAGCCTAGTCATGGTCAGGTACCATAGTAGGTGAGGTACTGAGCAACGTGGAGGAAAGTCAGTGAGACCAGGACGTTGAAGGTCCAGTTAACACCGGCAGAGCAGGCATTTCCAGTACTCCGGGCCCACAGGGGATAGATCTCAGAGTTCACCGTCCAAGGCATAGGACCCATTCCTATCAGAGGGTCGAATTACAAGGAATAATTAGGACCCTTCCAGAAATATCTGAAATCAGGCCTTCCCACAGCAGAACCAAAGTCTCTTACCTGGGGCGAAGAAGGCCAGGTAGGAGATGAGGCCTAGGAGGACCATCCATGAGTATGCGGTGGGACAGTAGTTATAGGCCCAGTAGACGCTGTCTTTCTGGGTGATGTTGCTACACCTGTGTGGTCACAGCGTATCAGAACAGATGTCCAGCAAAGAAATATGCCCAATTCTCTGCTGTAAAGGTGGCTCAGGAAGGCGGCGTGAACCAGAAATAGATGTTTGGTGAGAATCGGCCTTGTGTGGCGTCTGTGCCTTTTTAAAATGTGTTTGCCGTCCTTCTGAAGCATACAACGCGTGTTCTGAGACCTGAGAGAGCATGGCGGAAGCTCAAGTGCAGGAACAAAGACATGTTTAAAATTGCAGAGTGTGGAGAAGGTCACCAAGTACAGAGCTCAGATCCCATGGAGTGCAGAAAAAGCCACTTGGAGGTACGGCAGATCCCGCACCTCCCCACTCAACCAAGCTGCCTCCTCCTCACCTGCCCCACGCTGCTTCCTCAGTGGAGGACACGCTGATGGGCACGCAGGAGGTGGTGGAGATGGTGGTGCCGTTCTCCTGGTAACAGAAGCCACAGCGTGGGTCCAGCATGCAGGGCTCGCACAGCCTGGGGAGGAAGATATGGGTTTTATAGTCTGTGGAAGGGGCACACCCCATCCACTCCGACTTGCATTTGCAGTTTCAATTGTGAAGAGAGCTCAAGCCGCCCTGTGGTGTGTGTGTGTGTGTGTGTGTGCGCCGTGTGGCTGTGAGAAACAAACATTTCCCGATGAAGTAAACAAGCAGCCTGCCTTGCTATTCCGGCACCTTCTGCCTAGATCTTAGATCACAGGACCACCTGAATTGTGCCATTGCATACTGCTGTCTGAAAACTTTCCAAACGCACTTAATGCTATAAGCTTCAGGTGAGCCTACAGTGATGTCCGGTCTTTCCACAAGGGGGCATTCATCATTTTATAACATCACAGAGATGGAAACAATTCCAAACCCCACTATGGCAACGCTGTGAAAATCTCACCATCCATTGACTGCTCTTTAGGCAACACAAACCGCTCTGCTTGATGATCCGATTCTGGATCTGATACGACCTGCCCGCCCATAAGTAAGGGTGTGGGATGGGCTTAGCAGCCATCTTTAACGCAACCAAAAACTCTGAATGAATCTTCCTCCTCTCTGGCAGAAATTTTTGATATATCCTCTTAATTTCCCATGCCCACACTCATAATTTACACCCACTGGGAACACCTGTTGTGTTCTCAACTCAATCCGGCGAGGTCCATCCTGACTCAGCCAGAGGTCACTTCTCCTCCTGCCTTTTTTTGTAGGGGAGCGTCAAGTTCTGCTACTTGCTGGTATTACACTCGCTCTGCTTGTTAAATCTGGGTTAAGCCTTTATGGATAGGTGCTATATAAAAACAAAGCTCGCTGAAGTGTGAGATGAATCTGAGCATCTTACATACATCCTTTCATTGTGTGCCTGTGTGTGTGTGTGGTTGGATGCTTGATGTATCCCCATGCTGTCCTGTGAGCACCCCCTGCAGAGGCAGTCCGGCACAGGCCTCACCCATAGTGTACGCAGGTGGAGTTTTGCAGGGAGGGGTCTGTGGGATGAAGGGTGATGGGGGGTGAGTTCTGGGCGGACAGGAGAAATCCGGCCGCCAGAAGGATCAGGCTCAGACAGGTTCCTGAAAGAGAATGACAGCCATGGCAAAAATAGCATCATGCCAACTACTTTAAACGTGAAGACCAATTTAGCGGTGTCTGTACCAACGATGCTGCCCAGGGTCAGCCGCCGACGGCCCACCCTCTCCACCAGCCACACCCCCAGCAGTGTGAACAGGAAGTTGGTGAAGGCCGTGACCGCGGCCAGCCAGATGGCCAGCCTGTCATCTCGTATTCCTGACATCTGCAGGATGGTGGCGCTGTAGTACCTAGGGGGGTAGAAATGTTGAGGCTTTAGACAAAGTAAATAGCCACAAGCATCAACTTCAGCTGATTAAAGCACAAGGCCCTGATAGGAACCTAGAGGTGAACAATGTCGTCTTGAGGCATCGCAGCCCCAATGAAACCAAACAGTGTCATCATGAGGCACTGCAGCTCCACTGCAACCAAACAGCACCATGCTAGGACACCGCAGCCCTGCTGAAATCAAACAGCACCATTGTCAGGACTAACAGCTCCGGTGAAGCAGGCTGGATCCATTCATCCATTATTGGGGAGCCAAAGAGCGGACTGACAGTTCGAGAGATGAGAAGGCCATGGGGCAGGCAGGCAGCCATGAGCGATTACCTAAGGTAGTTTCCCTCAATGCGGTTTTCAGGGACCTGCAGACTGGGAGGGAGCAAAAATGTGGACTGTCTGCGGGTCCTCATGGACGAGATTGCTTTAGGTGTGTGTTTCACAATCGGCATCCAAACAGAGAAATATGCCAAATACAGGTGCATCAGGTTGCTTTAACTGTCCTGGCTGGTCTGAAAAAAATATTTCACTACTTATGCACCACAGCGAAGCACAGATCTGTGGTAGATACCAAAGGGTTTCATTCGCTGTCAAGGTTAATCCATCCCTGATATTTTAACTTTTACAGTTTTAACTGAAAGTTGCTGTGGCAAAGAGCCAATTTAAACAAAGCCATGTGAAATGGAGCGTGTGCTGGGATAGCAAAAATGACAAAGCTATCTGCGACAGGTACTCCATGACCGTGAGAGCGGCCCCTGGGATCAGCCTGCCCCTTCACACTGCCCCCTGCTGGTCAGTCTTCAACGATTCTGCATTCACTTATGATCTGATGAGAGTGCGCTAGAATAACAGAGCAAAGAAACTGTGAAAAAGAGGGCTTTGGGTTCTGTGCTGAAGAGCACTGATGGTCCTATATGATTCACCACCACCTTTCGAAACAGAACCTAAAACAAGCAGGACAAATGCAAAACTACATGAGTTATCAGCAGAAGCACAATCCCATATTCACACGAATGATAAGGTTTCACCAGCATTTACGTGCCGTGTTGTCTGAAGATGCTCTTCAACTCTCACTTGACAGGTGATGTGTCAGTGCACACTGCTGTACATCATCGGGCCTGTACACATCAACACCAACACACACACAGGAGAACGTTTAAAGTGTGCTGAACCCTCTACGCACTGCAAGTAGGGGAAGCATGCGTGTCTCCTCCCTCTCTCTCCCTCTCTAAGCTTCTTTGGCTCTGTGAGTCATGGCGAGAGCCTTAGATCTTGCTGGAGGCTGGCAAGGAAACCCTCCCCCTGAGGTGGAGAGGATAATTGGAGATAACGACTATCGCCAGGCCCAGCTGATGCCAGCATGGTGTCCCGGCCCACATGGTCATTACCCGCCTGCTGGGGCACACGGGGGGGGGAGCATTCAGGGAACCCTTCATCCTGCTACCTGCTGGCGCGGAGGAACAGAGCTGGCAGGGGCGTGATGGGCTCAGCGGCATCTGCCCCACCTCCCAAAACAGTGATACTACAGTCTCCGGCAAACGCGAGGTCAATGGTTCAAACCCTGACGACATAAAGAAACAGAAACCTAATAAAAGATGCAGAAGGCCTACAACGGCCATTCAGAGTCACGAAGTTCAGATACGGTGCAGTCTGATGACGGGCACCCAGTCTGGAAGAGCAGCTGCCTCACTGAGTTCATCTTCACACGCTTAAGATGGACCGGCCACAGCTGGGTGTCCGTCGTTACCAAGGAGGCAGTGGGGGCTTTAACCGCTTCCCGCCTGGCAGCTCCTGATGGTCCAGCAGAGGGAGGGAGGCCTCTGCACAGTGCTGACACAAAGCAAGACCTGGTGTAGAACACGCGAGACATCCTGAGCTTCAGAGATGGTTGGCAGTGGCACAGAGAACAGTGTTTAGCTGGGGACGCCGTATGGGTGGCCCTCACATTCACCAACAGAGCAGCGGACTTCCAGGACAGGCGGCTCATTTGATGCTGGCTTTGAGTGTCAAAGGAGCACCGGCGGTATGGAACCCAACGTTAAGTGCAAAGCCAAGCCAGCGCAAATGAGTCTGTGGGATTATAGAGCACTTAGTGCTTGGGGAGCACACCGTCATGGCAACAGAATCAGCGACCCATACCCTGATCCCGAAGGGGGTGGGGGGTCACCATGGTAAGCACTTCCCAAAACACACCAAATGACAGGTCAGAGCGCCCTGCCTGCCCTTCTGCTGTACCTGAGGGGCGTGTTGCTATGAGCTTCTCATCACCTAAATTCACTGTTTCCAAGATGGGAAACAGGGGGTCCTCACAGTCACAGCCAGCAGAGACAGACGGGACATCTAACCGCTAACATGCCGAATCAGACGAAACCAGGCCTGTAAACATGCCGAATCAGACGAAACCAGGCCTGTAAACATGCTGTGGGCGATTGCTGGCCTTCCCAAGACGGTACGTGCCTCTCCCCCCCCCTTCTCCTCGAGATCTCAGCTGCTGAGCGGCCTTTTCTCGCCATTGGTGGAGGCCGTCAGCGTTTCCAATCTGAAAACACGATGTCTGTCTGTGGACGCCGCTTCTATTTAAAGAGCGCTTACTTGGGGTGTGACGGCTAATCCTGACTCACCGTCAACAGCGATCTGCAGAAAAAACAGACCACTGTCCAATGGCTTATTTTCAGAGCAGTGAGCCAGCAGCTTCTGGAAGCAGCATTACTTGCGGCTTTGGTTACCTCAGTGCTGTTATTGGCATGAACGAGCATTCAGTCCTTCAGTCAGTCTTCGAATCATACACTGCACCTGAAAACATGCCGTGGGTGACCTGTCATTTGGTGTGTTTTTTTGGGGGCGGGGGGGGGAATCGGGTTCTGTGGCACTGCCCTTAATTGGTCCACCTCCTACCAAAACAATCTGCACCAGTACGCTCAGATATCTAATAACAGCACTGCGTCACTGACTGATCACTATCTCCCACTAAACTGTGACTAAACAAAAATCCCATTACTAGAAGGTAGTAACAGCACTCCCCATGACCTGTTATCACAATTTAATTCTTAGGGCTTATATTCCAGCTCCGGCACACCAGTTTACAATTGGCATGAAATTGCCCACTTGACAGCTCAGAAACATCACAAAAAGAGATGTTTCCTAACCTTTCATGGCATTTCTACAGTATGCTGAGGATTAGGCTCCTGTAATATGCTGCTCTCAGCAAAACACACAACACTGTCAAGACACAGCAGCAAGAACAGTAACCGGGGTGAATATGACCAAAGATTAGTCACCCAAATGTGCTCCATGGGCGTATGGGTAAGTACTGAACTGACCAAGGCATCCAATCCAGAGCAGACAGATTTGGAATGCAGGACACCTTGGAGATCTCTCAGACCAATACAGAGCGTTGGTGATAGAATCATCAGGGTGTTTACATGCAGACTGTTGCTGTAGCCCAGTGCAGAGTAAAAGGCTGCTGGTGGTGCTACCGTCAGTTCCTCTGTCCCTGCTATTCAGAAACTAGAACCTGTACTCAGCCACTGAGTCTCCATCGTCTCAATGCAGAATCAGGGCTGTAGTGTTACTGTATCGAAACATGGAGTTTTGCTGCCCCCGTTGTCATGGGCATTTATTCACAGTGCATGTAGATTGTTGTATGTCAGTAAGTGACACTGCTGAGAGGGGCTTATATCAACGGAGAACTGGCTTTACACACACACACACACACACACAGACACAGACACACACACACACACAGACACAGACACACACACACACACACAGACACACCTTTGTTGATCGGTGGGTGCAGCGAGTCTCTGTACCAGGGCATGTTCCTTGACCTGACCTGACCCGATAGATTTTTGTAAAATTGAGGAGATCCTTGTGAGGAACGAAAAAAATGTCCCCATACGGTAAAAAGCTACAGGCTTTGAATCACATTGTGAGGAAATCAGGTCCCCACAATGTAATTATTGCAGAAACACACACGTACAACACGGGACTTGCCAACTCGTCAGACACTAAATCAATGACCTCAGACAAAATGTCAGCTCGTCAAGATAATTAAGTCACATCAAGACAAACATGGGAATGAAATGCCAATTCTGGCAGACACCAATGTTTCTAACACAAACCTACGCACACACCCCCTAACTGAGCGACGTCACAAAAGCTTCATTAGGATGGCGTCTCTGCCTACTGCAGACCTTCTGAAGATGACCACACTCCAACGAACATGACTGTATGAATGATCGAAAAAACCCGAGCCCCGCCCCAATGTGCCACCTTGTGTTGCTACCTGGTAAAAAAGCATCTTTACAAGGACATCTCGAACAATCAGCACGTACATCCAGAGCATGCGGGTGAGATCAGCCGTGGCCGAGCGCAGGGTGACGGCGTGAGGGGCGGCGACCGTGCCGGTGCCATATGGCCAGGCGAGGGATCGCAACCTGGGAGGCACTTCATTGTGGTGTGACAGAACTGGCCTGGCTGTCACACTGGCTCTGTGTCACGGATCTGTCACTTGGTGACAGCGGGATAGTCATGACGACAAACTTAATTCAGTCAGCTATCCTGTGTTCCAGAACCAGACAGTACATGAGCGCGAGGGGGCGCGGGCCCGGGGGGGGCGCGGGGGGGGGGGCGGGGGGGGGGGGGGGGCGGCGGGGGCGGGCGGGGGGGGGGGGGGGGGGGGGGGGGGGGGGGGGGGGGGGGG
>JAODJX010000001.1:8802824-8814776 GCA_026776945.1 Isichthys henryi | reverse complement strand
AGGGGGAGGAGGAGTACGACAATGATGCAGGAGGGGAACAAGGGGGAGGAGGAGTACGACATAATGATGCAGGAGGGGAACAAGGGGGAGGAGGAGTACGACAATGATGCAGGAGGGGAACAAGGGGGAGGAGGAGTATGACAATGATGCAGGAGGGGAACAGGGAGGAGGAGTACGACAATGATGAAGGGGGGACAAGGTGGGAGGAGGAGTACGACAATGATGCAGGAGGGGAACAAGGGGGGAGGAGGAGTACGACATAATGATGAAGGGGGAGTAGAAGGAGAAGGAAGATACAACAGTGTGACCATAACCAATGATAAAAAAAAAATCACACACTCAGGAACACACAAGAATTTACTACAAATATACACAAAACTCTGAAGAGCAGTAGCTGCAGGCCAGCTGAGGGCCACCTCAGGAGAACATCAATTAAGTAAAGAAAAAAATGGCCCTTCAGAAAAAGAGCAATAATAAATAAATGAAAAAAATCCATCTAATGACTTCACATTCTGCACTGGTGTCCAACTGCTGCCCAGCTCCACTAGCTGACCCATAATTTTACTGGGAGACCCGGAGATATGTTAGACCCTCAGAATTTACAGCTCACTGTCACCACACACTAATTAAACATAGACGGTCAACACTGTACTGAAGACCATTAAATCCACCATCCCATAGTGTCATTCTAATGAAGTGAAACTGCACCCGGGGGAATCCACAACTCTTGGCTTAATGAGAGAGCACCGAACAGTGTCAGTAACTCAAGGAATTTGGAATAAATTAGCAAAGCTAGATCTTGTAATGATAGAGATGACCTCTGGGAGAACTTTCTGGAGGAATTTCCGAGCTTGTGACCCTTGGGAATCGGGCATCTACGATCTATCGGGCATCTATGAGATAACTTCTCATCTGGCTTTTTAGCGAAAGAGCTCCAGTAAAGGTCAGATCAAAAATCATTAAAACATTCAACCACTGGACTCTCGTTTTAAAGGATCTTTAACGTGACCTTTACTCTCATTAAAATCTTATGGAAATTCAGACATCTAAAAGTGTCAATATACACCAATCACGGAGTTTAATTTGAAAATCCTTGACTAACTTCCATCCATCCATCCAACTCCTCCTCATGCACAAAGGTCCTTCACCGTTCCAAAATTGTGAGAGTTCTGTTGGTCCACAGTATACAGTATTTCTGGCTAGTTTCTTCTAGATTGGCTCAAAAAACAACACTACATGCAAGTAACCTGGTCAGAAGACTGGCCAAACCAGTGTGGGAGCAACTGTGAATTCAGTATGATTCAAGAAACAAGAAACTCACCACACAGAGGTTTCCAGTTGCGGGCAGAGCAAAATAACCAAAATCTACAGTCAACACCAGAAAACCACAAGCAATTTTTTTTTTTTTTTTATCTCAAGCAATAATCACAGTTACCCAGACTGCACAACGCTTTGTACACAATGAGTCAAACATTAAATTCGTTTGTCTAAACAAAACCTCGCACAAGGCTGGAATCCCAACCTCGCCTCAAATGTCCAAAACGACAGCGTATTAAAGATAGTTCCTGACCAAGGAGGGAGGGGGACTGTCAGCAATCTTTTGGGAGTCAAGGACTATGAGTGAATCTTGTACTGGGAAGAGCTCGTGTCTGAATGAGAGGTTAGGGCTGTCATGACTGTCTGCTTCTCTCACTGGGGTAAGCCTCCCTTACTGCTCTTCACTGGTACGTAAAGGGACTGCATCACAAAGCTACAGTATGATCATCTAACAGGAAAAACCTGTAGAGGTACTCCACCTCCCAAACTCTCAGTCAGGCAAAAAAAAGGGTATTGTCAGATAGGCATGCAGGATGCTTTGAAAGGAGAACAACAAAATATCTCGTGTCTTGTAGTTTTGCCATTACCGCAGGTGTCCAATGGATTCTTACCCAAGTACTCTAAGAGGTTAAAAAAAAACCGGCATCAGCTTGAGTGAAAAGGTTAACGTTTACTACGCACATGCATTACATTTACATATTATCGGCAATACAGAAATATTGCATTATCAATTTTCATTTGCATAATCACAGGCTCCAGGCTTATTTCCGAAGCGCGTCCGTGCGCACAGCTTCCCTCAATGACTTACTTAGCTGCCTTTTAATTGCTTCTGACTCGTCTGAAAAGACGCGGAGCCCGCAGCTGTCCGCCGGTAATTAGCAGACGCCGCTCATCACAGCCGTATGTTTCCAGAAATGCGAACAGGGATAATATAAAGGACACGAGGAACCCAGCAACGGTGCTGGAAGCTCCAGGGTCACCGTTCCCAAGCCCAGTGACAGCCAGGCTGTCATCAGAACACAGCCCATGTCCATGGACAAAAACACTGGCGTCAACAAGCTGATCCGACACCTCCCGCAATCAGGAACCCATAAGAACTTATTTCGTTTCCCCTGTTCCGTCAAAAATCAACTACCAGGTCTGTACAAGGCAACCTGTTGAACGCCACTATGGTAGTTATTTACATCCAAAAGAGATGCGCTGATCAATCTCAAAACCAAAGAGAACTAGTGATACATGCTTGCCACAAACCACTACGTATGCATGTATGTATGGGGGAAAAAAATCACAACCAAAAACTCTTAAGTTAAATTAAAACAAATCTTGTCTACTTAAATTGATTGTTTTTTTCTCCAAACCAGCTTGCAACGAATAAATATCCTGAGAGTGCAAAAAGAAACCAGTTCTTAGACCTTACATTAGAACTGTTCATTTCTGTTTCTGTTGTTTTCATGGCTGAGAATAACGATCCGGTAGTATTAAAAAATAAAAATCTTCAGACAAGACATTTTACCTGTCTGGTAAAAAGTGATATTTTACCACCCAGCCTTGAATAGGATCTACTGCTCGATTACGGTACTTCGGGGATGATGCTGCATGCACTGACAGGTCGAAACGAACATAAAGCTTTACATTCATAAGCAGCGTCAGGATCGTCGCCCGAGTCTTCGGGAAGGTGTTTGTGAAGCTGACACTGCTGACCAGAAGATGTAAAACAAAGCTTACATAATACAATTTAAAGAGGAAATAAGAGAAAAACTTTTCGGGACAGCAACAGGCTCCCGGGACATTAACTTACCCAAGCCCAGGCCGACTATAAGCCGTCCGAGGAGGAGCACTTCCTTACTCCGGGCGGCGGCCAGCACCACCCCGCCGGCCGAGAAGATGAAGCTGGCACCCAGGATGCAAAGCCGGCGGCCGGCCACCCCGTTCAGGAAGCCGCCAGCCAGGGCGGACAGCGCCGCGGCGCCCACCGTGCTTGAGACCAGCAGCTCCTGCCACAGGGTGCTCAGCTGCATGTCCCGCTTCAACAGCAGCATGGCCCCCGACACCACTCCGGTGTCGTAGCCGAAGAGAAAGCCGCCGAGTGCCGAGAAGACGGCCAGCACGTAAACGAAGGCGGGCGTGACATCCTGCTGGAGCTGCTTGCGAGCGGCTCTCTCCGGGTCCCCGGGCGCGGCACCCTGGCTCTGGATACTGGCGTTGGACGCAGCCTTGATGAGCCCCCGCTCCCCGTCGTCGCTCGCTTTCTTCCTCCGCTCCCCCATTAAGTTGCTCATACTCCGCAGGTTATAGTCATGGGCGCTAGATATTCGGGACATAAGGAGACGGCAGGTGCACAGGAGCCCGTTTATCAAAGGGTTTCCCTGGAACGAAGACGCCGTTAAACCGGCGAAACCCAAAGCTATGCAGAGCGCTTCACAACGCGTTCATATGCGCCCGCAGCTCCGCCGGACTCCCGAGGCTGAAGGCGCCGTATCTGTGCCCCAATGGGCGGGTAAGCGCCACAAGCACGCGAATAAACAGGAGGAGAGGTGAGGCAGAGGAGGGGCCGGGGAGGAGCTCGCCGGAGCCCGTCACCTGAGCCCGTCATCGGCAGGGCGAGCCTATGCGGCGTTCACGATCCAACATGGAAGCACGACTTTCGGCTCGCATCGGAGTGAGTCGTATTTTTCCGTGGACAACGTTCGGGTGTGGAGGCGGAGCCGAGAAGCGTACGGAGCCCGAAGCGTGCGAACTGCCAGGTATACAGGCTCATATTACACATTTCATTCTCGCAGTTAAAATAGTAGCTGCATTAATCGACGGCGACACTAGGGCTGAAATTGCAAGGTATGGAGTTGGCCCCGACAAAGTACTTTTTGCTTCATATTTGTAATTTACACAAAATTCTATATTACTAAATTTACCTATAAATTAATTGATTTTCATATATCCCATCTTATGAGACAGACATATTTTCATATAAGAGCAAAGCTTTGGGTCAGAGCGTTGTTTTCGGTGTTAAAGACCTTGCTCGGTGGCCCAATAGTGAACTTTTGCATTGGATAATAAGACTAAAAGACCCCGCACCACGCCAGTTACTCCATCCCACTATTTCAAAAGCGCGTTTCATGTGCCCTCTGTTGGCACATATGAGTATAACGCTTAAATCCCATTTCCTGAAACACGTATTGTTATGTCGCTGTCAAAACAGTGAAATAAGTTGTAGTTTTAATACTGGCATACATGTATGATATATGTTGCATGACTTACATAATTTAAATATACACATACCAAACCGCACATATATCATACACATTACACTTACTTATATTAAGCGTAAATTAAAATCAGTATTTCAGCTATCATATGCTCCGTGGAGTGATTAGTATAAAAATTTCTAAACATCGACGTACCTGCACTGTTATTACTGTCCCAAAAACCTTCAAGTCGACAGCCAAATATAAGTTTCTTCCCAAGTCATAAAAAGGTTAAGTCGAAGCGGCACGTGCTGCTGTCACATGACCGTCCGGACTGGGCCAGCACGCGGCGCTTCGGTTCGGGAAGTCTTTACTCAGGAGTGGTTCCGGTCCTGGAGCCCTGCACTCGTGTGACCGGAGTTTGTCGTTACTCCCGTTCGGGAGCTCCGCGGTCGTGTGACCGGAGGTTGTTACTCCCGTTCGGGAACTCCGCGGTCGTGTGACCGAAGGTTGTGTCTTCTGTCTGGGAGGTCTGTACTCACACCCCTCGCTGACACTTTGCATACGATGACCGAAGACGCACCTTTCGAATGACCGCGGGCAGGCTAATCAGGGCAGTTTTGAACCCCGAATACAAAACTTGATCTTTAATTAATATTTGCTCACGAGCTTTCTGCGATAAATGCAATTGGCAATACCGCAGTCCCGGGAAAATGGGCGACGACGGCAAACTGGAAGAAAAGGTGATCAAACTAACCGTAAGACTGAAAAGTTTGCAAGAGGGGAAACAGCTGGACACCCTGGTGCAGATCATGGACGACTTGCGCTGCCTGGCCGACGCTCAACATTGCGGTGAGCTGCGGGAACTCCAATGCGTCAACTTTAAGATTCCACTTTTACTTTATTTTGTTTGAATACGTATACGGTTTGGCAGCATACATTTATCTGACGTTTTTAGCTGTTACTATTTGTATGGAAACAGAAGCGAGCTGAATTCGCTTCGGTCAGTCATCTCGTATTTTTAGAAATGATTTGCCGCTGTCTTTGTACACAGCAGCGGAGCTGTTTGAAGATAAGGACGTCCATCTGCCTTTGATGGTAGTGCTGACGTCGTACATGGACAGCCGGAGAGTGCAGCAGGTATTCCAGCGCTGTAACACCACTATTTCAGTATTTATGTCCATCTTGTTGTGATTTAAAGCCGGACGGCACTCAGGCTGACAGTCTGGAATCTGGCCTGCAGGTGGGGCTGTTGCTACTTTGCCGTCTGATAGAAATCTGCCCCTCCACTCTGGACAAGTTAATTGGACCTGTGATAGAGACGGGGGGATGGGAAGTACTGGCAGTACATCGGTGGGTATTCTCATGTCGGTCGAGGAACGCTGACCGGCTGTTTTGTCCTCTGATAAAACGATGTTTCTTTTGAGGTCTAAACTGATTGTTCTGCACAACTGCATTGTTTTATAGAGTTATTATAGCATAGGAAAGGTAGGCCTGTTCTTAGTTTGGATAGAGAAGGTGAGCATACGCTTTTATTTTGAGGTGGCCTTTGGAACCTGTGCTGTAGTTTAAATGTAGTGATGCGTGAAAACCCCTGGGGACTGCAAGAAAAAACTCTTACATACATGGTTCAGAGGGGATTTAGACAGGATGTAGGGGAGTTGAGGGTTTGGCTGTAATTCCCCTTCTCTCTCTGTGGCGTCTACTGTGTGCTGCTGGGTACAGACAGATTCTCAAGGTCCTTTCTGTGCATCACGAGCACAGCCAGCTGATGGCCCTGGGGCTGCAAGTACTGACGTACATCCTTGCATCAGGTGAGGTGGTTTTTATGGATATCCGCTAGATTGTTTTATGGCAGCAGGTGTGGTCTTCTAGATTGTTTGTTTATTATTCGCTTGGATCTTGAGAAGAATGTTTCTCATCTCGACTGGTGTCCGAAAGATGCCATAATGCTGATGGTCCTGGAGGACGACATGGATGTCTTTGACCTGGTGGTCAGTGCGATGACACGTTTCCAAACCAGTGGAGAAATCCAGTTCTACGGCTGCAAGTCCCTGCAGCTGCTTCTGGAGCACGGTAAGGGTGCGGCTCAGCTGCACTGGGCGCTGAGGCGTAACTGGCGATGGCATCGGCAGCCTCCGAGCGCTTCCCATGCGGCTAAAGTTAATTTATTTTGCTGCGTTGTCTTCTCTTATCTTCTTGTCTTTATCTTCTGTCCGTCCCAACATCCGTCTTCAGTTCCAGAGGAGCACCTAGTAGAATTTATAGAGAAGGAGGACCACATCGTAGTCCTGAAGGCCGCCCGCTTATTCAGAGATCAAGAGAATGTGCTTCTACAGGCCCTTAGGGTGTTGTACCCACTGGCTGGTCCAGGTGAGGCTTCATGTCAAATAATGCTGTCTTATGCCTTATCCTGGGTGCTACGCAGAGCTTACACATGGCCTACGCCATTTCAAGCATTTATAGTTGTGTGCTGGCATATCTGTGTCGCTCTACAATTTCACCGCCAAAACACAGCGGATAATGCAAGGGAATAAGTGTGATGCTACCAAGTGGAGCAATCACGGATGTTGTGCCCTGTGTTGCGGCGACATGCAGTCGCATTTCTGGGGAGGTGCACGTCACACTACGGTGTCGACTACGGCATAGCTGCATACTGATGGCATCGAATCTACGCACAACCATTAATTAGATTTTAGAGTGTTAAATCTGTGTATCATTATATAAGTCATCCATCGACTTGCGCCCTATCGAGTAATGTCCAGTCATACTCGCGTCCCACAAGACGTATCAAGAGATGTCCAAAGAAGTCATAGTGGACGTTAGTGAACATTTTTTGCCACATGTGCAGCAATTTGGCAAGAACCGAAACAAACTGATCGCGTTGCCACTAGAGAGATTTAGTTATAGATATGCAATATTATATCTTATGTTATACAGTTTCCCCCCACAGCCCAAAAACATGCTGAGGCTGATTGGAGTTACTATATTGCCCGTAGGAGTGCATGTGTGAGTGACTGGTGTATGAGTGTGCCCTGTGATGGGGCACCCCCCCATCCTGGGTTGTTCCCTGCCTCGTGCCCATTGCTTCCAGGATAGGCTCCGGACCCCCCGCGACCCAGTAGGATAAGCGGTTTGGAAAACGGATGGATGGATGTTATACAGTATTTTTTATTGAATAATATACCGTTTAACCTAATTACCAGTTAGAGATGCTGAAACGTTTTGTTCTTGTTTCCATGTGTTGTAGCTAGCAATGTGGAGATCTTGATGTCAGGAAATGAGAGGTGCTACACTGTCATCAGTCTGGCTATGGAATCTTTCCAACACAATCAGGCACTGCAAGAGATCGGCTGCTGCCTTTTCCAGAAATTCATGTCAGGTGTGTGATCATATTTCACTGTGTCCTGTCAGGCATTTTTTCTGGTTAGTTGAGATCTTCTTAGAGAATCTGTCCTGTCATGCATCTGTGATGGTTAGTTTCTGTCCTGACCTTGTCTGCAGAGAGCTACTATAGCATCCTGGTGCTGAATGGCGTGCACAGGGTCATTGTAAGAGCATGTATGATGTATCCAGAGAATACTACACTTCAAGCATCTGGTCTCTCTTGCCTGGCTGCCCTCAGTGAGTATCAATCGATCAAACTCAAACACAGATGAAAGGCCATAAACACAAAAGTTTAATATTGGCACTAATTTTTTTGAAAGGTTACTTATGAAAAATATAATGAAAAATCAACCAATATTGAGGTCTGAGGTGTCTGAATCCCGTAATCTTTATGGGTGGGTCATTCTTTCCAACATGTGTCTGCACAAACACTGCATGTATGTTCCTTTCATATTCACACGCACATGTACCTGCTGCCTCCTTGGTCCCTTTAGCCAAAACAGTTTTCTTGAGTACGGAAATGGAGGGTGGGAAAGTGGAGGCAGAGGAGCCTGAGGAGCCAAGCTGGTTTGGGATCTGCTGTAGCACCCTGGAGCTCCATACCTCCAGCGCCCAGGTGCAGGTGAGTCTTGGGGCTTCTGACATATTCTGCAGAATGACCCCGCTCTTCTTCAAACAAAAGCTATCATTGTCCCCACTCACATACTCATGGGATGCCCCTAGTGTCTTGGCCCCTGAAATTCTACTCTTTCTTCCTGCTTATGGGCAGCCTTGCCTCTTCGGAGCTTTTTGAGTGACTCCAAACACTGATAAGCCACAGCTGCACCTGTTCGTCTCTCTTCTTATCATCGGGGGCCGTCTTTCTGTACTAAAAAATGTCTGTGCCTGACTCTCCATCCAGGCGGCTGCATGCAGAGCAGTGCACAGTCTGCTGCAGCATGACCGCAGAATCCAGCAGACGCTCAGGGATGTTGACGGGAGGTAAATGGTCCTTCTAGGGGTGGGGTGGGAGGTGGACTCCATAATGGGGTTGGGGTGGAAGCTGGGGCAGGCCGTGGGCAGCCCCGAACCCCTCGCCCTCGTAAACACAAATGGTACTCCCACAAAACCCAGATCTATTACCTTGGTATCAAGTCTGGTCTGTTGCAAAAAGGATCTTGTTTGAGTGAAGGTCTGATATTGAGATTTACTGGAGAAATCAATGGACAAAATTGAGTTTATCTACAAGATAGATGCTGCTGATGACTCATGCTTGTAAAAAGGGTTATTACTGTCAGTATTAATTGGTTTAAGATCGCAGTCATGGGTGGTGAAGCAGGGATGAGTGGCGTTTGAAGGCATCTCTCTCATTTACAGGATTCCTATCCACAGGCAGATTATGGCTGCCATTCTTCTGCATTCATCCTCCTTGGATGTTTTCCAAGCGGCGACCAGTGCACTTGAGAGTCTCATAGACCACGACAGTGAGTCTGGTTCTCCTTGCTCCTTCAGCTTGCTTAAAATGCTTCTCTGACTTTTGCATCCTTTTCAAGGGGAGAATCCATCCTGCTTTTGAACCACCCTGCTGATCTCTGGCCAAAATTGTCTTTGTCCAGATGCAGGTCTCTTCCGTTTGCCGCAGCATTCGCAAACCTGATCTTGGGTGTCTGTAGGAATGGTAGAGATGCTGATGTCAGTCTCCCGTTTTTGAGGTGGACCGCTAACAGCATAAGTTATTCTTTAGGAAAAGTTCGAGCTCTTTTGCTGTCCAGTGGGATTCACATCAACGTTGTGGAGATGATGAAAAAACACGGTTCCTCTCCTGAGGTAGCAGAAAGCGCATGTAAGTTACTACATCAACTGTTCCAGGGAAGGTAGGTTTGCTTCCTTTTACAATTGAATTTGCTCAAGTTAAGTTGGGTGTCTATTTTACATTTATCTACCTGATAGATAAGGCACTTGATTTGTAACTGGGTCGTTAAATGTGTGTCACTGCAGGACGGCCGGTTTGGATGAGCTGATAATGGCCATGTGTGAGATCCTAAAGGCCATGAAGGTTCACAACCTCCTGCCCAACATCCAGCTAGAAGCCATGCGAGCCAGCCTGACCTTTCTCAATCCCGGTACCTTGCTTTCCCTCCGGGATCAATAAAGTCAGTCTTAATCTTAATTGCATTCTTGGAGTTTGGCTGCATCCTCAGGGCACAATTTGGGGTGGGAGCTTCTACAAAATGTAATTGTAAAAATTGTGTCGGTCCTGCTTAATGGAAAAGCACAATGTTCTCAACCTTCTGTTGCTATAGAGGCTTTTCTCATGAACTCTTCAGTAAGGTCACATTTTGCCGTGTTCCTTGTCACGCCAGTGCTGCATGTCCTAGTGCTTTGTTTCACTGTTTCTCTTGACTGACGTTTAATTTGATATTCTTACTTGGATGTAGACAGGAGCCTGAAGGAGCACGGTATCTCGCTGAGGGACCCAGATGCTGTGGACATCTCACTAAAGGTGCTGAAGAACCAGTGTTTGGTGGAGGGTGCGCATGCTGTGTACCTGGAAGCCTTGAATAGGGTAGGGGCCTGGTTCTCACTTCCTCTTAGGTGGAACATCTACTTTTAATTTCTCCCCGTTCACACTGACACTGAATGTCGGATGTTTCTTTGCAGTTCATCGGCTTGCTGGATGTTCAGCTGTATGGTTTGAGAGTTCTGTCCACTCTGGTTGACTCCTCTGGCGCAGTGGATCTGATGTGTCAGCAGGGGGTGATAGATACCGTGTTACACACTCTGCAGATGTACCGTGAGGAAAGCGGTAAGTGGGAGACTGATGTGAATAGGAGCTCCAGTGATCTGCTGTTCAATGATGTAACACTCAAGCAAGATCGCAAGATTCCGAAGATATTACACCTGCCGTTCATTTAACGTTTGTCTGTTCTCAGGTACAGTCAGTCCCACTATAACGTGTGATATCACACTGCGAATCTGTTCTAGCGTGATTGATATATTATTACCCAAGTCCAATACAACGAGACAGTCTTAGCAAGGAGCACTACTTGCATGCAAAAATGACTATCTAAGTGAACGGTAGTGATGTCCAATTCATGAACGAGTCATTCTTTGGAACCGGTTGTTTTCGGTGAATGAGGTGAACCGCTTTTCAAATCTGAAATAATCAAGCTTTTTGTACATACACACATTGCACAGGTCAATGTCTTAGATTCTAAAAATGTTTGACAAATAAACTAGCCGTGCTTTTATATGTTTATTATTATGATGATTATTATGACATTTATTACTGTCCACTTTTAGCACTGTTTTAATTATTACATTGCCATTGTGCGGAACTTTTGGGAGTTTTGCCTAACAAAGTTCGGGAGTCGCTTTACTCTAACCTACAGTACTGTATTTTGCCCATAGGAGATGTTCATCGTATGATTTATTAATGTATTATTATTATTTGTTATTTAAAATACATATAATTACATTATTGGCTACTTTTTTGAGTGATGTTCTTGTGGACTTTGTCATGAGCATTTCAGTGTGCGGCTGAATCTGTTCATCATGCACATGATAAATAAAGGATTTTGACTTTCGAAAAAACTCTCAGAAATCCATTACTGGGGACTGAATCTGCTACACGAGCTCATTTCCAAGAAGCAGCTGTCCAGGATGATGATTCCTGTCCTGACCTCGGTTGTGGTCGACTCTGTGAGACGACATCAGGCGTATGCAGAGGTGCATTTGAAGGTTGGTGCATGGTTACCTGGCGCTCGCATATCGGGATTTAGGCATGTAATTTTATTTACATTTGCATCTTCGCTGAGGGTTTTGTGTTTCGCCTTTCAGGGGTTCCAGGTGGCTCTGAAGCTGCTTGACATGTGCCCAGCAGCAGCAAGCGGGCTGGAGACGGAGAACTTCGACAGAGTGATCTTTCACCATCTCTCACGGCGTCCATCCAAGCAGCGAGCAGATCCAGTGAGTCAGCCATAAACGGTCACTACGCTGAATATTAAATAAACCCATCCATCCATCCATTTTCCAAACCGCTTATCCTTACTGGGTCGCGGGGGGTCCGGAGCCTATCCCGGAAGCA
>JAODJX010000001.1:8780468-8794236 GCA_026776945.1 Isichthys henryi | reverse complement strand
ATATTGTAAACAAATAAAGCAATGATTTTTGTTATAGGCCCAATAAATGTACAGTATTTTTATTGAGTTAAGCAAGCATCCAATAACTTTCTGTGAGCACTGTGTCTTTATGTACAAGTCTTTTGTCCAAAGTGACGCAGGAGTGTGGCAGGTCATACAGCACGAGCATACAGATGGCAAAGTGAGCTGCTATGCTGAGCTTCGGCAGAGTAGGCAGTGAGACGCATAAGAGGAGTGATAGCTATGCCCATCTATCGTTACAAGCTAACTTTGGAAAAGCCATTGAAAAAAGTAACTAAGTCTATTTACAAGATACAAGAAACAATAATGGCAAGACAAAGTGGAAAGATTAAGTTAGGGTTTAATCTGCACGATGCATTTATGCACTGTGACGGTGTCGTTGATGGTGATGTCCTGTGTGATCTGCCTCCTACAGGCCATTGCCCCCCTATCCCCAGTGATCCTGGTGGGCACTCATGCCGACGTCTGCGAGGACTATCAACTGCAGGCATGTTTGGCAAAAATCAAGGGAGAGCTGCTGCTTCACCAGGGCTTTCCCGCAATCAGGGATTATCACCTGGTCAACGCGTGCGAGGACTCCGACCCAATGAGCCGACTGCGCAAGGCTGTCATAAGGGAGGCCACTGGTTTCAAGGTACATGACGCAGCCAGATCGCACAGTGACCGATTACTTAGAAGTCAGGCCACACACGTACTAGATACCTGCTCCATTTCAAGTCCATCTCCATCTGTAACAACTAATACATGTGGAACTAAGTACTTCACTGGCCTTAACTTCTGCAATGTGAATATCTGTTGACCAGCAATGGAACATTCTTGCATCGGCTAATACAGACAGTATACGTCAAATGACATCTGGACGAAACGAAATCGAATGTCGATACTAACGATCTGTCACATAGAATGGTGCTGCCACCTTGTTCGTTCTACCCAACAACCCAAAGTTTTCGATGCAGCGGAGCCACTTACAAACAGAAATACGTGCATCAATTTACGATAGTGTGTGCGGTGTGGCGCAAAGCTCACTAGTAGCTGCTTAATTAGTCTTTCTGAGCAATCTCGTGGTGTCACATTTATGTCAGTCAATGGAAGACACTGGGTGGGATTAAAACAAACAAACAGTATGTCTCAAGGACCCTGCGCAGTTGATCACCGCAGTGAATACGGCTCATACGACATCGTATTCTCAAAACATCATCGATTTTTGTCTGAAGTATACGGCCACTGTTAGGATGCCCTGCACAGGTGACGGTGACCGCGTGAGTGGTGATGTGCTGTCACGCAGATCCAGGGTCAGCCGGTGATTGGGCAGCTTATCCCAGACAGCTACCTGGAGCTAGAGCGGAGATTTCTGCAGGAAAGGGCAAGAACAGCCCATGACTTCCCTGTGCTGCATCACCAGCGCTTGCTGGACATTGTGCAGGAGAACCAGCTACAGCTAGATGAGAGCGAGCTGGCCCACGCGGTCCACTTCCTCAGCGAGGCTGGTATGGACAAACAGAACCGAGTTACTTCATGATAAATCAGTCCCACTAGTATTAGACATAACCACATAGCAAATATCAGTGCTCAATGGAATATCACAGGGCTCTGCAAATCCAGGACTTGTTTGCAGTTCTCCCAAGTAGTTAGTTTAAAACTGATTCTGATTGGCTTCAGAACTTAGTATATCAGTATCCTGTAAC
The DNA here is from genome assembly GCA_026776945.1 of Isichthys henryi. Lineage (NCBI taxonomy): Eukaryota > Metazoa > Chordata > Actinopteri > Osteoglossiformes > Mormyridae > Isichthys > Isichthys henryi. Next base: position 8,792,530 of record JAODJX010000001.1, on the reverse strand, counting down.
CAGTCCTTTTCATTAAAATTCAAAAAGTTTGTCCTAAACCTGTCTCTGCCCAGCCGTCCTGCCCGCAGGTGACGACCTCTGCTTTTCAGGTGTGCTGCTGCACTTTGCAGACCCGGCCCTCCAGCTTGCCGACCTCTACTTCATTAAACCCCAGTGGTTCTGCAGCATCGTTTCCCAGGTTTCACACCAAATCTGCCCAACACGAGAATTTTCCCATGATACCCTGCTGTACTTCTCACGGCATTCAAATTGTTTGTTTTGTTTGTATTTATAAAGGAAACCTTGATGTTATAATAACAGACACAGTTCAGATAGATCAGAAAAATAAGCTTATAGGTTTATGAGAATAGTAGCGTATAAAGGCTAAATATTATCTGTAGAATCCGGGACTGATTGACTTTTGAAAAACCGTAAGAGACACTTACAGCATGTTTCTTTCTCAAAGACATCGCTGCTGAAATGTGCCTGTCGCTCAGAACAGCGGAAGGGCATCATACGGCACTCGGTGGCTGAGAAGCTCCTCCTCGAGAGCCGGTGTTTTCCAAAACGTTACTTCCCCCAGTACCTGAAGCTTCTGGAGAAGTTCCAGATCGCACTGCCCTTTGGAGAAGATCAGCTGCTCATACCAAGCAGGTGGGATTGAGATTCTCTCATTTCCACCGGCACAGGTTTTGCCTTGTATATGCCGTCATTTGGACAGAACTGCTGTTCGCATCATTTGTGTCTAGGTCATCTATTCCCTGATTTCTCATTGGTGGAACAATGAACATCTGGAATGGATGGGGCTTCCAAAAGATGACCAGATGAACCACGTGACCCCTGTTTCCTTTGTAGCCTGCCACATCGCAGACCAATGATAGAACTCCCCCACTGTGAGAATTCTGAAGTTGTTGTCCGGCTGTATGAGATGCCATACTTCCCGATGGACTTCTGGTCCAGGCATATCAGTCGTCTGCTGGAGATCTCTTCATCGTTGTTGAGTGCAAAAGGTGGGGAACAATTTCGAAAAGGAATAATCCTGTGTTTCTTTAGATGTATTCCCTGAAGGGGCAGTTCATCCCAAAACTGAAAAAGATGTGTTTTAGAGGGGTTTTAGTGCTATCTCTCCATCTCGGATGTTGTTCTGGAAGTTGCCTAGTTTTGGAGATATTGGCTTCTCTCAAATGTTGGGCTTCTCTCGCATATAATGGAACTGAAAGGCATTCTTTCTGTACAGCAACATCTCTTACCAGAAATCATGACCTTAAGATACTCCATAGACTTTGTAGCTAGAAGTTTAATGTAGGAACTATTTTCTAGTACTGAACTCCACAGACCAATCATATCACTGCACAGAAGATACAGGCACAAGCATCCCGGTGCTGTCATCTGTTCAGTGATATTAGTGAAAATATATCTTTTTTTTTTTTTTGGGTTTCGTGGAGAAATGCCCCTATAGATACGTAACTTGTCATGTGTTTCTGTATGTCTGTATATGTTATGCATATTTATAATGTTTATTTTGTTATTTTTTGCATACTTATTTTTGCTGGCCCAGAAAAAATGTCTCACTTCATTTTAACCAGAAAAAGCTCTGAGTCCAAACCAAATCTGCTGGAGGACAGGAATCTACCTGAACTGGTCTCCTGAGGTTTACTGTCTGGTGGAGTCCACATCCTGGGAGGAGGCTCCTCAGAGCTTTGTCAAGATCACGGTTCCTTGCTGTCGTAAAGGTAGTCTGCCATAACATGAGCCATCCCTCAGTCTAAGTCAAAGGGGGCTTTGTCTCCAAATACTAAAGAAACACATGAAATCAGTTTTTTGCACAGAATTAGCTAAAATACTTAGGTGAGAAACAATGTATTTTCAAGACTTGCATACATGGTTACAGATTAATTTTTCAGAATGGTATGTTTCGAGTGAGATTAATGAGGACAGGATTTATGGTGATGAAATCAGCTTAATGAGGATATTGATGCTTCTCCCTAGGTCATATCCTGCTTGGTCAGGTCGTTGACCACATCGACTCCCTTTTGGAAGAGTGGTTTCCAGGCCTCCTTACCACTGATATACATGGCAGTGGGGAGATGTTGCTGAAGAAATGGGTGCTGTACAGTTTTGAAGATGGACAGGAATGGAGTAAGATGCTTCTGGAGGACCTTCTCACACACATCAAGGAAGGTCAGTGTCCATAGCTAATATGCTAGTGAACCTTGAGCAAGACTGAAAATAACTCGTATGGGTCGTACCCGACCCGTACCTTTGCTGACAAAGCGGGCCGATAGCGTGAAAAAACACCATTAGAGGAAGCACCCTTGCCTGTGGTTACCCTAAGCACTTCATCCCTGAAAGTTTGCTCTGTATTTTCCAGATTATCTACTGACGAATCCATCTGACCCCCGATCTACAGTTCCCATTTCCCAAATAGCACCAGATCTGATTCTTAGGGATTTGCCAGCAAGTATGATGCTCAACACCGAAGAGCTGGAGATAGACCTTTCTAAGGAGTATTTACTGGGTAAGAGTCCTCTCACTAGATGTCGAAACTTGATTACAGTGTGGCTAGAGACATGGCATGAATGTTGTTTAATAGTCTGTCACATCCTTCCCTAACTGCCGAAATCAGTACTGAGACAAAGGTGTCTGTTATTAATCATGGATTAACTGTGGACTAACTTGGCTGCGCTTCCTTTTGGGATTGAGGGGATGGAGGTTTTGGGTCCGTCTATCGAGCCGTCTACAAGAACGAAGAAGTCGCTGTTAAAATTTTCAACAAACATGCCTCAGCGATGCACATACTCAGGCAGCTCAGACAGGTAATCACCCTCTCAGTTCCATTACTGCCTGGAGACTCCCAAGTTCTCAGTTACCTGTAGCCCACGGTACTGATCCAAACATGACAACGTCCTTGCTGGTGTTCCGTCTCCAGGAGCTAGCTGTGCTCGAGCGCCTGCACCATCCCAGCCTGGTGTCTCTCCTGGCTGCTGGGACGTCCCCTTCCTTGCTGGTCATGGAACTGGCCCCTTGCGGGTCCCTGGACTCGCTATTTCAACATGAAAATGGCAACTTGAACCGCAAGCTGCAGCATAGGATTGCCCTGCAGGTGGCGGATGGACTTAGGTATGGAGGTGTGAGCAGGGGGCACTCTGCAGGGATGCAGGTCCTTATTCCCGCTCAGCCTAACGCAATTAATGCGACAGTCATGACTCTGGTGAATGTCCATACATAATGGAATACTAATCACAATTTAATCCTGTATACCTGATTTAATTTATACTACTTCAGCCGAGCAGAATCAATTTGTTTTGTTCATATGAATTAAATGATGAATTGTAAGTCTGACGTCGCCTGTTTTATTGCGACAGATTCCTTCATGCTTCCATGATCGTTTACCGAGACCTGAAGCCACACAACATTCTTTTGTTTAATCTGAAAACGGACTCTGAGATCATCGCCAAGATCACGGATTTCGGCATAGCTCAGTACTGCTGCAGTATGGGGGTCAGAACTTCAGAAGGGACCCCTGGTACACCAATTCGCCTACGTTTTGGACATTAACAAGTGAAATGTTTCACTAGATCTCGTAAACCATAGGCTGTTCAGGAACAAGATGTGTATGACTGATCACTGTATCACCACAGATTATGCTGTTTATGTGGTTCTTGATACATCCCAACAGGATTTCGCGCTCCAGAAGTTGCCCGAGGCAACGTCATATACAACCAACAGGCCGATGTGTTCTCTTTTGGTCTGTTGATGTACGACCTGCTCACTTGCGGGGAAAGGATGTTTGATGGCATGAAGTTTCCCAGTGAGTTTGATGAAATTGCAGTGCAGGGGAAGCTGCCAGGTAGGGTTTCAGAAGGTGCCAACGCACATCAAAGACATGAGATATGGGGTGCGAATGATGCAGAAGCTACTCTATGTTCCTTAGATCCAGTCAAGCACTATGGCTGCAGCCCATGGCCTTTGTTTGAAGATCTAATGAAGCACTGTATGAAGGAGAACCCTCAGGAAAGACCCTCAGCATCAGAGGTTCCTAGAAGAAACGCATTGAGAGCAACACGTGTTGTCCTCTTGTTAGCGTGAGACACGTATGCTTCTTGAGTTGAATACATTACAGGTGTGTGTGTGTTTGCAGGTGTTTGACAAGCTCAACTCTGGCGAGATGCTCTGCCTGATGCGACAGGTGGATGTCTGCCGGGTACCGAACGCTGAGTGCTTTGCAGTGGCCCATGCGGGTGATGCGAGTCTGTGCGTCAGTGTCGGAGGGGGCAGCAGTAGCCAGAGAAGAGGCTGTGTCACATCTGTGGTGCTGAGCTCTGGGAAACTGACCGCCCAGGTGTGCAACGAATGTTCTGCTTCCCTGTCTCATCTGCGACCCTCTTGTAGAAAGAGAGATGTGGTTCACAGATTGTTACAAATAAGCAACAGTAGAACATTTAAGTCATACTTACACGGGTGTGTCATGGGTACAATGAATGATGAAGACGTGTTACCCCTCCCAATACAGGAGATTGATAGCAGTCCCATCCTGTGCCTTGTGACAGTTCGAGTCCCAGAGGAAAGCAGCGATTGGCTGGTGGCAGGAACACAGGCAGGATCTCTGATAGTAATAAACACGGCGGACATGTCCGTTCTGCACCGTCTTCAGAGAGTCACTGACGCTGTGACTTCCCTCTTCTTTCACTGTGACTCAGAACACAGGTGAGCCAGTATTAAGCTGTGTGATTATAGGCATATTAAGTACAACAGTATTTCAACCATGGCTTATGTTCTTCTTAAGGCATAAGAGGAGCCATTTGTTGGTGGGAACAGCTGATGGAGTTCTGGCTGTTTATGATGAATCAGAGATTCAGGTAGTGAGGGATGCACGTCTATCTCCTATGTAATTATTCATCATGGACTTCAGTTATTTGCCATATATTTGGCAACACATTTTGACACGTAGCTGTTTCAGAACTGGATTGTTTCTGTTGGGAACCATATGAAGCTTAAATAAGAGTTTTATGATTTAATATGAGCAGAATTACCCTATTTCTCTGGTTTTAAACTACAGTATGACAGTGGCCAGCCTCTGAAGACACTACATATCGGGACCATTAGCACTCCCATAGTGAGCTTGGGCCAATCTGGTTGCCCACTGGACGGAACCACCATCTGGGCCGGCTGTGGAACCCAAGTTTTGGGATTTAATGCGGACTATGATGTCCTGAAGACCATTGAAACCAAACTGAATTGCTTTAATCAGTAGGTTTGCTTTCTTCTATGGGGAAATTGAAGAAATCTGAGGCACAGGACACATTTCACATGAAGTATTCAGTAAGGTGAGTGCAGATGTCAGAAGAGCAACATTAAGACTGCTTTGCATTAATAATGCAGATGGGGCAGTGAAACCAATATTTCCCGATTGGCGGTGGATAAGCACGTCTATGTCAGCAAGGTGAGGACCCACACAGTAGAAGTTTGGGACAGGAAGAGCGAGAGGATGAGCAACCTCATTGACTGTGCTGAGATACTAAGGTGAGCATAACGCTAAATAGAGTGAGTACCCATACAAGCTGTATACATGTCTCACCTATATGTGTGTCTCATATGCCTCGTTTCCACCTATGTGGTGCTGTTGCCGGTGCTGGACTTTTTCCCAGTCCGGAACTAGTTCCGCGTGTTTCCACCACAAAAAAAAACTGGCCCTGAACCAGAAAAAATTGCTCCAGCACAGGACCACAGAAAAGCTGGTCTCAGAATTTTCGGCAGCGAAAGCGGGACGGGCTGTTCCATCCAACATAGTTTAGTTTAATAACGTCAGTGCTGGCAGTGAAACAACTAGACAGCTTATTAGCGGAATAATGTTGCATCATTGGTTTTATTTTGTAAAAGATGAAAGATCGATCTGCTGGGCAGATTTAGTAATAAAGTATAAATGTCACAGGTTGCTTAAATTAAATATTGGGGCGTTCGAGATCATAAGGTGGACAGCAAAATTCAGACTTATTGCGTGATCCTCTAAAGGACAGTAGTAAACAAGAAGGAAGAATAAACTAACAACCACTGACGGGTAGAAACTTTATGGAGACAAAATGTCAGAAAATAGCTTAAAACAGTATCGATTGTATTTGCTGAAAATAAGATATTTTATGGAAAATATGACATTGCACTAAAACACTTGTATAATTCACAAATGATGCAATGTCACATCGTTTTTTAATCTGTAGAAAAAAGATCAGTTTAATTGTAAACATCACAGGTCGAGTAAATAAAATACTGTGATGCTTATGTGGTGAAGAGATGAAAAGGCTGACGGCAAAGTTCAGTTTTTAGCAGATTCTTTTATTGCACGATCCTTAAAAGGACAGCGGAAAACAGCAAATGAGAATGAATTCACACATACAGACAGGAGAGTCTTTACGGAGACAAAAGTGGACACGGGCAATAGAGACAGAGCCCAACGAGTCGTATTCTGAAAATGTTTTATTTTCTTTAAATTCTTTCTTGGTTCGGCAGCTTATAAAAACTTAAAAATCCAAGGCAGATCAAAATAAATTCAAAAAACAAAATTACACATCAACCTTTTACTTTACTTTCACTTCCGCCCAAATAACATTTCTGTTCCTTTCCTTGTTTTAAACCGGGGGAAATGCAGGCAGGTTCTCAAAAGGCATCAGGCAGGAACCAGCACCGGCCCCAGCACCGGCCCCAGCACCGGCCCCAGCACCGGCTCTGTTGGTGGAAACGAGGCAATAGAGACCGAAATGTTATATAGGCGCAAAGACTTTCCCAAGCAGGATGAGTAAATTAGCGCTATTCTGTCTGCACAGAGACAGTCATTCTCCATAGTTAATATAGACAAATAATTACATAGTGTGTATATATATATATACACACATATAGAAACAGCACAAACTTTCGATATGATGCCTTCAACCAAATGCCACAGCACTGTGCTTAAGAAGCAGTAAAGAGATTTTTTTAACGTGTAGGCATGAGCGGGCTCTGATCCCAGTAATCCATAACGCTGAATGTATTCCTGTATTAGATCACTCTGAAGTGTACATACCATTGAGCCGCTTGGCCAGCTGCATAAGTAGATGTTTCTGTGTCCTGCAGACAGAGATTGAGGGTTTCATATGCAGAGAGGGAACTGGAGACTGGGATTTCCTGGGCCAGTGTGAAAGCCCTGCTGATACAGCACAACACATCTCTCTGGATTGGTACCAGGGGTGGTCATGTGATCCTCATGGACCTGTCGACCTGCCTGCCCCTGCAGGTCATCGGCCATCTCTGCCAGTCTGTAAGGAGCATGATGTTGGTCCATGCAGGTGACCTACTTTCCCATCATGACCTCTTCTTCCATTGCTTGTTTTCACTACATTCCCAGCAGAGCACTGCTTAGAGGATTTCAGCAGCAGTACTCAGTTCAATTCAATTTTATTTGTATGTGCATTTTACTTACACAAAAGTGTTCTGAGGACAGAAGGAACAGTGATTGGTTCAGAGAGAGAACCAATCAAAATGTAGAGGGTAGATCCAAGAAACTTGAGGAGGCAGGACCGAAACATCTGGTTGGTTGGTTCTACCTGCTCTAGTTGTTTGGGCCCACCTCCACGTGTCAGGCAGAAGGGTCTAGGAGGCCGAAAACACACCACAGGTAGTGGAGACGTCGCAGGGAGCAGGGAATGCCGAATATCTTAATAATTTATGGTCTCCAATCAGAGCACCACAGGAGGAGTAGGGGCAATGTGCAATTAGCAAAAATATGGGATACTAGAAGCAGCGCAAACAGGCGAGTGCAATATGAAAGCCCTGGAAGAGAAGGCTATGGCAGCATTTATAGGAGGGAGTGGCAGGTGGGAATGCAGGCATGGGGAGTCCCTGAAACATCAGCACTCCAATTCCATGAGGGAGTGTGAAGCTAGAGTGACAGCACTGACAGTTCAGTTCATCCAAAGCCAATGGCATCGATCCCCACCCAGCCCTACACCTCACACTGTAGGCCTAACTGGGAATGAGCAGAGCTGTACTCCACCTCCCGATGATCAGATAGTTCCGATGTCCCACCACAATTCCCCAAACGTACCACCCCACTCTCCACAAACGCACCCCTCAGTAAGCTGCGATCTCACTTTTGTTGTAGAAGCACTAAACCCAAGGAATGTTATTCTCGTCTTGGGACGAAGCAGCAGGGCGAGAAGGGAGGAGGCCAGAATGGACTACGGTGAGTATGACACAGTGCAGCCATCAAATCTTTTGAAGTAAATTAATGACCACAGAGAGAAGAACAAAAACAACACAACACTAAATCTTATTTGTCCGCTCTTCCCTACTGCCCACACATAACCCATATCCAACACAGTGCAGTTCACTTTTTTAAAATTTATGAAGTTTAAATATCGGCTGGCAATATCGGCTAAAATTGACGACAAAATTCCAAAATAAAACCTAGTATTTGCCATCTTTTGTCATTAATTTACTTTGCCCTCTCCATGCTCCTCTGTTGTCCCAGGCTATTGACAGACGGTCATCTCTTGAAAGACTATTAAACATTTCAAGGAACCTGAAAGAGCCATTTGTTATTTTTTCTGCCTAAATAAGCAATATATTTAAACTAGGCAGCAAATTTACGAGCGTTTGTGTAAGATGGGTGCACCGTTGTTGCATTCTTTGTTTGACCTGTGGTTTGTCTCGCTCTCTGTGTGCCTTGACTCAGGAGACGACTCCACCCTGCTGGTGTGGAACAGCACACTGCCCCAGGAGGTCCGAGATCTGAAGAAACACTGTGACATGAGGATGGAGATAGCTGGCAAAATGAGGACACCACAAAACACTTGAGCTCAAGGTGTCGGAATGTACTTTTTTTTAAATTATTTTAATGTAGTGTCTTTTTTAATTTCATGTTTAAAATTCTTGTATACTGTGCTGTAAGAATTTCATCTGGAAGCAGAGACCTGTTTGGAAGGTGCCTGCATAATTTCTCTCCTTCATCCATTTCCCATACATACAGGGTTGCGGGGGGTCCAGAGCCAATCCTCGAAGCAAGGCAGGGGATAACCCAATAGAGGGCAACACGCTATTGCAGGCCACACACAACACTCACGCCTCTGGACATCTTGGCAACTCCGATTCACCTCAGCAAGTTTTTGGAATGAGGGGGGAAATCCGGAGGAAACAGCATGAGGAGAACATGCGAACTCTACACACGTAGAACCGGGCAAAGACCCAAACCCTGGACTCCAGAGGTGTGAGGCAACTGTGCTAACCACAATGCCATTGTGTTTTTTCACATGGAAGTCTACTCAAAAATTAACAGTGCAATTAACATGGGGAAAACTAGAAAATGATATAGAAATGAAGAATCAAATTCAGTGTTTAGTGAGATTAATTTATATAGAGCTGATTCTAAAGTGCTCTTATGAATTGAGTGAGTGTGTTCGTGTTGCACTGTTGGTTTGCACCTTGTATGATCATGGATGTGTTGTTCATGTACATTGTGCTCTGTTTCTATTACCTATGACACTACCTTCATTTGAACATTAGCTTTAATCATATGGTATACATCACCTATTTTAAAATGATAAAATGTAGCCCTTTGTGGTTTAATTATTTAAACATATTTAGTAAAATCTTTGAAATGAAGAAAGATGTATGATTGTAGTTGTTGATTGTTTGAGTTCATTGTCTACAATGTGTCCCTGATGATTTCCAAGGGATGAGATACAGCTAAGATATCATCTGTGTGTCCATCTGTGGTGGTGGATACTAGCCCATCTGTCGCCTGAGGATCTGCTCCAGGACTAAGCCCTCCTGCTTGGTCAACCAACTAAAGATGGCAAATAAGGCAACAGGCAAGGATATTCAACAAAGATTAAGGATAAGATCTGTCAGGAGATTGCTGATCAAAGTTTTCTCATGTGAAGCAGAGGCACATGCCTTAAGCCAAGCCCCTCTTCAGTGGCTGTGAGGTCATGATGGACCATGTTGTAACATCAACTGCTGCCTTGTGCAGAGGCATAGACTGGGAGTTGAAGGCAAGTCTACATTTTACCTGGAGATTTTGCTGCGCAGAAACCAAGGCAAGCCAATCTGTGAGGGGGTCTGTTTAGAGCAGCCCCCCAGGGGTGCTGTTGGAGATTTTGCCCCCAATGATACTGTACAATATAATGTTGGGGCCAGACCAATCCAGTAATGTTCCAAATGTTTTAGAACCCTTGTCATTTAGAGAGCGGGGGCTGGTGCTGTGTGGACTCATGGTGCAAAGGAGTAGATCTTCATTGTACAGGGAACACTTGCATATTGATGATCATTTGGATGTGTTTTCAGTCTCACTCTTTGGATTTGGTAGCCAATCACAGGTCGCAGCAAAAATAGAGGTCCAGAGCAGTAGCGGGCTCCGTTTACCTAGAGCTGCTTAATCTTTACCTGGAACTAGTGCAACATGGCCTGTGCATTTGTCAGGTTCAGCTGGAGTGCTGAGGGTGTCAGGCTGTATGAATCCCAAGAACCATCGTGCTGAGATCCTGAGAGCTGTATACTATAAAAAATAATGTCTACCTAACCTGAGAGGTGTGTTTTAGTTCAGCCTCGTGTCCAATGTCTGGAACACAGCAGGGATACTGTGGAGGAGTAAGGGCTTGGCTGAAGAGCGAGGTTGCATGAACTCTAGTCCAGCTTAATGTGCATTTCTGCTGTCCATACTTATACAAGAGCAGGCATGAGCAGGAAATGATACTTGTTCTTAGTGGTGCTGATGAACTGCTGGTAGTTAACACAAGTCTAGGGCCCCCACTGCAGAGTTGGATGCATACTGTACATAATGCCTGCTTTCTAGCCCCTGAGCCACAAGTCTCCATAACTGGATTTTTTTTTTTTTTTTTGAAGATCATATGAAGTTAAATGATATTTATATTAACGTATAGTGGATACAGTGAATTATGTAGTGAATTATGCCCCAAATTCCATAATGTGAACAGTTGTTGCTCTGAAATAGAGCATAATGTTCTCATAATGCTATTCTGAGCAGTGATGGCCTAATGGTTAGGGAAGTCTGTTTGTGATCAAAAGGTTCTGTGGTCGAATCTCTGACTGGCAAGGTACCAACCCCCCCCCCACTTGCACACTTCTCACTGGGTGCTAAATAAAAGCAGTCCTCTGATATGTGATGATCTCGCATATGGGGTAAAATCAGAGGACACATTTCGTTCTTGTGTGCTGTGGTATCTCGACAATCACGTTCACTTCACTTGTACTAAATGTGCTGGTAAAATTTACTGTCGACTGCAAACATGAGTCTATATGTACACTGAGCTTGCACACTGTAGGCAAAACCTGGGGAACAGGAGTATTTTCCATGAAGTCGTGACTAAACTGCGTATATATTCAAAACCTGTGGGTTTCGACTCCTGTGTCTTTGCCCGTAATCCACACCTAATGTCAACACAAAGGGTGACAGTATTTGATGATCCACTTTGCTCCTTAGTTATGCTAACATGTACTGATGGAGGTACCCTCACACATCTAACATGCAACTGCTCCAGTTTTCTGACAATGAAGTAAACATTTTGTATTCACAGTGATTATGCCACTTGAGGCTTTATTATAGAATTAATAGCTACTGGACACCCATTTAAGTCTTTTTGATACATTGCTTCTGTCTTCATTTACTGTTGATCCTGAGAGCAGATTTGCTGGAAATCTCTCCCCATCTCTTCCTTGTTTGTGCTTCTTTGGTCACTGGAACTTTAAACTTCCCTGTATGCTTGTCAAAGGCATATACATGACAAAGTTTATTTTTCTTCTGAATATCTTCCTGTAGCTGGAATTAATATTTTACCAAACACCGTAAACCTACACTTTAGTTTGTATTTCTGGATTGGAGTGTTCAAGTAATCACTCCCTGGTAATTAAAGCAGTCATCATAATGCATTATAATGCATTTATAAAGTATTATAAACACAGCTATAACTATTTAAGTAATGTACTATTATGAAGGTATCTATAGTGCATTATACATGACTGCTTTAAGTCATGTGTTACCAGCCCTTGTCTTATAGCCTTTTACTCTCTATTCCTCCAGCGGCTGCATTTAG
>JAODJX010000001.1:8670472-8685934 GCA_026776945.1 Isichthys henryi | reverse complement strand
GACCCAGGCGGAGATTCGAACCCGGGTCCCAGAGGTGTGAGGCGACAGTGCTAACCACTGCACCACCATGCCGCCCCGCTGTGTTAATTCATTTATATTTATTTACAGCAATATTTACAGCACTATTTTGTGCGTTTAAAACTTTTGCACTGTGTATTACTGTCTTTGCATTTTGTCTTTGATGAGCATTTTATGAATTTTGCTCAAGAAAGTTTTACATACAGAACTTAATTTGAAAAAAACTTCATTCAGAGACATAACCAAGCAACTAGAAGAGGCGGGACCAAGACAACTGATTGGTTGGTCCCACCTCCTCTATTTGCTTGGACTCACCTCCTCTACAATCTGATTGGTTATCTGTTGAAACCATCCATTTTTCTTATCTGATCTGATTTGATCTTATCTTGTTTCATGTGGTCATATTCAAAGGGTGTTTTCCGAATGGGTGGGACCTGCGGCTGCTGCCAGGAACAGAGTTCTGAAATGCGGCAAGTACAGCTGATCTGCAGTGGCAACAAAATGCAGACCTACACATACAGGCACATCACGGCCTGCGAGTGCAAGGTCTGCAAGGGGGAGGACTGACGCCGTTGGGTTCAGCAATGACCCGGGTGAACGGCCCAGTGCTCTTTCTGACACCTTCGGTCACAATGGAAATCTGTCTTCTTAACCTCCTCACTTTCATAAACAAAAGACATTATCCCCAGAATAATCATACACTTCAGTTTCAGTTTCCAGCTAAATATACTCCAGTAAATCAGTTTTGCACAAATTAGTCATACAATGAATCACTAGCATGTATCTTACTATCACACTATTAAGGTAATGTGTGATTATAATCTTAAATTCAAACTAACTATACTAAACTTTATAAGATAAAAAAAATACTGCAACAGCACTTCAATGCTGAGGACCAGGACCTGTGGTTGGTGACTACATATCAAAATGATTTTCTTATGTAATGAACTTGTAATCCAACTACAGTCCTGTTTAACCTAACTAAATGAGATGGTCAGGCTATAATAATCAGTAAACACTAAACAAGTGGGGTTTTATTCATATATCTATATAATTACTTTCATATATTCACATTTCTTTGCCTCCGCAAGCACGCTTTAATAATGCTTTTACCACGCACGGTAACTACACATTTGACTTACATGTTTGGAAATGTAATCCTGTTTAACTGATTTACTTGAGTTCTTTGAGGAAGCTACAAGAGAAAGTGATCACAAAAAGGCCTATGATGTGATCTACTTAGATTTCCAGAAGGCCTTTGATGTTGTCCCCCACAAACGGCTCTTGCTTAAGCTCAAAGCTGCAGGGATTTTAGGAAATGTAGCAGCTTGGATCGAAAACTGGTTAACAGACAGAAAGCAGCGAGTAGTTAGTAGAGACATAATGTCACGGTGGGCCTGCATTCATAGTGGGGTACCACAGGGTTCAATTTTAGGACCACTGTTGTTCCTATTTTACATTAATGATATTGACACCAGTACACACAGTAAACTGGTTAAATTTGAAGATGATACCAAGGTGGGTGGTGTAGCAGATACTGATCTAGCAGCAGAGAGGCTACAACGGGATCAGGATTTAATTAGCGACTGGGCCGATACCTGGCACATGAAATTTAACAAAGATAAATGTAAGGTAATCCATGCAAGGAACAGAAATATAAAGTACAGATATTTTATCGGTTCCGTGAAAATAAAGGTAGCTGATTACGAGAAAGACCTCGGTGTGTATGTTAATGCTTCCATGTCCCACTCTCCTCGCCAGTGTGGGGAAGCAATAAAAAAGGCCAAAAGAATGTTGGGTTACATCTCTAGGTGTGTGGAGTTTAAGTCAAGGGTGGTGATGCTATGATTATACAATTCCTTGGTAAGACCCCACCTAGAATATTGTGTGCAGGTTTAGTCACCATACCTTAAAAAGGACGCAACGCAGGCCGACGAGAATGATTCCTGGTCTTAGAGGAATGTCTTATGAGGAGATGTTAGCTGAGCTGAATCTGTTCAGCCTCAAGCAAAGGAGACTAAGGGGGAACATGATCCAGGTGTATAAGCTTCTAACAGGTCGGGATGCTGTTCAGCCAAATGGCTACTTCAATATTAGTTTAAATACTAGCACTCATGGCCATAAGTGGAAATTAACGGAAGAACATTTTAAAATGAATTTGAGGAAGCACTTCTTTACACGGCATGTAGTTAGAGTATGAAATAGTCTTCCTGCTAGTGTAGTGCAAGCTAAAATCCTGGGTTCCTTTAACTCAGAGCTAGATAAGATTTTAACAACTCTGAGTTATTAGTCAAGTTCTCCCCAAACGAGCTTGATGGGCCGAACGGCCTCCTCTTGTTTGTAAATTTCTTATGTTCTTAAATAAAGACAGGCCTTTGACATGTTTTGGACTAAGTGCTAGCTTATCGTCTTAGCGACGGACTATTTTTGCATTAAGAATGATGGCTTGGGGCGGAAATAAGCAAACTGTTCAGTAGTAATAAGGGCTGGATTAACTTCTCTGCTGATCCTAGGCTGACATAGGTAGAGAGCCCCCTATGTCAGCCATCCGAGATATAAAAATAGAGCTGTAAGAGAAATGAGAACTAAAAATGATGGAACATCGATAATCTGCTAATCAAAGTGCACAGTGCTAGCGGTAAAACTTACTGGTCAGGGTGGCGGCGGGAATGCAGCCAGTGAAATGCACTGATCGGGGGGTATTGCACCAGTGGATTAATTGGCGTCATTTAAGAAGTTTGCATGACCCTAGCTAGGCTCTTCTCAGAACGATAGACGCGTTCACATTTTCATGTCTTAACATATTATACTTTCGTAAATATAAGTAATTTATTTATGGGTTAATATTATTTTTCATTTAGATATTTGTTTAGCTATATGTGATGTATATGTTCATCGCACGCTTCTGTGATATCTTAACTGCATAATTTACATCTTTTTCAAAGTCATTCTCTACGATGAATGGTACGCTTTCCTGAGTTTTCTTCAGTGTCCCAGATTGGATGTAGGCTTCAAAGTTTATTGGGATTCCTAATTCTTTAATATACTCTGATTTACATATTATATCCAGCTGAATTCAGAGTGGTGAGGACATTTTGCACTGCTCAGTCAGCACAGTTACAAGCAGTGAAGTGGTGAGTGAAGGGCAAACGACTGCAGAGCCAAACGAACTTTACTCAGAAAGAAGGGGTGAGGGTGAAGACTATCACTACAGAACTGAACAATATTTTGATATTAGTCACCTTTACGCCGTTGCGCATCCAAATGATTTAAAACTGAGATGCTCCCCGAAATTGTATTCTTTATTTTTTGAAAGTACTCAAAGTTTTGTTTTGTGTTAAATGCATATATACCGATATTGCATTAAAAATCGTATCTCAAACCCTCTTTTCAATCTATTGAAAACAAGTGGCTCTTTGAAAATCTTGGGTCAGACATTTAGGATAAAATGGCTCTTTGCTTTAAAAAGGCTGCCGACCTCTGCCCCCGGTTGTAGCTTAAGACAGTCTATGCCTTACTCTGCCCCTTAGGCTAAGATTAGTCTTGATTTTTTGCATACGTCGTTTAATTTTGTGTTCTTTCCAAGTGCGATAGTGTCAAGGACACAGGAGCTGTAATGTTAGGTGTTGTAACCTTTACAGCGATTTCTTCTTCTGTTGAGATACTTCCTGCTGCTTGGCAGTGAAACAGCCATTGGCCTCCCCCCAGACTCCAGTGCAAAGAGAAAGCAGGGTAACATGAAGTCCCAAAGCAGCCGGGACGAAGGCAACTATTAGCAATTTTAAAAAGTGTCCCTAAAAATGTGACATACATGTTGCTATAATTTAAACAATCCTATTATTTTATATCCAGAAATGAAACTTCTGTAAACTCTGTCTTCAGTTTTCGTGGGCCCCCGGCGGCTGCCTGCACTTGCTTTATGCTAAACCCGCTCTGATAGTAGTATGCTTGGGCGGTAACCAATTTGTCATACGCTTAGGTCAGCTGGCTGACATGAGAATTTTAGTTAGAGACAAGTTTGCATGTTATTACATGTATGTAACAGTTTTATTACCTTGTAAATAGTCTATTGGCTTTGCAAAGCTACATCAAAAGGGTTGGGGTATTTATTCCAGATTCATATCTTGCCAGGAATTCTCCTTCGTGAGCCTGAGTGTGTCCCGCCCAATGGCTGAGAGTGGTACCACCCCGACATTACACTGCAGTATGGGATTTTTCAATGGTATTTTAAAAAGCAATGCTATTTTAGTGTTTGTAAATCTTGGAGATAAAATTCACAAAGGTGAGGGGGGGCAAAGACACAGTTTAACTGAAAGCAAATACCTCAATTCATAAATGTCTTTGGGTACAAACGTGTAAACCAAATGTATGGTGACCATGGTACAAGCGGGTAAATGCACTCCTACCTAACAGTGCATTATACATTTTTAAGCACAGTCTGTGCGGGTTCCTGTACCTACACTTGTTATGTTTTAACCGTTACTTGATGTATCAGTGGCGGAACCATAGTATCATGCTGCGTCTTAAGTTGAAAATAAAACTTTTTGCAGCCGTTCCGGTGTTTGCCGTTATCAATGTTTCGCTCATAGAGAACCAGACCCTCCAGGTCGGTTTCTCTTTAGCCTCCATCCACATTCAGTGTCACTATCGAAGATGTCGGGGCGGGTGTCACATCAATTCTCCAAATCGTCGAGAGACAGCACAGGGGGCAGTCAGAATCACGTCTGATCTTTAATCTCACAAGGCGGATGTTGCGCTTTTAGCAGGTCAGTGGAAAAAAGGTATTTACAGGAAGATGAAGCATCAAACTAGTTTACAGCACGAGTAAACAAAACAATCACCTGACGAAAAGCAACTTCTCTGTAGTGCAAGGTACTGAGATAAATGTAACGTATTTACAGAACACTGTATACAGATACACAGCTCAGCAAGTGTCCTAAGAATGAATCTGCGCAGATCTGAGGCGCATGCTTCTGAGAATTGTGAGTCGAACCCCCAACTACTCCTGCAGCCCTCTACTGTGAGATCTAATCAGGGCTGGGGCGTTTCCTCAGTATTTACCTCGTGCCGAACACGCAGCGAGTCACACAGCAAAGACAAGACAGCCTCCTACCGTGCTGATGCAGGAGGCCGACCCACAGCCAACCTGCAGTAAAACAGCAAAGCGAAGAGCTGCCCAGCCTATGAAGAAGAACAGCATAGCATGTGCACAAGAAAGGGCCTACATTACTTACACGGTATTATACAAGTCCATGTATGCGGATGTCCAGACAAATTCATGGTTGCGTATGAACGACGGTCATATAGGGGAGCTATAAGCCTGATTCGGGCATGTCAGACCCGTCAGTCATTAGGTAGCCAATCCCATAGCGGCCGTTGGGGGCGGTGTCCACGTCCTGCGAGCCACTCTGCTTCCTGTAAATGCTCTTGCCAGGCATTGGGGAGGGGGCCTCGCTGGGGGACTTGCCCTGAATGAGGCTGGTGTCGTCATCCTCGGCACCAGGGCTTTCCTTGATGATCCGGCCCTTTTTGTAGGAGACGTTGGAGAGGCTGCTGGACCCGTCACTGATGAGATCGAAGAACCGGAGCACAAAGACCACGGGCACAGGGAGCACGGCTAAGGCCACCAGCGAGCCGCACATGGCCAGCCCCCAGGGGGGGTAACGCAGTGCCTTCTCCTCGACCTGGGAAACACATACAACAAACAACTTCAGTTTTCTATAGCTGTCGGATCATTTGATTTCAATTACATCATATTAGAGTAGAGAAACTTTACTGATGCCATGGAGAAATTCTGCATACAGCAGTGAGGTTCGTGGAGCACAGATGAACAAACATTTAGTGCAGAACGGACAAGGTGCAGGGACGGTACACACAATGCTAATGAATGGTTTGTTTACACAGTACACAAGCAGAATCCTGAAAAATACAATATTATGGAATATTTAAGGTAAGGTATGTGATTTTAATCTGATACACTTTGTTAAATTTGGACCGAGCCGGACACGGTGGCATTCATGCTCGTGTACAAGACAGGGGGAAGGAGACGTGTGGGTAGACTGGGGAAGCGGGAAGGAGTGGCTTCGTAGAGATGCCTGAAGGAAGGGGGTGGGGTTGCTTTGTGTGGCTCGGTCCACATGCCCTACCTTTAAGGAAATAAATATTAAGAAGACAAAAATCATGGGTTGTATGTGTGTGACCAAAGCCTTACCAGTACTTACCAGCTCCTCGATCCAAGCATTGTAGCTGGGGGGCGTCATGCCGAGCTGGATGGCACTGGCTACCAACAAAGCCAGCAGTACACAGGGAGTAAAGTACTTCCACATGTAGTAATAGAAGCGGAACGGTGAGAATCCAAGCATGTCTTTTAGGTCCTCAAAGAATCTGTTAAAAACAGGGCAGCTGAGGTAAACTGACAGCAAAAAACATCAATGCAATGACATCTGCCTCACAAAGACAGATGTTAATCAAGGGAACAGCACAGCAGCCCTATGGTATGATAAAGTAGGAGTGTTGCTGAACACAGCATTCAGAGAATACCTTAACATTATCAACATGGCATCCTGCAAGATCAACTGAAGGTAAAAGGCTAGACTTGCGGTTTTTCAATGCTCCCATGACACATACCTGTCAACACCATAGACCCAGGCCACCGCCACGTTCTCCAGGACCACCACAATCAGCAGGGGCACCGTGGCAGAGTAGTCGTCGAACATGGCCACGAAGTAGTTCCCAGAGCGCTGCACAAAGAGCAGGCCGATGCTGAACGCCAGCAGGCAACAGCCCGCTGTGTTTATCATGGGTAACAAGGAGCGACAAAAATGATGTTAGTGTCACACACAGCTACAGTAAAACACTCCAAAAACGTCCGAGGCCAATTCATTAGAAACATTGCTTGTGCTGTTGTCCTGACATGCCAGTGTTCCGTAAGCCCACCTGTGAAGAACTCCTTGCGCACTTTGAAGGTGTCCACTATGGGGGTGATAATTCCCTCAATGGTGCCGAACATGCTGCCCAGGCCCAGGTTGACCAGCATGAGGAAGAACATGACAGACCAGAAGGGCGAGGCGGGGAAGTGGGTCATGGCTTCAGTGAAGGCGATGAATGCCAGACCAGTGCCTTGAACTGCCTGTAGACCCCAAGGAACCACATATTATTTAGTCGTGGGAGGCAGGGCAGGGCTGCACTGTAAAAACACTGAAACACTAAATGGCCAATCCCCCGGCCCCGTTGAATTAGGGGGCAGGACAAAGGTGTGTTATGCCAGTTGACTCCTCCCATTTTTGTTGATGGCTTATGCTGCATGTTTAAACTCTGCTGTCCTCCTCCCCAGTGGACTAACCCTGAAATCTCCCCTGATACTTCTGTCCTCCTGCATCACACCCAATGTTATTCCTGCCTCTTCCTGTCCCTCAAAAAGGAATTTCTCTTTCCTGTTCCCCCTGATCCCAACGCTGCTGGATTCTACATAAAACGATCCCTTGCTTCCATGCACAAGTCACATGGTTCTGCTATCATGCAAATGAACACCAGTATACAATCATGTGAAAGAAAAAAAAAAAAAAAACACCCTCTTTCAATTCTATGGTTTTACGTATCAGGACATAAAAATCATTTGGTCCTTAGGAAGTTTTAAAAATTACATAAATACAACCTCAGCTGAACAATACATGATATATTACGTCGTGTCATTAAACAAAAAATAAGCCAAAATGCGGAAGCCATATGGGAAAAACTAAGTACACCTATATACCACTTAGTACAAGTATGATTAGGCAGCTTGTAGAAACTTAACAGCAATACCTTGAAGTAATTGTTTTCTGTATGACTTCAGTCTCTCACATCGTTTTGGAGGACTTTTTGCCTACTCTTCTTTCCAGGGTTGATTCATTTCATTGTGGTTTGTGGGCATTTGTTTGTGCACAAATAAGGTCCCACCGCCGCATTTCATCCGAATGAGGTCTGGACTTTGACTGGGCCATTGAAACACCTTGATTCTTTTCTTGTTCAGCTATTCTGTTGTAGATTTTCTGGTGTGCTTGGGATTACTATCCTGTTGCATGACCCAAGTTCAGCCAAGCTTTAGCTGTCAGACAGATGACCTCACAATTGGCTCTACAATACATAGGTATGAAGAGAAGTTCATGGTTGACTCAATGACTGCAAGGTGTCCAGCTGTGCATTACAGCCAAATATTGGCCGTCCATGTACGCAGATGTCCAGGACATTGTTCCAGAAGTGTTGTGGTTTGTTCAAATGCAAACTTTGCATACCTAAGCTATGCTGCATTGTTCTTTGTAGAGAGAAGAGGTTTTTTTCCCGGCAACCCAACCAAACAAGCCATATTTGTTCAGTCTTTTTCCAATTGTACTGTTACAAATACTGTTAACTGAGGTCTGGACAGTCCGAGTTGCAGCTTTTGGGTTTTTTGCCGTTTCTCTGAGCATTGCAGAGTCTGACCTTGGGGTGAATTTGCTGAGACGTCCACTCCTTGGCAGCTGTCTTGAATGTTTCCCACTTGTGAATAATCTTTCTCACTGCAGAATGATGGACTTCAAATTGTTTGGAAATGGCCTTATAGCCCTTCCCAGATTGATGGGCAGCAATTGTTTCTCTAAGCTCATTGTTGACGTCTTTCCTCCTTGGCATTGTGTTAGCACACCTGAATGCTCCAGACCAGCAAACATTGCTTTTATAGAGGTGGTCACACTTGCTGATGGTCAATTAAATGCATTTGATTAGCAGCACCTGGCTGCTACTTACCCTCTTAATTCCTATGGAAGCAGTTGCATTTTGGGTTAGTTTTTGTAACATAAATATTAACACGATGTAATATGTCATGTATTGTTCACCTGATGTTGTATTTACCTAATTTTAAGACTTGCTAAGGACCAGATGATTTTTATTATGTCCTGGTACGTAAAACCTTAGGATTGAAAGAGGGTGTACTTTCTTTTTAACATGACTATATGCAGCTACAGTCCCTAGTTTAGTTTTAATTATTTATTTACTTTTGCTCAAAGCTAAAGTGACGTGTGAGAACCGCAAAATCTGCTCATGACCCAAAAGGTGATCAATATTTTTTATTACTGTCTTACGTCCGTAAATTTGAAGTACCTATTTTGAACAAATGAAGCCAAACTCTTTCAAAATGAAAATGTTTTCGGAGACATGCGAGGTAAAGCTGCGATAGCAAACACAAAACAGGGGCCATGCCTCCGTGACTTCTGACCTTGTTCAGCTCGTCCTCGATGTCACAGGTCCCTAACTCCAACGCGGCGTAGCTGTCCTCCTTCACCCCACGGATGATGTCCGTCATCTGTCGGTAGTCCTCCGGGGTGACGTGACTGAAGTTGATGTGCTGTGGTATAAGGTCGGGGCTGATCTCATTCCCCAGATACCCAATTATCTTCTTCACGTTCCTGGATTATTATGGACAGAAAATATTGTCTGTTGATCTTTAGAAGGACACAATGATGACTGAAGACATTGGTATAGATCTTTAACCTCAACACCTTGTTGTCATACTTGTATGTTATTGTATACTGTGTCTTTATTGTATATATCGTATGTATGGTGCAAGTATGTTTTTGTTATGTTCTATTTATTGTTCTTCACTGTTATATGTTGCTTAAGTCTGCAGGGAGCATTTCATTGTATTTATGCCAATTCCATGCTGAGCCGATATGAAAGATGCGCAGGGCAAGGAATTACAAACTATCAGGATGTCAGTCGTGCAGAAATTCTTTAAATTGGAAACTTAAAGTCGGCCAACAGCTGCCTGCAATGTTTGCACTGCCATGTTTTTAAAATTAATCTAATGACTAATAAATAAATAAATGTCATCTGCCACAGCTCCAGTGGCATCCTTTTGGTCTGGTCTGACGCTTGTCTCATCATCGATTGATTGACTGATTATTGGCTACCTCACACATTCTCTGATCTCGTTCTTGGTACTGAAGGATGATTATTCTGATAAGCAGTTTGAGTATGGATGGGTGCATGCATGTATAACATGTGTAAGTATGCAAATGTGGCTTCCTTTGATGTCTACACACATGCCCTTTTCCAATAATAGGTGCCACGTTTGAGTCTCTTAACATGTGTCCATCACCTTAATGTTGCTCTTCACCTCAACATTCCCCGAACACTTTACTGTGTGGACTCACATTGCAACACACTTGGTATTCATGACATTGGCCTTGAAGCCCAGCACGGCAAACACCACCAGTGTGGCCAGCACTGACGTCAAGAAATTGATTGAAGAAACCAGCACAGCATCGAAATGGCAGTTGTTGTCACGTTTGTTGTAGCTGGAGAAGGCGATGACCCCCCCAAAGCCGAGGCCCAGGGCAAAGAAGACCTGTGTAGCAGCTTCTCGCCACACTTTGGCCTCCAACATGATCTCCAGCTGCCCACAGAGAAAGGAAATAAAACTTCACCCAATAGGAAATCTGTACCAGGTGTGGTACAAACGAGACCAGAATTCAGCTCATGCATCTAACTTTCATAACTTTTCATAAGTTTGTGTCTTTACTGTTTCTATACAACCCTAGATGTAATATATATAAATACACATATGTGCACAGTAACCTGAAACACTCATGGAACATCTCAACACCGTATTACAAACTAGCTAGAGGATATCCAAGATGACCTAAAGAATTTCCAGATGCCTCACTGAGGAGTTTTTGCACTGCTTGGTACAAACACACAGACGATGTCATGATCGAGCTGCTCCATTTCACAGGCAGAAGCAAGATTAACATGCCACGCTTGAGCCCGACCTGAAGTGGGACGATCTTGGTGGTACCTTTGGGGTGAACATGTGCTGAATGCCATCCAGTGACCCCTTCAGGAGTAGAGCTCTCACGAGGAAGCAGATAAGCACCACATAGGGGAAGAGAGAGCTGAAGTACATCACCTACGAGAAGCCAGGGGTGAAGACGTTAGCGTTAGCATACAAGTCGATCTATCTGCATGGAAAGCAGTGATATGAGTGATAAAATCCTGCTTGATTTGGAGAAAAGAGTCAGTTATTAAAAAAGGTGGGGTCTCCTATACACTGTGGTGCACTGATGAGGTCATATTTGTCACTAATATCACTGATAACCTGCTAAGCTGTGCTGGCAGTGGAGCTTTCTGACTGGGGGGGGACGGGGGGGAGGATGGGAATCTGGCTTGCTCCTCTATTGTCCAAGGGCATAGCTTTGGTTATGGATGTTTGTGGGAGCACCGTGTGTGTTGAAATCAAACCTTCTCCCTTGGAGCACATCCAAATTCTGTCACTGGTTTGGTCGCATGCCAACCTGTGAAATTTACACCTCGCAGGGTGACCAGATAATCCACGTTAGGGAGGACACTTTGGGCTAAGACAGGATTTGTAGGCTACCATTTTAATTAAAAGGACCCAGAAACACTGCATTCACTGCTGTGTGCTGATTGGTCAGTCCCCTATAATCAGGCACGTATCACTAATGTCAATTAGAAATAGCTGGATGAGTGTTTCAGTCGAGGAAACAAGCCAGTCAAAGCATAAGAACTGAACTATTTAGCCAAGCATTTCAGTTTTAAAGTAGCTCATAAAATTCAGAGTAGCTCAATGTGTCCTCCCTGGATTATCTGGCCACCCTATAGAAAGCCTATACAGTATAAAGCAGAAATAATGTATGTACTGTACGCTGTAGTTACCAGAACCAACATAGTCATGTGTCATTTAACAACGGGGATTCATTCTGAGAAATGCACGTTAGGCGATTTTCTCATTGTGAGAACATCATAGCTTTTACTTACGCAAATCTATGGTATAGCCTTACTACACACCTAGGTTATACGGTATAGCGTAAATAACAAAAGTACAATGTCAAGGAGCTCAAAGTATCCTGCCTGACATGGACTATTTGGTCTCCCTACACCTCATGCCCGCGAGATGGCAGCATGGGCTACTAAAACGTGATTCTCACAGGTAAAACATGTGGACTATATAGTATGTACTATATGCGATATAGCGCACTAGGGTTGGGTACCAGCACTGATTTCCCAAATCAATTCAATTCCGATTCACAAGGTACCGAGTCGATTTGATTTCTGATTCCATTCGATTTGATTCAGTATCGATCAGTATCGATCTTGATGCTGAACAGTTAGCGATCTAAATAAATTCAGCATACCGTAATGTTCATTAGATTTGGTTAGCGGAGCGTGCCGCGTACTACTGTTATGGTAAATCATGGAGGCAATAAGCACTCAAGCAGAAACAAGGTGTAAGTAACCGTCCATACTGTATAATACTGATAAGCCAGTGTCTGGACAAACATACACCCTGTAATCATATTGCATTTGTCAGCACTGATTCACGTCTGTTGACACAACTAGTGGAAACACCGACAACTTACTTGATACATTCTATTGATAGATAATAACAACTTCCGTTTGGCTATAGTGCATTTTGTATTTAGTGATTAGTTGTCTTTGTTCACACACCACAGCACAGTGCACAACAACGAAATGCCTCCTCTGCATCTAACCCATTTGTGACATAGCAGCGGGCAGCTAATTCAGCAGTGTTTGGGGGCGGTACCTTGCTAGTCGGGGATTCGAACCTACAGTCACTAAATTACAAGTGTGTTTCCCTAACCATTAAGCCACCACTGCCCACACAATACAATGTTGGATAAAATTGCATTTTTTTTTATTTGATAGATAACACAATATTAAGCATAAAACATGCCTCCTTCAGTGGAGCAGCTCCTCCATGTTTTGTATCGGATTTTGTTGACTGACCTCGCTGTGCAAAGCTGGTCATGTGAAACTAATGAGGTTAAGTTTCATACATCCATAGGAAAAGGCCACAGACTGAAAAGGCGCATATTAAACAAATCAATGTAGGGTTTATAGAAATCAATATTGGAAATCAATTATTTAAACCCAGTCCTAACATACACCCCTCCGAACTGCAAATGCTCATAACACTATGCTCATAACACTATGCTAATTCACTGTGTACAGATAACAGAACTGCCTCATCCCGATGAAATGAACACCCATGCTTTTTAAAACCAGATCAATGTATTGTACAGTAGAATACAGACTCATCCTTAAGACAAACTGAGCTTCTCTGCCTGTGTCCATAAACTGTTAAGGATCTGGTTGAATTAAGGAGAATATCGCCATGCAGCTTTTATGGTCGTGCTTATACGTTTACACTCAGGCACACACCACAAGCTTCCACTGGAAACTCCTCCAAAGCTGGTCTGCAAAACTTCTGATCAACTTCTGAGACTCTATGCCTCCAGTGATGGGCTCTCACCCTCCCAGATGAGACTCTGAATGGGCCTGGACCCTATGTCCTAGGGTCTGTGCCTCTGTAAATGGGCTCTCACCCTCTCTGATGAGACTCTGAATGGGCCTGGACCCTATGCTCTATGCCTCCAGTGATGGGCTCTCACCCTCTCTGATGAGACTCTGAATGGGCCTGGACCCTATGCCCTAGGCTCTGTGCCTCCAGCAATGGTCTCTCACCCTCTCTGATGAGACTCTGAATGGGCCTGGACCCTATGCTCTAAGCTCTGTGCCTCCAACGATGGCCTCTCACCCACTCTGATGAGACTCTGAATGGGCCTGGACCCTATGCTCTAAGCCTCCAGCAATGGCCTCTCACCCTCTCTGATGAGACTCTGAATGGGCCTGGACCCTATGCCCTAGGCTCTGTGCCTCTGTAAATGGGCTCTCACCCTCTCTTATGAGGCTTTGAATGGGCCTGGACCCTATGCCCTGTGCCTCCAGCAATGGTCTCTCACCCTCTCTGATGAGACACTGAATGGGCCTGGACCCTATGCCCTAGGCTCTGTGCCTCCAGTAATGGTCTCTCACCCTCTCTGATGAGACTCTAAATGGGCCTGGACCCTATGCCCTAGGATCTGTGCCTCTGTAAATGGGCTCTCACCCTCTCTTATGAGGCTCTGAATGGGCCTGGACCCTATGCTCTATGCCTCCAGTGATGGGCTCTCACCCTCCCAGATAAGACTCTGAATGGGCCTGGACCCTATGCCCTAGGCTCTGTGCTTCCAGCAATGGTCTCTCACCCTCTCTGATGAGACGCTGAATGGGCCTGGACCCTATGCTCTAAGCCTCCAACGATGGCCTCTCACCCACTCTGATGAGACTCTGAATAGACCTGAACCCTATGCCCTAGGGTCTGTGCCTCCAGCGATGGCCTCTCACCTTCTTTGATGAGACTCTGAATGGGCCTGGACCCTATGCTCTAAGCTCTGTGCCTCCAGCAATGGCCTCTCACCCACTCTGATGAGACTCTGAATGGACCTGGACCCTATGCCCTGGGCTCTCACCTTCCCCGATGACTGAATCCCCTTGATCATGGCCATGCACACCATGACCCACGCGATCAGCAGACACAGCGTCATCTTCAAGTTGAGGCCTCCACTCTCAGAGATGGAGTTGGAGATGTCCAGAGCCTCCCGGTACCAGAAGTATGTGGTGGCAGAGCTTTTGTCACACTCTGGCTCCACATCTATGAAAGACAAACAGAGCTCCATGCAGGCATGCCGTCATAATAATATCGCTTGGTGCCAAACTGCCAATAACTCGAGCTGTGCCAACAGGCCTGGAGTCGTCTTACATGTGTTTGTGCCATTCTTTACAAGTGGGCACTCGTGCCACGGCAGCGGCTGCTGGAAGGACTTGGAGAAGTAGAAGAGGCTCCAGCCGATGATGACGTTGTAATATAGAGCCACGAAGAAACAGACCTGCAGACAGACGGACCAAACTGAGCACCAAGCAGACCCAGGGGGCGGTGACAACCTTATCTATCAGGGATCTCCCAGACACTCACCATGCAGCTGGCAAAGCCGAGGCCGCCCAGGCGGGGGCTGATGTAATTCCATGCCCCGATGCTCCCCCGCCGGATTCGCTGACCCACTGCCAGCTCCAGGAAAAAGAGGGGGATCCCGATCACGATCAGCAGGAGTAAGTAGGGCACCAGGTAAGCTCCTGTCAGGAGAGGGCCATCAGGAATCCACATGCACACACACAGACACACACACACACACACCCTACACACCGGATATCTAACACGGGGGAACCCAATTCAGAGGGCACCCAACATAGGGGACTGCCTACACAGGGAGAAACCTACACAAGGGAAAACCTATAGAGGGCAAACTCCAACATGGGGGAACCCTGCACAAGGGAAACCCTATAGAGGGGGAAACCCTATGCAGGGCAAACTCCAACATGGGGGAACCCTGCACAAGGGAAACCCTATAGAGGGGGAAACCCTATGCAGGGCAAACTCCAACATGGGGGAACCCTGCACAAGGGAAACCCTATAGAGGGGGAAACCCTATGCAGGGCAAACTCCAACATGGGGGAACCCTGCACAAGGGAAACCCTATAGAGGGGGAAACCCTATGCAGGGCAAACTCC
>JAODJX010000001.1:8643990-8654360 GCA_026776945.1 Isichthys henryi | reverse complement strand
GCACCCCATCCTGGGTTGTTCCCTGCCTTGTGCCCTGTGATGGGTTGGCACCCCATCCTGGGTTGTTCCCTGCCTTGCGCCTGTAGCCTCAGACATAAGCTTCCAGGACCTGTGCCACCCTAAATTAGGCAAGCAGTTACAGCAGATGAATGGATGAAATTGGTTGCAGAATCATATGCGTCTGTACTGGACAGAGTTTATCTGCCTGTAATCAGGTGTGTTCGGGGGGTGGGGGGGGGGGGGTTATGGGCTCCCTGGCAGATTCAGCGGGACCAGCAGTAAATTGGGGTCCCAAATTTCACACCCTGCTCAATGTGATGTTTTGTCAGTTAGCTTAGAGTTTCTGGCTGTGTCCCGGGCATGTACGCCGCCCCGTCATGGGTGCCCCCTGCCTTGTGCCCTGTGCTTCCTGCAGGGTCTCCATGACCCTTCACTTTATAATAAGTGATAGATGGCTGGATGAGCAGTATCTGCGGCATCATGGGAGGTAGTGCACGGATAACCTACATGTCATGTGATTTGCTGCCTCTCTTATGCATGTTGTCATTCTACCTTTGCTGTCTCATATTTGGGAATAGAAATAAACCGTACCTACCTTTTCTTTATTGGTCATCATCATGGATATGACAAAAATTTGTCCAGCAACTATAGGTGTCAGGAAAGTCATGTTCTAAAGGTATAAGAAGATGACCGTTCGTGAGAAAGAAAGCAGGGCATAACCAGAGACAATTGACAGAGTGAGAGAGCACTTTAAGGGGAAAGAGAGGCCTGAGACGCTTTTTATTTGCAGCCAAACAATGCCTTCATTCCCCTTCCTTATTCAAAACGATCACAGCAAAATACACCCCAATACATAGATATATTAACAGCTACTTTTCCCTAATAGTATGTTTCAGTCAGATAAATATTCATTCATCCCAGTACAGCAGCAGCAGACCTTTATAATATATTCAATATATTTACAGTATTATGGCCAGTACTACATTTTCATGGACTGATATGAAATTCCAGCAAATCTAGTTCTATAACAATTGCATCAAGGCACCTGTACTTACCAGTATTATGAAACATCTGATCTCTGTAGCTGCACCTATGTATCCAAGGACAGTGATACCAACAACCAGGCCCATTGTAAAGAGAGCCCAGGCTATAGCTTTCACAGCGTTTCCTAGGCAAATTTAAAACACAATAAATATGAGAAGCTTCCAAAAAAAAAAAAAAAAAACATGGTGCATGTGTACTTGTGTTTTAAGGAATTTATTTTGCCATTTAAATCAAAATACTGAACCTACCAGTACTGATCGTTACAATTAAGCTGTTCTGGTCAAATAAAACCCAGACACCACAACTAAAGAAAGCAAGTCCAAGTATCTAAATGAAAGAAAAAAAAAAAGTTCAACTTTAGTTTTAGTCATTCTCATTGTATAGCTACATAACACACAGAAAATATCTGGAAAATGTGGTACACGTCCAGTTAAAGTCTTGGTGGTGAATATTGTCTATGGACTTACCAAAAATACGCTGTTGGAGACTACAACAAAGAACTTCAGACATTCAACTTTTTCCTTTCTTTTCATGCTTGTTTTTTCAAAATGCACATACGATCAGATTCGAACAACTTGTATCCCAGTAACATCAGACGTTGCTAAAGGACGCAGGTCGTCGGCACGGTGCGCGTTTGGAAATGTGAGAGGCGCTCAGTTTGTACCTCGCCGCGTCCCACAGACCGCGCGTGGGCGCTGGCTTCGTTTCCATGGTGGCAGCCAGGCGCTTCCATGGAAACAGACAAGCGCTTCTTCGCCTCGCGACCCGCAGAGTATGGACGATGTGGAAGACATCATCACCGAAGAGCTGAGCAGGCTGAGCCCGGCCAACGCGGAGACCACCATCTCGTCGGAAGACACGGACGACCTTAGTGAGGAGGATGGCGAAGCGGAGATCCCACCATATGCGGTAAAGTCCGCCTGTTTTCGGAGAAGTTGGCATTGCGCTGTGAGATGCGCGGCTTTCCTCTCATCCTGTTCCCGCAGGTTATACCGGAAACTTTCCTCTCACACCTACAAATGGATAGCAGGATAATAGATGCCATCGAAAATGCGCCCATCAGTGGGAAACGTAAGTACTTAAACACTTTGAACAGAAGCGTTTGTTTACTGAGTTACACTTTGATACAGAACCGCCCTGGTTGTACTGGCGCCCTAGGCAAAATTCTGCTGAACGCGTCACCCCCACCCAGAGCAGCAGAAACAAAAATTTAGTAAATTCAGATTTAGATATTTAGATATTGTGTCTAACTAGCTAGCTCGCGTCTGTTTCACAAAAAGAAGTTGCCCTCATAACACTGGTCGATTTCAGATGAAGGTGGATCCGGTTTCTATGGCGGAGTCCGCGCCCCTGAAGAGGTTTTACGTGAGACGGGCACTTGGTATCACGAACACCACCTTCAGCTCAGAAATCGAGTAAGATGCGGAGCCATCACTGCTATGTGTGATCGGTGTTTAAGGTGCCACTAAACGGGGCTCACTCTTTCATTTAGATCATTTCTGAAATGGAGGAAGAGGAATCAATGACAGTCCGTAGTAATACACTCCTGGTGACGGCATCCAAAGAAACACTGGCAGGTATGAAGGCACCTCACAAGCGATACAGCAGAATATTACTAACGAAATCAACTGTTCTGTTTGGAATGTGTATGCTGTTCTCAGATACGGCCACTAGGGGGCCATGCTCACGTTGTAAGTTGTAACATTTGACATAACATTGTATTTGATGCTAAATCTACTGTATTAATTCTTTAAGACTTTCTAGACGATGACTTTTACAGAGAAGCAGAGGAAAAGTTCAGCTTTGATCTGGAAAATTTGGAAAAGAGACTGAAAGAAGATACAGCAAGAAGGATTGCAGAGGATAAAAAAAAGAAAGAACATATTTTGAAAGAGCGAAGAGAAGAAGAGGACAGAAGAAAGCGCAGATACAAGATTTTTGAAGAGGAACTGAAAGAAATTGAATGGGAAACTATGGTAAGATGTCAAATATTTAAAAACAGATGAATATTTAAAAAATAAAATAAAATTCGTATCCATATAATAATCTATAATTAGTTGTTATTATAGATTATAGTCTATAATAATCTATTTGTTGCCATTTGTTTGCAGCCTCAAGACGTTAGAACAAAGGAACAAAATGCATTACTGCTTGATTTACATAAACAAGAGGTATGGCATGGATTTGGAAGACATATATAGTGTTAGCTACACTCTTATAACAGCTAACCAGTGGTAGGCACAGCTAACCAGAACAGTAGGTTTTATAACTGCTTATCTGCTAACTCCAAAGTTTAATTTGATAATGCAAAGTTGATGAACCACTAACAAATATAGTGGAAGCTAACTGCTAACTTTTTTTATATATATATGAATTTAGCCTTGATTTCCTTTTTGGTTCTGATACGGGGGAAGACGGTGGCGCGGGAGGTAGTGCTATTGTTCGGTAATCGGAGGGTTGCAGGTTTGAGCCCTGGTTCCTCCTGACCCCATCAAAGTATCCTTGAGTAAGACACTGAACCCCAAGTTGCTTCTGGTGTGCAGGTTGGCAGCTTGCATCGCAGCCTCTGCCAGTGGTGTGTGGATTGATGAATGTGAGGCTTTGAGTGTTCAAAGGAGTAGAGAAGTACTATATAAATGCAGTCCGTTTACCCTTAAAAATCTGTCCCGGTGAGCTAAAACATCTGTCAGAGTGATATTTAGGATTTACCCTGTTGAGAATGATTGGATTCTGTAGAGTATCTGTGTTGATTTTTTCTTTCTGTGATATTCCATTTGTGAGATAAAAGTGTTTCTGATATTGTGTATCCATATTTTGCAACTGGCCCATGCTGAAATTTTGCCCTCAGTAAAGCCGCTTGGGGACTACAAACAGTGTACTACATATACTGTTGCAGGCATGCTCACAATAGACAGGAACAAAAATGTATGATTTTAGGGTTTATAAAATTTTTTATGGTTAAACTTTATTCACTTTACCTGTGGAAAGATTTTACCGATTTACAGTTAGCAGCACTAAATTTAGCGGTAGCTAATTGGTCCGGTAATGGTTTTCAAAGTTACCTAACAAAAACATAACATTAGCTTATTAGCAGTTAGCGGATTATTGGAACCCTGCCCACCACTGCAGTAAGCATAATAACTTCTGTGGCATTTCTAGGCAGTAATTGCAGAGCTACAAAAACAGCTGGAGGAGGAGAGGCAGACTGTTGAGGCAGCCCAAGTCAAGGAATGCAGGAGAACTGAGGAACTGCGCAACGGTGCAGCAGTGAAAATTCAAGCAAGTGTTAGAGCATTCTTAGTGTCTAAGCGGACAGCAGCTGTACTCAGCCAAAGGAGGAAGGAGAGAATGAAGAAGCACTGGGGAAGAGAGGAGATAATAAGGCGACACAAAGAGGAACAGAAAATCAAAGAGGACGAAAAGAGAGAGCTCAGAGATAAAGTCAAGTTTAGGGAGAGGGAGGAGAAGATAAGGAAGCAAACAGAGGAAGAGGGGAGAAGAACGAGAGAGAAAGGCGAGTGTGGGAAGAGGGAAGAAATCATTGAGAAGAAGACAGAGGAAGAGGAGAGACGAGTGAGAGAGAAAAATCAGTGCAGGAAGAGGGAGGAGAAGATCAGAATGCAGACTGAAGAAGAGGGGAGAAGAATGAGAGAGAAAGAGGAGTATGGAGAGAGGAAGGAATTTGACGGAATAGAGGAAGAGAGGAGAGGAGAGAAAGAAAATGAGAGCAGAGAGAAGGAGGAGGAGATCAGGAAGCAGACAGAGGAACAAGAGAGGAAGAGAGAAAGACAAACAAGAGAGAAAGACAAGTGCATAGAGAGGGAGGAAATTGACGGGAAGCAAACAGAGGAAGAGAGGAGAAGAGATAGAGAAAAAGATGAGTGCAGGGAGAATGAGGAAAAGATCAGGAAGCAGACAGAGGAAGAGGGGAGAAGAACAAGAGAGAAAGACGAGTATGGAGAGAGGGAGGAAATCAGTGAAAATCAGACAGAGGAAGAGAGGAGAAGAACTAGAGAGAAAGACGAGTGTGGGAAGAGGGAAGAAATCGTTGAGAAGCAGGCAGAGGAAGATGAGAGAAGAGTGAGAGAGAAAGATCAGTGCAGGAAGAGGGAGGAGAAGATCAGAATGCAGACTGAAGAAGAGGGGAGAAGAATGAGAGAGAATGATGAGTGCAGGTTGGGGGAAGGGAAGATCAAGAAGCAGACAGAGGAAGAGGGGAGAAGAACAAGAGAGAAAGATGAGTGCAGGGAGAAAGAGGAAAAGATCAGGAGGCAGACAGAGGAAGAGGGGAGAAGAATGAGAAGGAATGAAGAGGAAGTGGATGAAAACCAGGAAGAAAAGCTTAAGATACATGTAGGGGAACAGACGTTATGGCAGGAAGAAGGAAAAAGGAATGAAGAATGGAAGGAGAACATGAAGAGGGAAGAGCAAACCAAGAGAACAATGGAGGAAAATCAAATTGGAAAGGAGAAGGAGACATGGACAAAAGACAGATTCACGGTTGTAGATTTTTTGGAGCCACAGACTCCCAAACTGGAAGAATCAAAAAACAAGGCGTATGAGGAAGTCCAGAAACAGAATCAGCTGGAGAGGAACCCAAGGATGGAGAAGGAGAATGTGCAGCATACAAAGATAGTCAATAGATTCCAGGAGAATCACACAAAACAAGAGATAGTAAAAAGAACTTTACGGGATCCAGCATGGAGCATCAATGGAAGACAGAGGGAAAATTCAGCCCCATCAGGTAATTCGATTCCATACAGATCACTGCATTTACGCAAAACAAAAAAATCAGCAACCCCATGGTGACAAGTAGCAATCTCTAATAAATATCATTTAATTTCAGGGAACAAGACGGAATCCTGGAAGCTTCCAGATAATCAGCAGGTCAGATTGTTATATCCTCAATGTGAAGAAGAACAACTTGACAGTCCCTCCATGCAAAGGGCCAGTCTGTTGTCATGTGTCTGCTCTGTGGACCCGTGCATCTCCCCTAAGAATTCAGTAAACAGAGGCCCAGAGATGACATGTCTGTACACACATGGAGCCGCGATGAATCCATCTGAGACTCCGGGTCCTTGTGGGGTCCCTGTGGACAAGAGCCTTCATCACCCTGCACTTGATGAGCTGCTCTCTAAGGACAATGTGTGTCTGCCGGACAGTACAGAGCGAAAGCGGGTGAGGTGGATGCATGCCTGCACCCCCTGGTCCAAAGTCATCTCACGGGGACTCAGGGGGCATCAGGGGGAGAAGAAGGCAGCAGCACGACGTCCACCAAATGAGCTCCCTCCCATTGCTGTGGATGTTCTTCTTCGGGCTGGTACATGCAGCTCTCTGAAACAGGTACCTTAGATCACTGTTTCCCAGTCTGGTCCTCAGGGACCCCCAGACAGTCCACGTTTTTGCTCCCTCCAAGGGAGCATAAATGTGAACTTCTCATATCTGGGAGGGAACAAAGACACGGACCATCTGGGGACCCTAAGGGCTGGGTTAGGAAACACTGCCATAGATGATATAAACTTTATTGATCCCAAGGGGAAATTCTTGCGCATACAGCAACAGTATGCATGCAGTACAAAAGACACAAAACACGGAAAATGCTAAGACATTACAAACAAGTAAACATAGCTCATCCAAATAGAACAGGGACACAATAATATATAACATTATGGGATATTAGCAAATAAATAAATACTGCTCATATTTAAGTGATAAAATATAATAATAAAAAACAGTGGATGATACGTATGTGTGCAGTAAAAATAATTTAAAAAATATATAGCACCAGACTTTTACTGTTGCTGTCCCGGCATTTGTTACGGCTCGGGTTAAGCTTTCAGGTATGTCAGGTGGTGGCGTTGATGGTGCCTGAAATTCCTAAGGCCTCTGTGCTGATACCAGTTCTTAAGAGTTTGCCTGCTGCCCTTATATAGAGGAATAGCACCCAGCAGAGCTGATGGCGCGTGGTACATGCATGGCAGGATTTTATTTAACTGGTCAAGTTAATGAACTCTTTGGCTTTCCAATGTCTGTCTATTGTAGGTGACTACAGTGACCCTTGAAGACTTGCCTGGCTGTAGCTTGTCCACGTTATCTGAGTGCGTAAAGCTGCAGACACTGACACTCAGAAGGTGTGGTCTGGTAACTTTAGAGGGAATCAGCAGGTGTCAGGACCTCAGATACATTGATGTACAGGTAAATGTTACACATGTTCCTCAAATGCCACTTCTTGTATGATTTTTACGTTTGCTTTTCTTAAGTAGCAATTTGGTAAATGGTTTGTAATTCTCCTGTAAGGAAAATTCCATCAAATTTATAAAGTGCCTGGATTTGGTAAACCTCCGAGTCCTTCTCCTGAATCGGAATCAGTTGACGTCGATCCATGGGTTGGAAGGTGCCAGCAATCTCGCTGTGCTGGAGTTATCGTACAACAGTATCTCCCGCATCAGTGAGTACTTGTTTGAAAGTATCCCTACACTGTGATACATGGTATGCCCACTTGGGGGCAGTATTGATATGTTGTTGTCAGAGGACATGCAGCGCTTTGGCGGGTAATTCTGTTATGGGTATTTTAGATTTGGGGGCTTGTAGGAGTGACACTTGTTCCTGTATTACTTAACATTTAAGGTGGTCTAGAGACTTTAACGTCCCTTCAGAGATTACTGATCGACCATAACCAGCTGATCAGCACCCAGGGTCTGAGGGGGGTCTCTACCCTCCTGTATCTCGACTGTGCTCACAACCACCTTAGCAGCCTTGATGGCATCGATAGCTGTGTCCTGCTGGGGACGCTGCGGCTGCAGGGAAATAACATATCGGAGGTAAGCCTCCAGCAGAGGTCGTCCGCAGGGAAGGTGATCTTTGTACGTAAGCGTGATGCTTATATCTTAACGACGACTCCTGTCTCCGGAGCAGCCCCTCCGCCTGTCTGACCACGTGCTGATCAGGGAGCTGCACCTGGACGATAACAGTCTGTCGTCTTTGGACAGTGTGTCGGCCTGCTGGCTGCCGCTACTCCAACACATCTCCGCCTCTCGGAACAGGTGCATCCACTGGGGGTGGGGAGGGGGGCTGGTCATCATGGGGGCTGTTGGCATGCTGCTGCTTCCTGACTCATTCCTATGATCCCCAGCATCACCCAGCTGCCAGCCCTGTCTGATTTCCTGTCCTTGCGGAGTCTGGACGTCAGCTACAACTGCCTGTCAGGTAATTCGTCAGCTATTCAGGAATAATCAGCTACAGGTAACTGTGCTCCTCAGTTATTCATCAATAACCATCTGCGGATAACTGTGCTTGTCAGTTAGTCAGGCATAATCAGCTACAGGTAACTGCTAACTACTAGCTACAGGCAAAGGTGGAGATTTCAGGTCCAGAAAGTACAAATCCAGTCCAGGATTTTGTTTCAACCAACCAGTTGAGCATAAAGAGTCACAAGTCATAGAGTATTACTTGGTTGGTTGAAATGAAATCCTGGTCTGGATTTGTACTTTCTGGACCTGAAATCTCCACCTCTGCATCTGACCGATATCCATATCATACTCTAGTCCAGCTGGATCAGTTCCCTTTACTATGCTACAGAGGATCAACAAAAAGAAGTAAGACCTTTGTGTACAGGGATGCAATAAACACAACAGCCTGTCTTGCATAACAAGAACGATTACTGATTCTTAAACTGGGAGAAAAGGCACATAGATTTTGGTGAACAAAATTGCATTTTGATTAAATTATGCTCATATAATCACTGGGTCTGCTTTAAGCATAATTTATTTGGTTTGAGTACTTTTGATGACAGTTTTGCAACAAAAAGAAATCAGATGCACCCAAAACTGTGTATATTACTGCCTGCCAACTTGCAGTCTAATGGAAATTAAAGTAGGAGGTAAATTGTAATGTATGTCCATTCGGGCTTAATCTGAGGCAACTAATAGCCAGTTAGTCATGAGGGTGTTAAAATGGGGTCCTTGTATGTTTCCCCTGTCCTCAGGTGGCCATAGCTCGATCTTCAGAGGTGGTTTTCGAGGTCAAAGTGGTTTTCAGTGGAGTTCTGGAATTTTTCCACAGTCAGTTACACTTTCTGTATTAGATCTTTCATTCCATTACTCTCAGTTGGCCTATAGAGTATGACAAACATGTCATTCCAAGAAGTCTGAAGACCAGAACTGACAGGCTGATGTCACATAATGGCAAAAGAGGACCACAGACAGAATGTCAGCCTGTAAATTGTGCCAGACAGTGGACACAGCGATATCCCATCGCTAAAGGCAGAAGCCCGTACCATGTAATAGACTGGGCTCAAAGATTTCTATGTTATACTGTCGAAGAGAAACTGAATGCCGGAGAATGATGTAGCTGTAGGGGCGATTTGTCACCCTGGTGAATTACTCTAGGCCTGTTTAAGGATGAATTCAATTCCGCCTGGCAGGCCTGAGCTTTCCTCTTCACGCCACTGCTGAAGCCTGATTTACAGAGGCCTGCTTTCTGTCAGAAGGGGATGGAGAGGAGCCTAATCAGGATGTCACCACGTGCCTCTCCATGTTTCCTCACGCCGAAAACCAGTCTGCGTGCCTGCGCAAGATGCGGGGGGGTGGGGGTGGGGGTGATCATGTACCGCTGTGTAAAATGCCACTCTCAATTTGTGGGGTGTTACTCTGCCATCACGGGGCCTCGCTTGTTCCTCCCCTCAGCTGTCAGACACCATCGCCCGACAAAAATTGTAGTCAACAAGCTTTCTGTTCCACTGTGCTTTGTTCTGCTTGATTACGCCCCCCCGGGCCCCCAAATGTAGGGCTATACCATGGAATTCTGGATAGCCTGACCAAATTTTGGGGAGGGGTCACTCAGTAGATTTGGGTGATATTTTAAATCCAGTCCAGGGCTCAGGGAACCATACCTGAGCCCCCCCATCCCACCAACAGCTTTAACTGGGGAAGAACAAAAAGTCTGTGACACTGCGGCTGAGATGGTGAATGAAGCTGAGTAGCCTGAGCGACCGGCCAGGCAAGACGAGCCAAATGCACAGCTGGGTATCAACAGACTGGCGGCTCCTATCCCACTACTGCGTATTTACCCAGCTGATAGGAAGGAGATCCTGGCCAACTGCGGACTGGCAAGCTAACGCAAGTAGCCCTGGGTTGGGCGGGCCTCCACACTGCAAGCCGCGGCCTCCATCCTCGCAGTCCCCCTTCCCCCCATTAAACACTAACCACAACCTCTCCTCAAGATTTCCTTTTCTTACCCTGACCTTTTCATCCGGGGGGGGGGGGGGGGGGGGGGGGGGGGGGGGGGGGGGGGGGGGGGGGGGGGGGGGGGGGGGGGGCGGGGGGGGG
>JAODJX010000001.1:8619393-8639954 GCA_026776945.1 Isichthys henryi | reverse complement strand
GCCCAGTCTGAGTGGCTAGAGAGAGTGCAGAACAGACAAGATAGGGGGCGCCAGTGAGTGTTTCAGGCCTGCAGATTTACGACCCTCTGTGAAGCCCAGTCTGAGTGGCTAGAGAGAGTGCAGGACACACAAGACAGGGGGCGCCAGTGAGTGTTTCAGGCCTGCAGATTCACAGACTGAGCAGATGGAGAGAGTGCAGCAGGAGAGGTTGTGAGTGATGGATCTGCAGATCATCCCTAAAGGAAAGGTCACTATTCTGGGGGAAGCAAATGTCTTTGTGTGGTTGCTGCTGTTAGGGAGGCAAACATGGTTGCATGTTCGGAAAGCCGCTTCACCTCATTGATACATTCTTCATTGGCATCAGAGATACTGCAGACTGAAATGACTGTGACACTTTAATTACCTTTTAAAACCTCAGTGGGCATCCTGGTGATGTGTTCATCTGATTTTAGTGACCCGGTGGATTTAATACAGCGAAAGATGAAAGACAGAGACCCCTCCAGATCAAACTGAGCTTGTTCATGGCTGCGGGATTAAAATGTCAGTTCTCCCCCCTGCATTGTGGACAATGGTGCTTTTTTGCGGCAGGACGAACTCAGCGCTCTCTCTTAACTTCTGACCTGACCCAGTGTCAGACGGGCCCTGTGGAGGTGAATAATCCACCCAGCCCTGCTGTGGGCAGATCCAGAAGCTCGACATGCCAGGACGGTCTGCGGACCGCGTGGCTGCCCCCTCAAACAACTGCTGTTGTCATTTTTTTTCTCCATATATAAGTGATCTCATTCTCTAGATCACTAATTTATGGAGTTTTCACATTTTTGTCTCAAGTTAAAATCGAACTATACCTTGTATGTTCGAAAATTATTAATTATTGATTGATTGTTTTGCGATAGAGAGTTTGGAAAGTTATTCCAAAGATTTTTAAAAAGAATTAATTTCCAATTTTTTCTGTAGACACAGATGACATTGTTTTAAGGGCTGTGCCATCACTGCACATGCAGATAAGCAGGTATATAGGGATGGAACAGGAACAGGAAGTGTGGTGTTACTCTCGTTCGCTCTCGCTCCCACTACCTCTCTCTATCCCTCCCTCTCTCTCACGCTCTCTCTCTGGGATGACATCCTGACCCACCAGCTACACAGGAGGCTCTTTGTAAAGGGTAGGCAGATGCTCCAGCAGACGGTACCTGGGGCAACTTGTCTGACCCACGATGCGGCGCAGGGGTCAGTGGACACAGGAACGCAGCCAGACGTAGCTACTGGAATAATGTGCCATTCAGTTGGCTTTGCTGATCCCCACAGTGCAAAGGGCCGCTGTGTCGGCCCGGAGCTAAACGAGTGTGTGTGTGTGTGTGTGTGTGTGTGTGTGTGTGTGGTCCAAGTATACATTACATTGTGGGGACCAAATGCAATAAAAAAAAACTGAAAATGCCAAGAGTCTCATATTTTGTTTGGTTACTTATGGTTAAGTTTTGGGCTGTGTAGGGCTTAAGATTGTCATGTTGGGAGTTTTCATCATAAGTAATAAATGGAGAGTCCTCACAAAGTTAGAATTACAAACCTGTGTGTGTGTGTGGGTGGGAGCAATTGTATTCCCAGCCCCCCGATTACACTTGTTGGATCAGCTTTTGAGATGCTGACACATGCTACAGGCACAAGACACCGAAGGGTGTTTAACCTACATCTTCAATAATATCCATCAATAATATGTTTAAAACTGCTTCAGTTCAATTAATAGTACAAGCAACAGAAAGACATTAATAAACATTGAAAAATATGACAATACAGATTTTTTTCAAATCCTGGTTGAATTGATCACACTTTAGTGTAATTGAAACAATTTTCACGTTTTAGACAAAATTTACTTATGACACAGATTTATTGTTCTGGCACGTGTGAAAATGAAAAATAACTTTGATAGAAGCGGCGATTGTGGGGAGTTAATGGCTGTACGTTACACACTGTGTCTCTGTGCACATCTGCAGCCACCACAGTGAGAATCTTCTTCTGCTGGCTGTCGGATATCGAAAAGCCCATGAACGTGGTGACATGAACTTGACTGACGGCCCCAAAGCAGAACCACACAGCGACCTGCGGATTCAACAGGAAGGTGCCCAGGAATTAGAAGCCTTTTCCCAAGAACAGAAAACTCTGCTCCAGGTCAAGCCTCCAAAGTTGCCTGGTCCCACCTTGGTCGACAGTAGAGACCCTGAAATCTGCACATTTCCTCCATATGACTCCCAGAGACCCTCCGAAGCAAGGGACAGGTATCTTCACCTGGACAGCACACCTGTCCCATACTGCCCCCTGCTGCCCATCTGGTAGTACTGTTTGCTGGCTATATTCACCCAATCACCAGCAGTCTGGTTTCTTTTTGTGTTTATTACACTGTGATACATAGATGAATGGATAACATCTTGATTAATTAAAATCCGCTGTAATGAAAAGTTTCTGTTTTCTATAGTTTAGGGATGACAGTCATTCAGCATCAGTGGCATAAATACAGCCATGATAACTTGAATGGAACCAGGGACACTGGAGAACACAGCTTAGTACGCAGTGGAGTGCGTATGGATGGGGAACGGGCAGCCACTCTTATTCAGGTAAGGTATCTGCATCAGTCCCCTGAGGCATGGTCGAGGCAGACAGCATTAAAACTCATAGGTACTGGGGAGACGATTGGAAACACTGCTTTAAACGTTGGAAACGTTGACACACACCTTTACATCTCAGAGGGGCTGGGTTTTATACACCATGTTATAACCGGGTTGGGCTGGGTTTGACACACTGTATGACACCTTGGTTGGGTTGGGTTTGACACAACATTACGCCATGGAGGGCTGTGTTTGACACATGCAGTCACACCTCAGAGGTGCTGGGTTTGACACACCACGTTACACCTGGCAGGCGCTTAGTTTGACACACCGCGTTACACCTCGAAGGGGCTGGGTTTGACACACTGCGTTACACCTTACAGGGCTGTGTTTAACACACCGCATTACACCTGGGAGGCACTTGGTTTGACACACCACATTACACCTCGAAGGGGCTGGGTTTGACACACTGCGTTACACCTTAGAGGGCTGTGTGTAACACACCGCATTACACCTGGGAGGCACTTGGTTTGACATACCACGTTACATCTCGAAGGGGCTGGGTTTGACACACTGCATTACACCTTAGAGGTGCTGGGTTTGACACACCACATTACACCTCGGAGGTGCTGGGTTTGACGCACTGTTACACCTCGGAGGGGCTGGGTTTGACACACTGCGTTATACCGCAGATGTGCTGGGTTTGACACACCACATTACACCTCGAAGGGGCTGGGTTTGACACACTGCGTTACACCTTAAAGCTGCTGGGTTTGACGCACCATTTCAGCTCGGAAGGGCTGTATTTCACACACCGTTACAGCTCGGAAGGGCTGTGTTTGACACACGCCGTCACACCTCAGAGGTGTTGGGTTTGACATACAGTGTTACAGTTCAGAGGCACTGGGTTTGGTACACACTGTTACACCTCGGAAGGGCTGGGTTTGAAGCACTACATTACGCCTCGGAAGGGCTAGGTTTGATACACCACGTTATACCTCAGAGGACCTGGGTTTGACACATCGCGTTACACCTCGGAGGTGCTGGGTTTGACGCATTGTTACAGCTCGGAAGGGCTGTGTTTGACACACTGTTTCAGCTCTGAAGGGCTATGTTTGACACTCTGCATTACACTGCAGATGCGCTGGGTTTGACACACGCCGTCACACCTCAGAGGTGCTGGGTTTGACGCACCGTTACAGCTCGGACGGGCTGTGTTTGACACACGCCTTCACACCTCAGAGGTGCTGGGTTTGACGCACCACGTTATACCTCAGAGGGGCTGGGGTTGGTACACACCGTTACACCTTGGAAGAGCTGGGTTTGATGCACCACTTTGCACCTAGGTGGGGCTGGGTTTGACACGAGTTTGACACACTGCCCTACATTAAGCAGTAAAGACCAAACACGCACATGATTCCGACACAAACACACAGGGTACAGTCCCTCTGTTTACTGGCCCCCGCGCCCAGCCTGGTGGTAAAGCCACAGCTCTGCTTCCAGCAACAATGCCCCCCCCCCCCACCCACTCTAGAAGCCATTCTGAAAACACTGGCTGACACTTTAACTTCTCCTGAAATATCGTTTTCTCCCCTTGTTCCATGTTTAATGGCTCCTCAAGGTTTTGTTAAATGATTCATCTGATTACGAAGGTTTGCTGTAGTGGGAGCTTCAGGATTCCAGTTTTCTTACTTGTGAAGTTTTTCCATGGGGAATTTCAAGATTTAGAAGCATTTCAGAGCAGCAAATGTCACAGAAAGTTCAAATAACAGATTGCTTGACAATTAGACAGCGTTTAGAGTGTTTTATCTTCCTAATGGGATAACATGCAATATTTACATTTGCTTTTGATCTGTACCCCTTTGTTTTCCCTTCAGGCTGCCTGGCGGGGATATTCTTTACGGCAGAAGCTGGCCGTGGCTTTAGCCTCTGCTCACATTAGCGAGGGGGAGGACGACTTTGATGAGGTGGACGTGGATGAATTTGCATTTGACGAGGTGGGCGGGACTTAAAGTCTTTCCGCAAGGTCCCATCATGTGAAATTCCTCCAGCTGATTAGCTGATTAGCTGTAGTGCTGCTTGTGTCAGTTTTAAGAAAGCAGATGACAGTGCACCAGCACGCCTAATCAGTATGGGTATCTCACTGTTCAGCTGTCATCTGTG
The DNA here is from genome assembly GCA_026776945.1 of Isichthys henryi. NCBI lineage: Eukaryota > Metazoa > Chordata > Actinopteri > Osteoglossiformes > Mormyridae > Isichthys > Isichthys henryi. Next base: position 8,635,197 of record JAODJX010000001.1, on the reverse strand, counting down.
TGGTCCTTTCCTTGTGTTCCTGTACTGTACAGTTTTTTGTTAACTCTTAAAAACCACAAAAAAATATATCTGTTCACAGTCAGTGAATATCGTTGTTGGTGGTGTTCTTTGTATATATGTATCTGTATAAAATTGGGTTATCCATAGAGATCTGAATATCTCTACTGGCCAGGCATTCAGGGACATTATATTAGACAAATATTGATTTCTGGAGGTGTGGACAGTGCACTGTACAGCATATGGAAGCTTCTTTGGCATTCTGTTTTACATATATTTTGCAAGTTAATATCATGCAACGAGGGCTTTAAAGGCTCTTAGCCATTGTGTTCTAAGTGTTTCGGGCTCTTAGTAAAGGTGCACTTTTGTAAACTCAGAACACGGTGCTCTGCTGCCCCTGTGTAAAATCTGCATGTGTTGTGTATCATTGCAAAAAAAGCGTCAAGGTGTTTGAAGCTTCCTAACTTACGATATGCGACGCGTCGGTGTGTCTCGGATCAGGCAGCATTGGATGAGGCCTGGGTCACCCCGGATCCCGGAGGTTTCCCACCCCCCACGGTCCCCCTCTCTGATCTGGCAGCGTGGGATCAAGCATGGATCACCCCGGATCTCCGAAGTTCTCCTCTCCCCACGATTTCCCTCCCCGACCAGCCGCTGCGGCCAAAGGTAACAGCCTGGAAACATCCCACTCTCTCTTCCTCGGGGATATACGGTGTTACCACGATTAATGCTGCAATTTATTACCCTGAGAAGCACAATTACTTTAAGGAGCCTCAGATTTCCTCCCAAGCACCAGATGCCATTTTTCAAGTGGCTATTTCTGCAGCATTGGATAGCACGCCGAGCTCTACATCACGGCAGTGGTGCTCTGACACGCTGCAGCTGGGAGTGTGGGCTACTCCGGGGAAATAAAACCATTAACGAACACAAATAGAGCGATAGGAAGCTGGAACGGGAGCCTGTCACTGCAAAGACCCGCCTCTGCCTATGACATATTTACAGTGCTTTACAGCACTTGCACCCAGCTGAATTACAACGAGTGGTGATGTTATTCCCAGTGCTCTGAGTGCATCTCCATGTGTAGAGCATGCTTGCTTTGGGTGGTGTGTCCTGTGTCCTGTACAGCATGGAAATTTTGCATAGTGAGAAACTCATTCTCCTTGCGATCGCACACCGCAGCCCCCTGGAGGTCACTGCCCTGCATCGCTACCAAGGCCCAGAGGTGCATGGCAGAGTAGCGAAGACAACGCAGAGCTGGACCCCCCTCCGAGGAACATGGCCAGGTAGTCAGGATGGTAAACACAATGCTTACACAGTGACTGAATGCCGGGCATGTCTGACACGATGTTGAATCAGTGGGGACGATACCTAACATGGTGAGTAGGTGAGCAGGGTATCTAACATGGTGAGTCAGTGGGCAGGATACCTAACACGGTCAGTCAGTGAATGGAGTACGTAACATGGTTTGTTAGTGGGCAGGATGTGTACCATGGTGAGTCAGTAAGCAGGGTATCTAATGCGGCTGAGTCAGTGAGCGGGGTAACTAACACGGTGAGTCAGTGAACGGGGTATCTAATACGGTGAGTCAGTGAGCGGGGTAACTAACACGGTGAGTCAGTGAACGGGGTAACTAACACGGTGAGTTCGTCCATGTAGGGAGTAATAACACAATGAGCCAGTATACTGGGCCTGTGCACAATTATAAATTTGTAAAATTCCATCCATCCATCCATCCATCAGTCTATCCATCATTTGTAATCGCTTGTCCTGATCATGGTCGCAGGGAGTCTGGAGCCTATCCCAGAGGTTACGGGCACGTGACAATTAATAAAATTACTTTTAGTAAAATAAATTTTAAACACTGTAGATTCGTTTTCCGTAACTGTGGCTTCTATTATATTTATATGTTGTGTGTGTGTGTGTGTGTGTGTGTATTTTTTAGGAGGAATGAAACTCCAGTGGCATACGGGGATTGTACTGTATCAGAAAAATCTGAGCAAATACTAGAGGAATGGTGAGCTTTTCCTTTCAGTACTGCAGTGTTCTAATGAACCAGAATGTCCTGCTAGTATCTGCACTGCCCCCCCCCCCCATTTTATTCATTCACACAGAAATGGTGGACATCACCCCTGTACTGCTTTCAGTGTGTCTGACACAGACTGCTGCTCTTTGCTATTTGGTCTGTGATACTGACTCACCATTTCCCCAGGGGAATTACAGACCGCTATACCGCACATTTGATGCTAAAAAGGGCACAGAAGATGGGCCCCAAGACACAGCAAAGAAAATTGCCAGGTAAATAAAACAGGGTGGTTGTCCTGTGCTGTGTGCCCGTGGTCACCCATGTCCATTCGTGGCCACCTTTATATGCAAATATTCCCAGTCTGGCCACGCAGTTTATTTTATGGTGATATTTTTAAATACTTATTCTGCATCAGTAAGGAAGCTTTCCTGTTTAATTAAGCATAACCAGCTATGATGCTGAGCAGCTGCTTCATCTTGCCAAACGGTATTTCTGAGCCTGAGTGCAGTTGCTTGAATTAGCTATTTTTATTTGCCACTCTGAAGTTTGACGTTTGAACTTTTCAGCTTCAATAATCCACTGGAGCACCAGAAAATTTCAATGCATCTGTGACTCAGGCAGCTTAATTTCTTTAAAAGTTTGTTTAAAAGGATCAGTAATGTAACGTGTAGCCAGTAATCACATCTGTACAGCCGCAAGCAGCATTTCAGACGACCTCCGAGCACAATGGTTTTTACCGTCGGAGCTGAATGCGTTTGTTTCCAAATGTTATTTTGAAGTTGTATCAGCATTGGAACTGACAAGCTGGTAATACTTTGGTGATGGTCCCAGAGTCAGATATCAACGGATTATCTTCTGCGTCCTGCCTGCATGGAGTAGGCAGAGCACCAAGGTCTTCCCTGTGGTCAAATCCAGCTGTGCGTCTGGCACTATTCAGAAGCAGCAAAAACAGAGCAGCCCCCCCAAAAGCACAGAAGAGAAGCCCCCCTGAAACACGACACCATAAAGGTACGCCTTGCCATCAGCCCTCCTTTATCAGGTTAGGGAGGTGGTTACCATGGTGATGTGATACCTGCCTCCCGTCCGTGTCTGTTCCTTCAGTACATGAAGATGTTCATTGTCGAACGTTCTGCACTATTTAGATATGGGGACCACATTTCTGATTTGTTAGCAATGATAAGTAAATCAAAACAGTGAAATATCTGCATGAGGTCTGACTGCGATCTATATGCCAACATGTTAGATGAATGATTTTTTTTTTGTGTGTAGGGTACCTTTGAACACATCTTTGCGAATCTGCAACTGTTGATGTGTAGTGACAGTGAACAAATCAGGTGAGGTCACATGGAGATGGTCCTGAGGGATCACTGAGAGCTTTTCACGCTGCTTCTATAGGAATATTTGTGGGAGGAGGTGGCATGGGCAGCATAGGGGTGCAGAGCGTTTTTTGCTCGTTGACCGCTGTAGACCCCAGATAACAACAGAGATCAGCAAAAGGAAATCACTTCCCCTTTCATGAACACTTACAGGCTCCTTACAAGTCCCCACATGTAAACTGATAGCCATTTCAAGTAGGTTACTCATGTCCAGTACATCCACAAAAGGTCCGGGATAAAATAAACACGGCGAGTTGGGTATCTCAGAAAAGATCTGTCATGGCTTTGGACTAATCATCTCCAGAAGAGCTTTGACTTGGTGCCTGAAACGCAACCCGTGCCGGAGGAGTGCTGTGGCCTGGGGCACTGGGATCTGAGAGGGTGCCTTCCACGGGTCAGAGTGCTGTGGCTGGCCAACCGGGGCCAGGGCCTAGGCTTGCAGACAGCTGCAGGAGAGAGAGATGGAGGAGCGAGCTGGAAGGGCAAGGTGGAACGGTGAGATGGAAGGGTGAACTGAAGGGTGAACTGGAAGGGTAAGATGAAAGGATGTGATGGAGGGGTGAGCTGGAGGAATGAGATGTAAGGGCAAGGTGGAAGGGTGAGATGTAAGGATAAGCTGGAAGGGTGAGGTGAAAGGTTGCAGTGCAATGGTGAACTGGAAGGATGAGATGGAAGGGTGAAGTGGAAGGATGAGGTCGAAGGGTGAGATGGAAGGGTGAACTGGATGGGTGAGTTGGAAGAGTGAGATGAAAGCGTGAACTGGAAGGGCAAACTGGAAGGGTGAGAGGGAAAAGGGAACAGTTTTACCTCTAGCAGAAGGACTACCCAGTGCCACAAAGCTCCAGCCAGGAGGCCATGAAACCTGCGACCAGTGCTGTAAGCTGCTCTTTGTCAATCCCTGTAACGACGTTATGATGCGAGCTGTATCCTGTCATGTGACATGGCAGGAAGCAATGCTGGGAGCCGTTGCACGGCCCAGTGAGATGCCTTAGCTCTTAGCGGTAATGTTTTGTTAGCTGTTAGAGGAGCCTGCAGGTTAGCGATGTGGCCGCGTCCTCCGCATCGTGAGCAGGGAAACACGATCACCGCGCCCCCTCGTCATGCTTAAATCAGGCTTGTAACACGCTGCGGAAATACGGATGTGTAGCTGGAAGAAATGTCATACGTTAGCAAAAGGGTTGGCTGTGCAGTGGGTTTAGCTTAGCACATTTTGTGTGGTGTGCTTAGCTTACCTCATTTTCTTTGTTTATAGTTTTAATTTCAAGCCATTTTTAAGCTTGTTATATCCCTAAAAACAGCTGTTTTCATTATTGTTTTTAAAGGGAGAGCAAAACAACAAGAAATGGTATAATAAATATTTTTATGTGGGACTGCAATTGTACTACGATTGTCTTGGGGATGCAATTGGAACATTTGGAACATGTGCTGCTTGGACTGTTGTGGAGTGTCACTGCCATCTGTAAACGTCACACACCGTTTGGCTGTGAACGGCTTCAGTTGCAGCCCCAGCCTGTCGCATCCAGGGCACACTGACCGCTCAGTGACCACAGCTAGGTTCCCTTTCAAGAGGTGAGGTCCTGACCCAGAGCACAGAGAGCAGGGACGGACCCCCCCCGATAAAAGCTGACCTTTTCCTTTAAGTCTGCTAGTTGATCTCACGAGGGAAATACCTGAGGCTATATTTAAAACAATAAGGTCAACTTCCTCTGCGTGTCGGGGAAAGTGTTTTACTGACTGCTCTGCGCCGCTTGTGGGCCGATGTTCACGATGGGCCTGTTTTAATTCAGAGAACTTTCTGGGGAAATTTTCATGAATGCAGGATCCCAGAGGGCAGTAAGTGTAGTGAGGATCAAGCCACATTCTGAAAGTTGTACCTATTTATTTCTGATTTGAGTGGGTCTGTGTGTGACTCTGGTGTGTCTACACAGTGCAGTTTGCACCTCTCCACCACTCTCTCATGTCCTGAGCCCCTCTGCAGTCCCTCACTGGAAGTCCCTCACTGGAAGTCCCTCACTGGAAGTCCCTCAGTGTCCCCCTGAAAGGCTTCATTCTGCTAAAGTGTTACAAGTCTCCAGCTGCCTCGATAGTGACCCAAGATTGGATAATCCCCAGAAAGGGCACTGCCTAGCAGGCATGACTCCGGGTCTCTCTGGGGGGGCCATGCAGGGGGGTGGCAATTTGTGTCTGACCAGTCGGGGGCTAAAGCGAGGTGGTCAGATTTAGGAACCTGTTTTTCCTGATTGGATGTTCATGTTTAGACTGATTGGACATCCACCTGTTTCTGATTGGGCGTCCCCACGCACAGCTGTCCACCATACCGAACAGCATGATCACACTGACCTCCCAATCACCTGAACTTGGAACGAGAGTAAAAATACATCCCTTAACTAAAAAAAAGCAATGGTATATAGCCAGTCACAGAGAATCTACCTGATAAGATGTTGGTGCTCAGTAATGAAAACAATGCCCAATAAAAATGACTGATACATAGACACGGGCGTAGCTAGAAATTCTGGACCTCTTGGCAAAATGTCAACTTGGGCCCACTGCCCCTCTTATACTCCTGGGTGTGAGCATCTGATGCATCTGAAGCCAGCAGGTCTGCAAGCTGAAAGGTTTTGTCTTTAATGTTCATGGAAAAAGGAATAGAGGTGCCGACAATGAGATTATGTGACCATATCAATACCTCTTTAATGAGAATGTGTTTCCATTCATATTTCATTGCTGTTTCATTGTGGTGGTTTTACTAATATTGATAATATTTTGTTTTTATTAGAATGAAGGTGATATTGTTGGACAAAGAATCCTAAATGAGGTCATAGTTAAATTTTTAATGTTACCTGGGTTTTAGTGTTAATATAGATCTTTTCCTCAATATAGATGAAAGCAGCATTCTGGCCTGGCACTGCCATCACGTTGGATCCATCCCTTGGCACGGACATCCAGTGCCCACAGAGAGGTGAGGGTTACATGCTGATCGGAGGGTCGGTACGGCCGGCTCTGTCTCGCCGAGGACAGCCAGTGCCCACGGAGAGGTGAGGGTTACCTGCTGATCGGAGGGTCGGTACGGCCGGCTCTGTCTCGCCGAGGACAGCCAGTGCCCACGGAGGGGTGAGGGTTACGTGCTGATCGGAGGGTCGTTACGGCCGGCTCTGTCTCGCCGAGGACAGCCAGTGCCCACGGAGAGGTGAGGGTTACGTGCTGATCGGAGGGTCGGTACGGCCGGCTCTGTCTCGCTGAGGACAGCCAGTGCCCACGGAGGGGTGAGGGTTACGTGCTGATCGGAGGGTCGGTACGGCCGGCTCTGTCTCGCCGAGGACAACCGGTCTGCACAAAGAGTTGTGACTACTGCTCTGTGAGAGATGCATGTAGGGCTCTGATGCATTGAATAAATGTTTGAGAATTTCTTGGTGGCCACTTTAAACTGCCAGTTTCAGAGCCCATGAACAACTCTGAGCTGCTGTGTTTGGCCACGTCTGTGGCGCCCCCCTGACTGTACATGAGGACCGTTACAAGGAGCATGTTTATGATGATGCTCATGGTTAAGGTTATGTTTTTGATGATGCGTACGATGATGCACTAATGCCTTTCAGTGAGCATTTCCTCCCGGAGATCAGCTTCGACGTCCTGAATGGTGGCAGGGTCCAGCTCATGGTAACACCTTACAGAGTCTTTATGCACTGTCTTACTGTTTATGCACATCTCACCACTGTAACACATTCAGGTCCACTCTGAGGCATAAATATATCACACATTTGTACGACTATTATAAATGATTAAAAGCTGTGTGTCTTACCAAGAGATTATATGTAACACACTACATGATTTATTTTAATTACGGTAAATGAATAAGTTAATAGCGTACATTTATGAATGAACTATCTGAACAGTAATCTTTTGCTTAATGAAAATGTCAGAATTTGTTTTCTGTCTGCGTGAGAGCTAAGCTACGTACAATCTTCACGGTGATGCCCATAAAGTCTAGGGCATGTCATTCAGGACTTTATTCCCAGTTGTTTTTTTACTCTTCTGGCCTGAACTAACGTTCTTGCTGGTCGGTGTTTGTTTGTCTAGCGGGGAAATGGCGTCTTTCATTTCATGTATGTGTCTGCTCTCCCCCACTGCGCCAAGGCGGGTTCTGGATCTAGGGACGGCCCAGATCAAGAGAGCCTGTCTGGATCCAGTGGCACTGCTTTGTCTCCACGTCGCAAAGAACACAATCCAGCGGGGAGACCCTTGCTGGGGCACGCAAGTGAGTCCACAGGCCGGCTTGGAGCCCGGTACCGCAGCTGGGGGGGGGGGGGGGTGTCTTTTTCTACCATTCGCCCAGTGAAGAATCTCAGCTATTTAAGCAAGGAGGTACATCAGACTGACCCAGATGATGAACCTTCAAAGCATCTTCTGGGGGCTTCCTCTCTGCCTTTTCATTTTTCTGCATTTTGCTTTGATGGAGCAGGATAAACTGGAAATGAAAACTATATCGGGTTTATTGTATTATTCTGAGTATGCATGTTTCCATTATATGACATTGCTGCTGTGTGATATACAGTCACTTTATCTTTCTCTCTTGGGGGTAGTGTGGGGAAGATTTCTGGACTTTCTCTTTGTTTGAGTCATTGACTATAACAAATATTTGGCATGGTTTGGATGCACATAATCAAGACCCTAATTCAACAACGTATCCTGCAAGCAAATGAGGTTTAGAACAGAATTATGAAGAGCAGTTACCTTGTAGATTCACAAATAATTCCTCGTACTTTTATATCCTTTGCTAGGGGAAGTCTCGATATTTTATTGAGTGGTATGTTTTATTGTTTATTATGGTTGATTGAGTGTTTAGGGTGTTTGTAGCATAGCGGTAATACATTCCATACCCTGGGCTGGTCAGGCGGGGTTAGGTCAGGTGGGGGGCAGCCGGAGGAGGGTCGGCTTTAGTGTGCGGGGGGCAGCCGGAGGAGGGTCGGCTTTAGAGGGAAGTGCCAAAGCCCTTCAGGCTGGAGGAGCGCTAAGCCTGTCAAAGGGCTTGCTGAGCAGCTGCAGCGACAAAGATGCTACAGAGAGCCAGGGAGGGCAGCCGATGGCAGATACGCTCATTCGGCATGGGGGAGAGTCGCTCATCCTCAGGCAGACAAACTAGACCTCAGTGACGACAGAAATGAACTCCGATTTTATGTGAAATAGTCTGAGTGTAACCAGTGAGGCAAAACACTGTGGGATCTAAAGTGGGCGATGGCTTTATTGATGTTGTGTGTGTGTGTGTGTGTGTGTGTGTGTGGTCCAGGTGGGCCAAATGTCCCCACAATGTGATAAAAACCTGCTGTAGGGACCATTTTTTCAGTCCCCACAATGAGAAACTCAATTTTATTAAAATCTGTGACTAGTGAAAAAAACTACAAGTGCTAAAGTCTTGTATTTTATTTATGGTTACTTTTGGTTAAAATTTAGGCTGGGGAGAGGTTAAGGTTGTTATTGGTGTGAATAGGGTTTTTCCCATAGAAATGATTGGATGGTCCCCGCAAAGATACGCATACAGATCTGTGCATGTGTGTGTGTGTGTGTGTGTGACACATTTTATACAGCAGCCAACGCTTCAACCCTAATCTGAAATGTATGCTGCATGACTGATATAGCCTACTGAATGTTATGGGATCTGTGTGTCAAGGTCTGGCTCTTGGGAGAGTCAGGACTGGGACTAAAGGGGGAATCTTTACTTGTGAGTCAGTGCGGATGGCTGTTAAGTGTCCGATGGCCGAGACTCTGCGTGTGTCCATGTGTTTCTCAATGACGTCATATTGCCGTAAAACACAGCATGTAAGTGCAGTCGTAGCTCGGCTGATAGTTCACGTGTACGTATGCGTGTGCGTATGAGGGAGATGGGTGGAAGACACTGCCTCAGACGCGGCGCTTAAGTAAACAAGCCATCATTTAATAAGTAGCAAAAGCTCCGAAATATAATCTGTGAAAGGATCCGCATGTGGCCCTGTCAGACCTTCCTGGCATGGAGATGCTGCTGATCCTTCGCTTGTGGGTTTAGCTGCGAAGTGAAGCTCCGTTGATTAGGGCCAGTTTTCCACCATAATCCCAAACATCATGGAAGTCTTGTAAATATTGGATCCCATCGCTATGGGGATGGACAATAAGGGAGTGAGTTGAGAAGAGCAGAACACAATCAGCCGGGCAGAGTAATGCAGGCTTCAGCGTCTTACAGACCCACGGGACGTGACTGAGATGTCACAGGTCCTGATCTTCACCTGTCTTCTGTCCGTCTGTCCGCTGGTTTTTCCAGCTCTCACCCTGTCCCACCCCTCTGTCTGTCTGTGGCTGGACATGAGCTTCACACGTGGAACACATCAAGCTCTGGAGAAGAGGTGCCTTGTTCTCCATGTTTGAATTTGGCCCCACGGCCAAATGTGAGCTGAGCCGCAGGACTCAGATCTTAGCGCTCAGTTGAGCCTCCTGTGTCTGATGCGTGTGCTTTACCCATCTGGCAGGAAGGGCGGTTCCATCGTCTGCTGGAGCGGCCTCTGCCCCATCCATAAGGGATCGCATCTCTTTTCGGGACAACCCGGTTCAGCTGAGCGGCGGCTGGGGAGGTGGGAAGAAGCGGGCCAGACAGGGCAAGTAGCTGCGGATGGCGGAAGGAGAGACAGTGCTGTCGTTACATTTACTGCAGGCACAGTGTACATATCTCATTAATACAGTAACAGAGAAAGAAGAGACCCTGTCATTTAAGTTCAAAAATAATACTTACCATAGTAATTCTTCTTTAATTGTAAAAAGTTATTAATACTATAATAAATAATATAAATGGTATTCCTGTTACCAATGATTTGTAATGTAGCAATATTTAATAGCATAAATAGTATAAAGTGCTGTAATAAAGTATACAATGTAACGAATTTATATTGACTTATAATTTAAGATTAAAAATAGGTATAAAAAAATGACAATAAAAAAACTTGTGTTCAACTCATTAATAGTGATAAAAAATAAAGTCAGAAATCTGTAAAAATTCACAGATGTTCTTTGTTTCTTTTTTGGTGAACAAGCTAGTAGCTGGATGCTTAATATTGATACTCAGGATCGCGCTACTAGGCAGTAACGTTTAGTTTAACCGTGACATAAGCTGAAGGCGCAGCGGAATAAACGCTTTTGTACGAACGTTTAGCATCAGGCAGTACATAACTCTTTTGTTCATTGTTTTATGGAACATTCTTGTAGCCTACAAGTTATATTACCATTTTGTTTATTTTATTTATCTGTCATCGAAAAAAACAGGCATTCCTTTAATCCAGGAGCAGGTAATGTGTTCGTGTGTCCTGAAATAATAATGTAACGAACGGGATACCCTGTGCTGATACGCAGAACGGGACCGTGATCCCCAGTTCACTCTGCAGTTAGACACGAAGTTTTCACTGCAGGTAACGCAGCGCCGCAGCGAAAAGTAAAAGCTCGTCACATGTCAGCTGCTAATCAACTAGGCAACAGAGGCCGACGCCCTAATTAAAAAACCCGCCCAAGCTGTTGGCCCTTGGCAGCATCCGCCACTCTATCGAGGACCCCCGGTCATTTTGCCGGTAAACGCTGAGTGCGGTGCGCAGTCCCAGCCAGAAAACGGTGATATGTCAATGAAATGGTCAGAAAATGAAAACTATCAAATCGAAAAGATCCACCCAGCTAAGTTATCAACAGGATTTTTGTATTTAAAGAAACCCAGGATAATCCTCATCATGTATATTTATAAAACAGAGTTTGTGTGTGTATGTGTATATATATATATATATATATATATATATATACGACGTATATATATAAGACGTATGCGAAAAATTTGTAATAGCCTGCTTTTAATTATTAATGGAGATTTGAGTTCCTGTTAATCAGGAACTCAAGCTCACGCCGCGATTTACCATTGTCTGCGCTTTAGTTTAGCCAGTTTCAAAGTGCTTCTCTAATACTTCATCAGTTTCCGCAACCAAGACCCTTTATATTCTTTCTAAGGTATTGAATAATGTACGGTTACCCACAGCACATAAGTTACTCACAGTTTAATCTCGTCGACATGTATGTGTGTCTTTCGAGAAAAAAAAATCCATTTTATTCCGCCGTGTACTTTAATTGCACGTTTAACGAAAACACTGATTTTTGAAGGTTCTGCCAAGAACTGAGGCGTCTGTTCTGATAAACTTGTTATAAATTAAGTGAAAATAGGCATTTAAAAAAATGTTAAGATCTAAGACTGCAGGCTGAGGCTCAAGCAGACAGGTGTGCGGCCGGTCATCCGATCTCATTCTCTAATTTAGCTGTTTAATTTATTATTTTATTTCATAATTTCTTTTGCATTATTAAAATGTTTGCATGTGTATATTCGCAGTTTACTTCACAATATTCAGAACACTTAACTCATTCGTAAAATATAAAAGATTCTTAATTGTCTCATTTAATCAATTTTCGTTTTCGTAGTAATTTATAGTAAAGTTATTAGCTATTACTTAATGTATTTTGGGCCTTACATTTAGTGTTTTTAACTTTCGAAACATCAATTGTAACGAACTAATTCTTTTTCGCTCTATTACCCCAGCGCGCATGTTTGTAGAAATTCATTATTCTCCCATAATTCTTTGCTTTGGGCTTAAAAGTCGTTATTTATCATAACAGATAACTCAAGCCCAAGATTCGGCAGACTTACCACACTTCCGTGGAGTGTCTTAAAATTTAACAACTGTTAAAACTTTAGTTATTTTCAGCCAGTCGCTGTGTATATTGGACTGACTTATCCCTCTCAATTTCATTTGAAAAAAAATATATAATTTTATTTTTTAAATTTACGAATTTGTTTAATACGGGATCTATACTTGTGTGGCAATTAATTCAGGTTTTGGTAACCCGCAAGTCTGGTTCTGCAATCAGAGGTGTTAATTAAATGCCTGTTAAATTTGGCCCTCTTTAAATTTTATTTTGCAAGTAAAAATTAAATTGTAAATGCAACACAAACACTGTCAGCTGTATCCGATTCATTTAATTGAATATAAAAAGTGTATTCGTGCTAAACATTTTACAACGCTAAACCATACATTAAATTAACTGATAATGATTTTCCTGATGTATAGCGAAGAAAGCTTCTATCCATAGGCCAACTGTTATTTTAACTTTTTTTGAGAAATTAAATAAGCTTATTTTATATTTAAGATCGAAAAGAAATGAGGAGATGTTAAATGTTTTTCGTCGCCGTGCACTCTGTGGACGCCGTTCCCTGTTCAGTACTTGTACTGATTAATGTACTGGGAAGTTTAAACAGTATTCAATTAATTAGCGCTGATGCAGGTTTGCAGCTTTTACAAAGAATGACAAAAGCTGTTTAAATGAAAAGCTAAGTATTTGTTGTCTTTGGGCTATTTCTGGGCGGTAAAGTCTCGCTTAGCTTGGATTAAGGATCTGGGAGGAGTTTGCGCTACTCCGTATTCATAAGTAGGGAGGCTGCTTCAGGGAATCGCACTTTCGTTATATAAAGTCCTGGGCTTTCTTTAAGACGAAATATTGAAGACAGTTACCCATTGCAGACCCATCGCCGCTAGTCGCCTTGCTTCAGGTTGACGTTTCGTATGAAAAGAGAAACTTTCGGACGATGATGGAGTTTATGACCGAGAAGTTCTCGATGAAGAGCCAAGTGATAAAAGGTAGCGATTATTACATGGGATCGGGCGGCTCGCTGGATCAAGTTATGGAGAACCTGGACAGTGTGCAATATTATAGCAAGACTTCGCCCAAGTGCGTCCAGGCCTTCAGCATCCAGAACGGGGATCCCCACGCGAGACTGGAGAGGGCATCTCCCTGTGAAGACCAAAATGGTGGGTGACATATGATGACACTTTAACAAGCGCTTCATGAATTATATACCTTTGCGCAACACATTTTATTAACGCTGCTGATGTCGTACGTGGTATAATACAGCATGCATACGTTTTATTATTCACTGTTATTGCTGCCGCCTCAGTTTTTGAGAGGTGTATTTTTTCTATAATACACCCATCGCCTGAGAGACAGTCCCATGGAAATTAAATAAAATGTCGGACAGACTTCATGCAATGCGGCCCGAGACTACTTAATTTAATTTAATTTAATTTAATTTAATTTAAATGAAACTACATTTACTTACTTAATAATAATAGAGAATAAAGAATAAGACTAGCATATCCCACCCACTAAAAATGTGCACATATCGAGGTAAAGGTTGAAACAAATGTGAACATTTTAGTGGGTTTGTAGCCTTTAATATACGGACTCACTGTTATGATACGTCGTGTGTAAATTTAGGCAATCTTGCAAAAACGGTTAATTGAAAATGACAGTACCTCGCATTTGGCTATTAAGAAATGTATTTAATATATATTAATAACAACACATAGGCCTACCATATAGGCTAATCGCAATACTTATTTATTCACATTGTTTTTGTTAAATAACGTTTACTTGTTTGCTTTCTTCTGCACGATAAGCTTCTTATGTTGCTCCGAAATCTGAGGAGGATCCTCTGCACACGAGTTTCGGCGAGTCTATGGAGTCTTGCTGCGCCGTGAGGGGGTCGCCGGTGAGCGCGGGTCAGGAAAAGCCCGAGCTGGACGACCTGGGGGAAAAGTGCGACAGTAACGTGTCCAGCAGCAAGAAGAGGCGCCACAGAACCACCTTCACAAGCGCGCAGCTGGAAGAGCTGGAGAAGGTCTTCCAGAAGACCCACTATCCGGATGTGTACGTGAGAGAACAGCTGGCGATGCGGACTGAGCTCACAGAGGCCAGAGTCCAGGTATAATCACACCCTCCTTTAATGAGATTATGTCATCTTCAGTTTAATTTAATAAAATTTAAATAACGGATAACATATACTGGTGCTTTTTAATTCGTACGAGTCAGTATTTTTTAGGCCAATTTTATTTATTTATTTTTGTAATCTTTTTTTTTTTCATCGAATATTAAGTTTATTACAGTATCGTATGGACCACACTTATTTGTTCAGTTACTAAATTGCTGTGGAAATAAATCTTAATAACGGTAAGATTTAATTGACCACAAGAGTACGATTATACGTCATTTTATCTTTGATATGCGTGTGCTTATTTTGTAGGCTTATTTTCCTCCATACTTAAATGCCTATATGGCCTGCTGTCGGAGTCAGGTTGTTTTAAAAAGCCTTTTTAAAATGATGTCTTTCTTGTCATTTTTACAGCTTGTGGTGATGTGTGAATATAAAGAGAATTACAGAGATATTAGTCAGAAAACTACCACATTCCGTAACTGTTGGCACTCTGAAACGGCTTACTTTAAAAGTGCCGGCGTGGCAAAGCGTCCCCTGCTTCCTACATGCCGTTCGGTGTCTTTGATGTGCGGTATAATTTTCATATTCCCGAAGCGTATTTTATTTATCATTGTCATTATGTTTTGGAAATGTCTAATACACGTTAATGGGGTTGTATTGTACAAGTATAATGACGTTTATGGGGTTACCTGCATCGTATTCAGGTGTGGTTTCAGAACAGAAGAGCCAAATGGCGCAAAAGAGAGCGATACGGACAGATCCAGCAGGCCAAGAACCACTTCGCGGCCACCTACGACTTATCCGTGTTACCACGGGCGGAGAGCTACCCCCAGGTACGGGGGGGTCCGGGGGTCGGCAGGGCTGCTTTCGGCTTTACCCCCACAGCCCGCTTATTTACTTAACAGGCCATTTCATTTCATGGATTTACTTACTGTTTATTTATTCACATGTTTTTTATTTGTTTATGACAAATGGTTTCATCTAATCGCGTGTTCGAGTATTTGATACAATATTAACTATTTACTACCATTTGTGTTGGTTATTTAAAATGTTTTCTGCAGTGGAACACGATAATGTGATCGGCCATTCAAACCTCCGCCGATCGCCGCAAAGTTACGCTCCCGTTCACCGCCGGCTTTTGTGGCGTATATTTCATATATCTTTATGCTCATTTAATTCATTTAGATTTACGGATAGGCTAATACATTTATTTTGCAGCATTTATGTGTGTAATTAGAATTATACTGTTGCAAATGGCGCTATGGTAAGGACATCTTACACATTACCGCTGCAGTTCCCATTCAGATAGGGCCATTTAAATTCTCTGCCATGTGTACGTGTATTATCACAGCGACAAAGCGGTTCAGATTAGATTTCATTCGAGGCCATTTGATTTCACAAAACAAATAGGCCTAACAAAATGAGGCTAAATGAAATTCTAAAGATCAATTTCAGGGTTTTTAATGTAATTTAATTTTCTGCTGGTGACAATTCATATCGCGTTTTAACATACGGGAGGCACCCATACACAAGTTTTTTTTTTTTTTTTTTATTGCAGTTTTTGCTCTGTTGCAAGAGTGGAAACTTATTTGCGCGTC
>JAODJX010000001.1:8601720-8619293 GCA_026776945.1 Isichthys henryi | reverse complement strand
ATTTCAGGGTTTTTAATGTAATTTAATTTTCTGCTGGTGACCATTCATATCGCGTTTTAACATACGGGAGGCACCCATACACAAGTTTTTTTTTTTTTTTTTATTGCAGTTTTTGCTCTGTTGCAAGAGTGGAAACTTAGTTGCGCGTCACAGCGGCCGCCGTGGTCCTTGACAGCCCGTAACCAGCAGCTGTCCGTTGGGAAAGTTTGACACTCAGGAACCTCGCCATTATACGTCATGGCTATTTACATGCATGGCATGGGCTAAATGCTAAATGTAGCAGAAGGCAACGGGTAACATATGTAGACTACTCTCACAATAACTGACATGATCAATAAAGCAGCCCAGTTCTGATTGCCTGAACCACGTAACCTCAGTGGCCTGGCCAGCATCCAGACACAAATTCTGTTTAAAAATTTGGATTCTTTCTCATATGTTTTTCATATAAACAGCAGAATAAACCCATCTCTCTTAATATTGTTTAACCAGTTAACTTTTGATAATGGGCAGATTCTCATATGCACGGACTACAGTGCATTACTGGTTTGCAGCCGAATCTCAGTTCTGTCTGAAGCAGCGCTCATGCATTCCAGCCTTTTTGGGTCGTATGCTTCCAAGAACGTAGTCTGGACATATTTTAAAAATAAAAGCAACTTTTCTGTAATGCTAGCCGTGTTTATATTGGTTGAGGTAATGATGCCAGATATCTGATGTTAAATTCATGGCGGAGGACTGTCTATCCGCCTTCTCTCCATGCCGCTTCACGACTCTGAGATTCTCGTGTGGATATGACTCCTCCCTGCTTCAGGATGTTATTATTTTTTAATCTTAGATCCATATGGTCATAATAAGCCCCGCCTCTTCCCACAGATCTCCAATAACCTGTGGACGGGCCCCGGGGCCGGTGGTTCGGTGGTGTCCTCCTGCATGATCGCTCGCGGCTCGCCCCCCTGCGTTCCCTCCTACCCCCACTCTCCTCGCGGGGACCATGGGTACATGGCGTTCCCCAACCAGCAGAATCAGTTTGGCCACATGTCCCTGAACAACTTCTTTAGTGATTCGCTGCTAAGCCCGCCGGCCAACGGACACGCCTTCGAGGCAAAGCCCGAATTCGAGAGGAGGACCTCCAGCATCGCCGTGCTCAGAATGAAGGCCAAGGAGCACGCAGCCAACATCTCCTGGGCCATGTGAATGGCTGCGGTGCCTGGTTAAGGACAGAATACGGCACCAATAGGAAACAAAGACTTTATTTTTATACATGTAGCCATTGCATGTCTAGATCTAGTAGCACGCAGCCCATTCTCTGCTAAGGTTTGGGCAAACCTGAGTACTAAAGTTTAAAGAGGATCCCAAAGAAGGATATTTTATTTTATACGTGTGTATATGTGTGTAATATATGTACACATTACATGTACACTGCTTAGATACATACTGAACACTGCACTAATTTCTTTAGAAATTTTTGTCCAGATAATTATTGGGCTAAAAGAAACCAGAGTGTAACCTGAAGTATGATGTAGCTTCTTGCTGTAATTACTGTACAGTTCGCTCTAATTACCCTACAATACACTGTAATTACCATACAGTTCACTGTATTTTATTACATAGTTAACTGTAGCTATTTGCATACAGTTACCGTGCTTTACCGTAAGGTTTATTGTAATTACTGTACAATTCACCGCAAATAATCACCGCACAATTCAGTGTAATTATCATACAGTTCACCGTAATTAATTACCATACAGTTACTGTAATTACAGTTTACTGCAACTTCGGGTTACCATTTTTTGTAATATAATTATGTTTCAATTTTAAAAGATTAAATAAAATTCACTACGTTAGTTTGTTTCTTTTTGTGTATCTTTTGCATAGTAAAAATGTTTTTTGCAATTGTTTGAAAAATGTTTCTGTTCCAGTTCTTATGGCCTATTTTGTTCAGTTTTGTCTACATTTCAGTGATATAAAAGTATCGTTTGTGAAATGCTCAGTATTTTTATTGCGTTTGTTTGTGGTTCTATGTTTGTGTTTGTCATTAATGACAGACCCTGTATTTTAATTGAGTATGAATTGCTGCTATTTTCCATTTTGTCACTCAGCCACGCAGACACATACATAGCTCATGAAACCTGAAATATTCATTTTATAATATTTTGTATCGGGGTGCCCTCATCCGTCTCGGTAAGATGCTTGGTCATGGACTTTGTCTCCTTGCTTTTCCAAAACTCTTCTGAAGCTGAAAAAGACCGGCTGCATTTAAATCTGTCAGATCTTTAAAAAATCTTGCATCACGCATTTCCTCTGTTTTTAAACTAAATATGTTCTTTGCCGGAGGATGCAGCGAGGCACATGACTCTTAATGGCGCTCTCCAGCACTCTCCGAGAGTGAACTATACATCTCGCTACGCTGTCCCCCGAAGGAAGGAGTCCATATCAACCATATAATCAAGAGGCAAGATCCAGGAGGACCGGCCACTTGGTCTGACATCCATCACGGAGGCAATAAACACACGTACAGCGGGCTTGCTTAGTGGGAGGGGGTTTCGGCATTACAGATAAGCTACCAGGACAAACACAATCATCTCTATCAAGCGGGTATCAATAGTAGAATAACAGAAGGCATGATCGCCTCAGGCTGCACAGCTACATCTGCAGTTTTCTTTCCTTTATGTATGTAGCTGAAGATCCTGTCTTGACTTTGCTTACTTCTGCTTTGGGTTTATATACCTGCAGAGGGGGCAACTGACGCTGGGGTGGGGGACGGGGGGAGCTGAGCAGAAGCTTCATCCCTGACCGACGACTGACAGCATGTCTCATCTCTACACAGGCGCAAGTTCCTCCAGTCTCAAGAACTTTCTAGGATCTCCTTCTACTTTACTGATCCCCCCGTAGTATCGCAGAGAAAGAACAAGAAGGCTGTCGATTAGCATCATGCAATCCCCACCTCAAGGGCAAGGAGTGCATCGAATTACCAAGCGGGGAACCTGGTGGGTGGCGGGGGGGGGGGGGTAAATCCCAAGGTGCAGTTACTTTGCCGTACTATGACTAATGGAGAATGTGCTCAGCGCAGTGAGAGCATTTGCCATCTCGTTACTTCACAAACCGGGCATTTCACGTGTATTTCTTCCCGGCCGCCAGGTAGGGGCGCTCTTTAGAACACGTCTGCCGAGGATTCACTTCAGCATGAACTCTTCTGGTTTACACAGAGTTTCTAGGCCCCAGAGGACATATATCTGTCAGCAATCATGACACATATATATATATGTATCGTTTTTAGCTACTATACTCCATCCCTTTATGTTGCTGGTCTTACTTCTTGTTCACAACACTACAAATCGCACTGTGTATATAAACCATGTGTCCAGCCCCCCCCTGTTTCACACTGTCCTGTGTTTTGCACTGTAAGTCTTGTGAAAACCTTCTTCCTGTCACTTGCTCTCTGTATGTCGCACGGTGGACCTGTCGGAATATTATTTTGTGCCACTGTATACCTGTACATGGATGGTAGGACATAAAAGCCCACTTGACTAGATTTGATTGGAGAAAGTACAGCCAAAAAAGGCTTTGAAGATTAATTTAATTTCACATTAACGTAGAAACGTACGCATGCATGTTTTGCACAGACAAATACATCTGTCCGCTTCTGCACGCTGAGAGACACTCAGGAAGCGTCACCTGGATCCCGTCGTGGCCGTAAATCCACAGATCGTAGCGGGCGGCAGCATTTGGAGTTTGGTGCAGATCTGGGGATCTCTGGCAGGCGATGTAGCCTGAGCCTCAGTCTGCCCTGTTGATTTAAGAAGGGAGAGGAAAGATTTCCAGGGAAGGGTCCCCAGGCAAGAGGAAGTGAGGTGGAGGGAATTACAATGCGGAGGCCTGCGAGCTGGGAAACAAAGTGAGTACAGGAGGAACGTGCCGGAAAGACGAGCGTGGAAACATGGAATATTGTCATGTTTGAAGATGAAACCTTGTCTGCCATCTTTACGTGCTTAACAGACTGGCTGTGGCACAGTCTGTGTTTTGTTTTCACTTGTACAAGATGCAGTATTGAATTACTCATATTCAGCTTGGCCAGTTTAAAACTGAGATGTCTGCTCCTCGCAGGGACAGTTTGAAGCCTTGCAGAGTCTGGTCTCGGGAGGTCGGTGACTGTGACAACCTCCGGGCTGTGCCAGTGAGTCACTCTCGGATGGATGGTATTTCTTTTCTCAGCTGAAGAGGATGACACCTTTGTGTCGTTTGCATTATGGACAATCACTTCTGCTCATTAGCGGTGACGAATACCAGGAGAATGAATATGCAGACCCTGCTGTGACAATGACGTTTGCGGCCAAAACAAACATGCATCTACGCTTCAGGGAGACGCTGTCATTCTCCTACGGGACGCCTTCACGGCTGCCTCCCGTGTGTCGGCTGCCCCCTGAGAAGGTACGACTTTATCGAACCGGACTTCCAGGTGGCCATATCTGCGGGGTTTGTTTGTGCAGGCTGCACCCTGCACTTCAGCCCTGTGGGGGCGCTGGTGCTTTCACTCTGCCCTCATTGAACATGGGCGGGTAATGGAGGAACACCTGGTGCCTAGGCCGTGTGATGGTTCCCAGTTACACCCTTTCTGTTATAATGTCAGATTGTTTTTTCCAAAAATATTCATAGAAATGTATTTACAGTGTTTGTGTGGAGGTGTACGGCCACAACCCTTGGCCTGCCTGAGAGGTCAGAGTTCAGCACATGCAAACAGGTTTCTGTACCCCTGCTGATCTCTGTTAAAGCCCCTAAATACCCCCCCTCCCCCCCCAGGCCGCCTCTCTGCTCCTTTCCCGGGTCACTCCACAGACCAGCCAGTACCACACGGCGCTTTAATGAAAGAATATGTTTATGTTATAAAAGCGTCTTTCATGTGAGAGCTGGCTCTGGCCCTCGGGTTGTGCCCTGGGGTGGTGGGGGCGGGGCTGGCCTTCAAACCGCCGTCTGCGGCCAATTACAGTCAGCCGGGCATGCTGGGGTAGCCCCTCCCTTTGGCTCGGGCCGGGTGGCCCCCGCTTGCCACTCTGAGCACTGGGGTCCCTGCTGTGCTAGGGCTCCAGCCCCTGAGAAATATTTTGCCACCTCCCTCTTAATCATAGCCCAGTGTGTGGCCCCGCAGGTGGCCTCCTCGGGGCCCAGTCGCTAATGTCCTGAAATCCTGCCGATGCGTGGCGTGTTAGTAGGTAATCCCAGGAACACCTCTCAGCCCCCCCTCTCCCTGAAACCTCATCTCTCAGGCTCAAAAATCTGGGAGAACAAACAGCCCTACAGATAAAAGATTAGCTGATGCCAGTTGATAGGGAGGCTCTGTTTAACTCATCATAATATTCTCCTATTTGCCTAATTTGTGTAATTGTCAAGGGGTGAGTTCATAGACCTAAAGATTCACTCTTCTGAAATTTACGGTGCCGTTACTCTGGATTTAATCAGCCACATCTTCCTCTTAAGATGTCTGCACAGACCCCTGCCCCCTTCAGAGCGAGCACCCACGGCCCGCACAAGCTTTGAGCTTGCAATGCCCAAAGTTCGCATGCTTGCAGATTTAATTCAGCATTCTTTTGGGTCCATGCGCCCCCCCCCCTGACAAATCTTCACCCAGCCACATGCCGCTGAAGCCACGAGTCACCAAACAGATGCTCAGGAGTTTGTAAGATGTAGCACAGTCTCCAAGGTTAGAGGAGAAATTCTCTCAAACTGAAGGGCCGCCGTTATATTTTGTTGCCATGAAATTTAATTCAAAGTAGGATAATATTTTTCCTCGGTCGGCCCACAGGGGGGCGACGTCTATGTTATTTCTTGTTTACCCCATTCAGCCAGAGCGTCTCTCCTCCTAATGAAGTGACATTAGGGAAGACGAGCAGCGCAGGAACCGAGAAACGAGATGGTGGTCTGTTTGTTATTTCTGCGTAGCCTAATTTACTACATGAGATGCTCTGCTGGCACATCAAAGAGGCCGAGCGCGGGCAGAGCAGTCAGGTCCTGGGCGGCACTGGAAGACCTCCGACTGCGTAATGTCTGCGCAGACCACCTGCATCTGCGTCCGTGGTGCTCGTAGG
The DNA here is from genome assembly GCA_026776945.1 of Isichthys henryi. Classification (NCBI taxonomy): domain Eukaryota; kingdom Metazoa; phylum Chordata; class Actinopteri; order Osteoglossiformes; family Mormyridae; genus Isichthys; species Isichthys henryi. The sequence continues at coordinate 8,613,216 of JAODJX010000001.1, read as the reverse complement.
GACGGTCGGCATGGCTGCCTTGGATTAAAGGGAAAGCTCATGGTGAATGCGGGCAAAATCCAGGTGTATATGTTCCAGGAAGCAGGAGAAGAAGGGGACCTCTGTGAGGAGACACACTGCGGGTGGAGGGGGGGCCTGTTTGCCGATGACACCGAAAGCGAGCGCGAATTAGAGCTCCTTAAAATGCACTCATCCTGGACAGTGGGGGAGACCTCAGCTTTAGCTGCTGTTGACTGATGTGATATATCCCAGCATTCCCAGTTAGTTTAACAAATCAGCTCTGTGGGGGGGGGTCTCACTGGAAGCCTGTTGCAGTAGCAAACTGCTAACAAGATGCTGATTATCCCCCACCCCCGATAGTACCGGGAACCAGCCACGGCCCCTCATACCATCATCTAATGGGCTTAGGGGTGGCTCAGCCCCTGTTTCTGAAACCAGTCTTCAGGGAAACTAAGATGGTCCATGCTACTGAGGGAGCTGGGAGGGAGCGAAAATGCGGACCATCTCGGGGTTCCCAAGGACTGGCTTGAGAAACACTGTCCTAAGCAAACCTTGGTCTTACACTCCTCAGAGATCACCGTCCCTCCATCGTCTCCCCCCTCCCAACCCCAGGCTTCCCCTCCCGCCTCTGCCCCTCCCTCTCTCTGAAGCCACACCCTTCGCAGGCTTTGCCATAACTAACCCAATGTAATGGTTGCTTAGCTGAGCTCTAATATTTGCGTTTCCAACCAGACCACAGAAAAATGAGACTGTCACCTTAAGAAACCTTTTTGCTGGGTATTCAGGCTCAGGGGCAGATGAACCGGAGTGGAGTGAGGGGCATATACCCCTAATATTTAATTTGCCCCCCAATAAACAGAGCGTTGTATTTTAATTATCAAGCTGTGTACCCTTTCAATATCAAACTCTCTCCTATGCTGTCGTCCAGGCCACATCATTCGCTTTTCGGGAGCAGTTGGGCTGTTTCCCCCCACATGTAAGTACCACATTTTCTCTGTTTTGTCCCGACACAACAAAGATGCTCGGGACACAAACAGAAGGTGGCGCCTATATCCAGTGTGTTCTCCTGTGGCTGCTGTCTCACTCTAACCATAATATATCTAAAATTAAAGTTTTACTTTCTGCATTCTGACATCGTCTGAGCGATAAATATTCGTAGCTCGGCTGCATACATGTCCGATGACAGTGAAAAAGGGCGGTATGACAAAGTGTGAAAGGATATCCCCATAGAAGATCATTCCCGACAGCCTGACACGGCCGTAACATTCATGCCTTTCCACTGATGTCATCCCAGTGGCGAGACAAATGTCAGCTAAAGTCAGTTTGAGAAGCTGGGGGGTTGGCTGGAATGTAACTATAGTAACACATGACACGGTTAAAAAAAAAATCCGCGAAAAAATAAGGAAAAACCGAGCTGATTTATGCCCTATTGAGTTATTTACCACAAAGCAATACACTTGTAGTTATCCAGACAAAAGAGATCAACAATGAAAATAATGGTGGTCTTTTTGGTGGAGCACGTTAATTAGACTGTCCAGACCAATAACATCAGCTCCCAGTAATTGTACACCGAGAACCACACCGAGATACTTTTCAATTTGTGAGTACATAACATACCCAAAAATAGAACGGTGTATTGCGCCAACTTCGTCTTGTTTGAGCATGAACACGTGGAGGGGATTATTTACGTCCACTGATCGGGAAAATAATGTCACTTTTATGCCAAGTGTCCCTATGCTGAAGCGGCGGTGAAGGGTCACCGTCATGTATGAATATTATTTTTCACACACACACACACACGCGCGCACACACACACACGAGGCTCGTAATTATATCTTTGTAGGGACTCCCCATTCATTTCTATGGGGAAAACTCTAATCCCAACAATGACAACCTTAACCCCTACCCAGCCCTAACCTTAACCATAAGTAACCATAAAAAAATCAAGTATTTTGGCATTTTTAGTTTCCTTCAGGTGAGATTACACACAATCATTTGTTTTTATAGTGAGCTACATTAATAATCGATACAGAAACTTTCCATTGCAATAGATTTAAATAGACTTATTAGCGGGATGTATGACAGCACGACGGGACTCTGCTCGAAGGACGTAAATGAATGAATGAATAAATGTGGACTGCAGCTCGGTCACATTGACAGGTAGATTATTATGAAAAATAAAGCTAATTATGTCATAGTCTTCATCCCAGCAAATTTGAAAGTAATTTAATGCATTACTTTCACTTTAATACAAATTTAAATAAGTAATTTCATTAACCGGCATTATTTTTGCTACCGAAATGGCTAATTAACATTTCATTTTGACTTTGACCTTAGCCATTACTTTTAAATATGTTATTATTTTTATCATTATTATTACTAACAACAATAATAAATAATAGCAACAGGAAGAAGAAGAAGAAGAAGAAGAAGAAGAAGAAGAAAGAAAGAAAGAGAAAGAAAGAAAGAAAGAAAGAAAGAAAGAAAGAAAGAAAGAAAGAAAGAAAGAAAGAAAGAAAACGTTTAAAAGCAGGGCAGGACTGAGATAAAAATCGATCCCCTACGGTGCTTAGCGAGGGGGGTGTCACCCATGAACTTCTGCCGCCCCACCGGGAAGGTATTACTGAAGCGGCCTCTCTTCCAGTCTGAACGGCCAAGTCGAAAGAATAAGGATCGTTTCAAGCCTGAAATGCTACCAGAAGATGGCGCTATAACAGCAGGTCAGAGCCGGCCGCCAAACTCCCGGGAAGGTGTGTGTGTGTGTGTGTGTGTGTGTGAGAGATGAAGCGCAGAATGGGCGAGGTGCCGCGTGTATTTCCCAAATATCGCTAATCGGCTAATAAAAACAGCGAAAATAGGCTGATAAGAAATAAACTAGGTCTGCTTAAAGGGGACGGAAATTGTACTCTTGGCTTTTTTCACCTTTTTTGGTTTTTCAAGCTTATTTAACCTTCAAACAAGAGACGATATAACAAGAAGGAAACTCATGGGGCCCGTAAAGTTAAATCCTCGATAATTTTCTTATCGCTGTCGTTCTGTAATGTCTACTTCCTTTTGCATCCTAACGGCTCCGCGTTCATTCAACGCACACCTTTCAAATGCGGACATTAAAAGTCCATGTCACATGCAATCTGGCGCACAGACACGCACATGTTAATGAGCATTTTGAAGCTATGACGGCCGGGCAGTGAGCCCAAGCCGGCAGCCGCCTGTCAGGCATATAATCACTCAGTTAGCCGTTTCCTAAATGGATACAGGGTATTAACTACGGACATGAGTATTATATTGCTCTTCCAGTCATATTGGTGAAGAGAGCTTTAAGCTGCCCGTAATTAAATGCATGCACCGCGTAAATGACATTAAAGTTCACCCTGTCGACTGTCTCAGTGTTTCTCAATGTGCCTACTTGACCGTACTTGTGTACCCGTTTTACGTCATATTCCATCGCCGAATACAAGTTCCAATACTCAAGAACAGAAGTACAGAGGACGGTAAAAAAAAATCCCCGGATGTCATTCTTGCCCCACTCAAAACGTCAAGGATACATCAGTTGCATCCTGTTCACTGTGTTCCAAATTTGTTCTTGGAAAGCAAGTGAAATACGACCTTTGCGTTCTTGGTATTGAGAGACACCCTCTGATTGGCTGACGTTCCAGACGACCTAAGATGCCGCTCCATGCCCTGCTACTCACCTGGGCTCGCTGCGTTTCCGACCCAGGAAATACATCACGACGCAACCTTATGAAAAAGCCACTGAGTAACTAAAGCTGACAGGACAGCCTCAGCCCAGCGCACGTGGCTGTTTCCATGGCCGCAGAGAGGTAAGGAGTTTCTCCAGATTCATGGCGGCAATTAAGCCATTGTTATAGAGCCCCATCCTTGACTAACGTCCCTTGGCCAGCCTGGCTGCCTGAAAATTAAGGTTTCTACCCCTTCGGGAGATAAAAGACTTCCTTCACATTTAAGCAACAATATATGACCTAATCTAATGGAGGAAAGACAACATTCAGCTCTCAGATCAACCTTTAGCGTCTCCAGGGAATAGCCCACTAGGCACTAATACCTGAAAAACTGCTTTAATTTTTCTGCTCCCTTCTCTGACTTGTTGGAACATTTCTTAGCGAGCTTGTTTTTAATCGTAAAATTTTACAACGAGTTCCAGAACGATATTTAAAAGGTTTAAATACTGCTGTGTGTAAACCGCAAAATACTGCTTAAAAACACGTTCCTTCAAAAAGAGACAAACCCAGCTATAAGACTAACTTAGAAAATAGTTTTATAACAACAGGCAGCGTGTGGCTCAGTGGGTTAGGACCCTGTGTCTGCCATCAGATGGTCATTAGTTCAAGTCCCATAGTCTAGGGAATTATTGTTCCATTGGGCTTATAAACATGGCCCTTAATCCCCATTTGCTCCAGGGATGAATGTTTCTCCTTTACATCTCAGTAGTTTTGCTTAAAGCAACCTCATTTTGCTGCTTTTTCCTTCTATATTTTCATTCATGTCTTTGCTAATTGGCTCTCCAGGTGTGTTTCCATCTTGAGACATCTGGGCTCCCTGAGGCTTCAGCCTGAGTACGACGGTGACCCACTTCTGCCTGCATGTCAACAAGGCCGTAAAAAAAGGAAACGCTGAGATTTCGGCGAATTTCAAATTAAGCTCAATTTGCTCCCACAAGCTATGTCAATTAACACCCTTTATCTTTAACACACTCCGAAAATTAACCCGAAGGTGTTTTCTTCCATAGTGCGGAAATATTAGATGTCTGACTTCGCCAAATGTCCGTCATAATGCACAGCTGTGCAGTTTAATTGATCTAATCAGCCACTCAGGGATTAATTGCCGCTAAAATCTAAGCACAGCATTCCGCTTAATACGCGCATTGTTTTGCAAGCAAACAGCTTCATTTGGTTTAAATAGCAATTGGCTTTCGGTGGGTATTTACAGTTCTGCCTGGATGGTGCCAAAACCCAAGTTACTGCAATGGAGCAGTAAATGAAGGCCTTCTTGTTTGCAAAGAGTTACCGTGTACCCAGATGCTTACCCTTCCACATAAAGAGATAGACTTGGCAATACTGCGAGAACCAGGCTACCGACTGCATACACAATGCAGAAATAAGCACATATGTGAAGACAAACAATCATTCCCCTGGTGGCAATTTTTCGTGCTAGGAGCACTTACTGAACATTACTATTTAAGGTGTGGAAACATTCAAAGTGTTCATTGTTACTGATATTCCTAGAACGTTATCTCACTACTTCAGCTACTACTGCAACTAAGAGTAATAACATAAAAAAGCATAAAGGGCGTGATAGGGCAGAGCTACACACTACTGCTTTTCTCCTCAAAGGTCACAGGTTCGAGGCCTGTTAGCAGTATACATATGTAGCATGTTTGTAGAATAATGTTTTATTATACAACAATTTTTTAGACATTAATTGCATTAAAAGTATGCTCAGGTAATGTTATCGGGCTGACATTAATAGAACTGTTATTAAAATGTAAAATGTTCCGTTAATGCTACAGAAAGAACATTCTCTGCCCACCTTGAGAAGACCTTCTTCATATAACATTTGCTAAAGTTCTGGGAATGTTCCCTGTTAGCTGGGTTTCTGTTTGTTCGTTGGTTCTGTGCTTGTTTGTGGGTTCTGTGCTCTCCATACTTTGGCGGCAGACTGTAGGATTCACTTCTTCTGGAGCCCAAGGCCTCTGCTTTGGAGATCAGTGTGCATCTGTGGAATTAAATCTGGTTGCATGATCTATCCTAATCGTTACATGGTGTGTATATATCTGTGACCCGTCACCACGAAATGAGTCTTAAGTCGCACTGGTAGAATTTCACCCATAAGACTCATTTCGTGGTGATGGGTCACACATATATATAAATAATATATCACTATGCAGTGACACCTGGGTTTGGGATGGGGGGCATTTTCATATGCCTGGAGAACGGGCTTCCAGTCGCCCATGTCTTGCAGGGTGGGGCCAAAGTGTAACCATTAATGCAGCCCCCTCCCTTCAGACTGAGGCTGTCCCATCACTTTAATCAGCAGCCAACACGCTAACTCCGTGTTCATATTCCCTGCAATTCTCTGGGCAGGGAAGCCAAAAAAAAACAGTGATAAGAGATTTTAAGAGAAGCCTGAATGGAAAAAATCCTGTAGACAATAGAGAGGGGAAATACAAAAAAAAAACAAGCTTCCTGTGCCCCCCCCCCCCCAGCCATGGTTACTAACGTCATACCAGCAAGAGGTCAGGGGGGATCTTTGTTTCCAAAACTAAAATGAGAAAACGGATAATGACCCCTTTTCTGATTCACGATTTTGTGCTCAAATCAAAAAAGAAAAAAGTGTTTTTTTTTTTTACTTTAGATTTTATTTCGAAAAATGAACGACGAATGATCCACGGATTTTAAACATGCAGCTTGCCTGTCCTTCCCACCTACCATCATGCCTTCAGAGCTGGTCCTCCTGCCGCTTTGATGGATTTTATCAACTTTGGCTAAATCTCGTTCACATCTGATGTGGCACCTTATTGTCTGTAATACAGCTACTTAGCTCACAAACCCGCCGCTCCCAGCACCGTACATGCGACTGTTTCTTTAATTATTAACTGGGCCTCCAAGTGTGAAAAGTTTATCTCCCATCAGGAGAGAAACGTGCTTGAAACACCTACGTTCTGCTCCTGTTGATCTGGCTGGAATGGTGGGATTTCTTACAGAAATAAACACTGGCTGGTCGCGATAAGGGCTCCGTCTGCAGCCCTGCCCAGTGGCAGCAGTTAACGGCCACTTCTCATCATGCATGGACGCTCCATATCCGCAGCTTCCTGCCACTGCGCTCTCCTGAGTCGTGACCCTCTGGTTTGGCAGGGGCTGCAAAAGGAGACACACTAACCATGATTGTAAGGGACTATTGACAAGAAAGATAAAAAAAAATTATATATATATGTGTATATATATATATATACAGTATATATATGTAAACATTTGTATCAACACTGTATTAAATGTGACTTTTCTGGAGTGAATCCTCAAATGCCAGAGGAAACCACTCACCCAGTCCTGGAACATGAAGTGGAAAGAAGCAAGGACAGATGTAGAGATACTCAAGAAATCGGGAACAATTACAGAAGGACCATCGAAGGACCTGGAGTGAGAATGATCCAGAGTCAGACAGTCAGACATTGAACTGAAAAGTGTAAACGGGTAGTGAGAGCAAAAGGCTGCCTCCTCACTGCCATTCCATAATGTCAGGGGCACTGCAGCACTGCGTGATCCCCACAGAGAGGCCACAGGGGCTATAGAGAAGCAGAAGTTGAGCTTAAAGACCATGTGATCAAGCCAGCAATGAGAGATAAGCACCATTTAAATGGTGGTTTCTCACTGTCTGATTCGTTAAAAGTCACTTGACATTTGTTTTTAAAGCCTGAGGCCAGAAAATGACAATTTCCAAAAAATTCAGGTAAATCTGCAGGATTCTGGCACTGCATTCTAAATGGCACATCTGATATCGTATTTCAGAAACACGCCAAGTTGGATGGGATACAGATTCATGTCGTTAAAATAATGCATCACATAATTCACGTTTGACTGGCCGTTTTTTCCCAGTGTTCTCCGCATCTTGGGATTACTGAAGAGCCACGGTAATATTTAAACTACTGCAGCATATGCAACATTAATTTACCGTGTAGTAAACCGTGTACAATCTGCCGGCAGTTGCATGCTTTACTCATAACATACCGGGCATTCTGTTTGACTCATACGAAAGATTCGTACTTTACAGCACGTGTTAACTGATTACAAAAGTTTTTCGTATGTTAGGTTACCGTGGCAACACAGCGATTAAAGCAAGGAGAGGTGACCTCTCGGGATATTAGCAGAAGATGAAATGAACAGTACAAACAGCTCGGGGTGTCTGGAGATGCTGGGGAAGCAGGAGCCTGATCAAAGGCGGCATGGGAGAGCATTTCAATGGTGTCCTTGTCATGTCTTTCTGAGAGGCTCTTGTGAAGCGATTCTGCTTGTTCTTGCTACCCATATCGTGTCTGTACCATACTAATGACAATTATTACATCTTGCCCAGTAGAGGAACACAGTGAACCGAGGGCCATTTCAATATACTGTACTCATTCTACCCTGCAGTGTTGCTGTGTTGCACCCTTGTGTCCAGCCCCTATACTTCACACTGCCCAGTGTTTTACACTCTATGTGCTGTGAAAACCCTCCTCCTGTAACTTGCTATCTGCATGTCACACCGTGGTCCTGGGGACGGACGGACGCTATTTTGTGCCTCGGTGTACCTGTATGTGGATGGATGGTATGACAGTAAAGCCTTGGTCATCCTAGGCAGGGACAGGTGATACCACTGATTTTTAAAAAAATCCAATACCAAGTAATACCAAGGTTGGTGTTGCGATACCAGTACCGATACTGAAATTGGGAGCCTGCAATAAGCAAGTAAATTTCATGGGGCGAGGGAAGGTAGGGCGGTGTGGCTGGACCCCTGGAATCTTTCCCCTTTCTCCATCTTTATGGGGGGGCCCACCTGATAGTACTTCATGTCCTGCTCCCTATAATATAAACACTATAGATATTTTAGAACATTATAGGTCGTTAGAATCTATTTTCAAAATGAAACATTTAGGTCATCCTTAACTCCAGCAGACATGGGGCACACACACTGGAGACCTGGAATCATCCGGAAGGAGGCTGAGGAGCTTCTCGAGTCCCCAGCTGTGTTTGCAGGCTCAGGCTGGCGGCCCCTCCCTACATGAAACATCTCAGTCTGACCATCCTCTTGGTAATGATGGACCCCCACCTGCAGCAGAGCAAACACCCGCAGAGAGAAACGTGGCTTTCAAGTCGGCATAATTGAAGGTGTACAGACACACGAGAGGCTCAACACATCAGTGCCGACTCCAGTGTGAACACCGGGAACCATATGACTTAGTGTGCTGGGCTTTGGCCGGACTGGCAAAGGGTCAGAATCCATCCATCCATCCATCCATCCATCCATCCGACTATCAGTTAAGTTACTAGTTCTGGCTGTATTGGTTAAACCTTTTGAAAAGTTTATTAAACACTGTCCAGCCCAGACTGTAGATAAACAACACTTTCCCCAGTCTGATTGCTCCGAAGGGGAAACACTGTGCACTAGTAAGTGTATTTATTAATATGTTAACCTTGCTACTTTTATACCATGTATGCTTAACATTTTAGGAAATTACTGAATAAATAATAAATTACCTAATGTTAAAACATAAACACAGAACTGATATAGACGTCATTTATGACGTTCAAGTCCTCAGCTGTGTAGAGAAGAGCAGCCGGTCACTGATGCTCTCAGAACAGCAGGATTTAAATATAGACAGAGCATTGTGGACCCCAACTCCACCTCTTTATATCCAAATCGCACCTTGTCAGAGCCCAGCTCCACCTCCTTATGTCCAAATCGCACCTTGCCGGAGCCCAGCTCCACCTCCTTATGTCCAAATCGCACCTTGCCGGAGCCCAGCTCCACCTCCTTATGTCCAAATCGCGCCTTGCCAGAGCCCAGCTCCACCTCCTTATGTCCAAATCGCACCTTGCCATAGCCAATCTCCACCTCTTTATGTCCAAATCGCACCTTGCTATAACCCAGCTCCACCTCCTTATGTCCAAATCGCACCTTGCCATAGCCCAGCTCCACCTCCTTATGTCCAAATTCCACTATGCTGGAGCCCAGCTCCACCTCCATATGTCCAAATCACACCTTGCCATAGCCCAGCTCCACCTCCATGTGTCCAAATCGCACCTCGCCATAGCCCAGCTCCACCTCCTTATGTCCAAATCGCACCTTGCCATAGCCCAGCTTCACCTCCTTATGTCCAAATTGCACCTTGCCGGAGCCCAGCTCCACCTCCTTATGTCCAAATCGCACCTTGCCGAAGCCCAGCTCCACCTCCTTATGTCCAAATCGCACCTTGCCGGAGCCCAGCTCCACCTCCTTATGTCCAAATCACACCATGCCAGAGCCCAGCTCCGCCTTATGTCCTAATCGCATCTTGCTCAAACCCAGCTCCACCTCCTTCACAGTTGACCTTTCTCAAAAAGATTCAAAGTGAGTGGTTTAAAAAAAAGTCAGTTTTGCCCTAAAACATGTTTTTTCTTCAGCTTTAATGTTAGTTTTCATCAGTAGCTCCAACTAGTCATTAATTTCTCCTGTGGGTGAGATATTCTTACATGGTTCCTTGATTTCTGTCCTGTGGTTTTGTATCTTGATTTATTTCTCTTTCTGTACAGCTGCCAAAACTTCCCTTACTAGCTAGACTCTGCTAAAGGTAAGATGTGTGTCAGAGGCAATCCATGAATAACTTGATACTTTAATACATTTCCACAGGAACATTACTGATCAATAAGCACAAATATTAACTGTAGTGTTAAGCCAGTTTTGTTTACATGTTGTGTTTAAAAAAATTCAGGTACTATGTAACCCCTTAATACAAACAAAATCCATTTTTTTTTATTTTGTATTGCCTTAAAGTGGTAAAACAAACATACTGCATCTTTTGATCATAAATACATAACTAATAAACGAATGTACACAGCAGATTATTGAGGAATTCCCCCCTCCGCTCTGTACCTGACAGGGCTCCCCCTACTGTCTGATTATGATCTTACCCCTGCATAACACTAATGGCTGTATCTTTTTTATTCTTTATTTCTGATACTTACGTGTGCTTTGTCTTCTCACCCTCAGTCTTTCCCTGCTGCAGTTAGAATGTGACACGTTCAAGTCTCTCAGGAGGGACTCACACTTGAACCTTGTGAATACAATCAAGGTTCCTGCACTGTGGTAGCGCCCCCTGGCTGCCAGAGTGTTGTAACGAACAGAAGAAGCAAACGCTGGTGACAGTCAGAGCTACTGGGGCTGAATCAAACCCGCGTTGCAGGTCAACTGCTGAGCCGCTGAGCCAGAGGGCAAGTGAACAACTAATTTAGTGGAATGAAACTGTCCTGCATGCTACATTAAACAAAGATACAGAACGGCATGTTGTCAGAGGCTGCCTTTCTTTCTTTCTTTGCTTCCTTGAGCGTCTTTTCTCTTGATTTTTAAACCTGTCACTCGACATCTACCTTTCCTGGGCTTTACTGTCATAGTATTTCATATACAGGTACGCAACGGCTCGAAATAATGTTCTCCCGGGACCACAGTGTGACATGCAGACAGTGAGTGACGGGGGTGGGGGGTTTCACAGGACTTGCAATGCAAGACACAGCACAGTTTGAGACTGAGGGTGGACAAAAGCCTTCCACACAATGCTTTGGTTAGCAGTTGGTTACATTGTTATTTCTGTGCCATAGGCATTTGCTGGTATCCATAGAGAATATTTTGGAAAACAAAACAAATGACACAGAAAGGCTACTAATATAACCGATGTCACATATGGGTTAAATGCAGAGGACACATTTCGTCGTTGTGCACTGTGTGCTGTGGTGTGTCAACAATGACAAT
>JAODJX010000001.1:8572879-8588234 GCA_026776945.1 Isichthys henryi | reverse complement strand
TCTCTCTTCACCATGACAGACCGATGCAGCGCCCGCATGACTGCTGACGCCGCACCGATCCGCCTGTCGACCTCCCGCTCCCTCGTCCCCCCACTCGTGAACAAGATCCCGAGATTACATACATTTAAATGCTATTATAAAAAGTCACGGTTTCCAGCGCAATTAGGCAAACAATTGACAGACAGATGCCTTCTTGGGCAGCGATACAAGACAGTGTGTAATCGCTCGTGGGAGGGGGGGTTAGGCGCTGCCCTGCCTGCTGCATCTCCACGCCACTCAGAGCGCAGCGGCACGTCACACGATCTCTCTCACACCAAATTAAGGCTTTTTTGTCTGTTTGTTTAATTCTGATTTCCTGTTCCATACAGCCATTACGGACAACTTGCTAGTAAACTGTACAACTGCCTATCCATCCGTCCATCCGTCCGTCCATCCATCCATCCATTCATTTTCTGCACCTCTTGTCCTGTTCATGATTGCGCGGGTCTGGAGCCTATCCCGGAAGCTACCGGCACGTGTTGGTAAACTGCACTGTATTAAATAACATTTAATAGACTGAACATAGGGGTGATGTGCGGCTCTGTGGATCGGGACCCCATGCCTGTGATTAAAAGGTCGACAGTTCAAACCCCAGCTCCAAGGATTGTCTAACCTTGCTTTCTTAATTGCATGTTGCTTTAGATCAGTGGTTCTCAAAGTCGGTCCTCGGGCTTCACTGCCCTGCGTGTTTTCCTGCTATCCCTGCCCCACACACGAGTCCCAGCCGTCTTTCAGCTTCTGACTGACTGAACACACCTGATCCAGGTAATCAGCAGTGTGTAGGGCAGGGATAGCTGGAAAACAAGCAGGGCAGTGGGTCCCGAGGACCGAGTTTGAGAACCATTGCTTTAGATAAAGGCGTCTCCTAAATGATCTAAACGTGTATGTGTTAGGATCTGTCCCCGCTGCGTCAGTTCATTGTGACCTTGGTTATTTGTTCTTATATTCCAGTTTAGGTCTTTGTTTTGAATCTTTGGTTCTAATTTACCCTGCCTGTGTCTGCTATGCTCCCAGAACGCCTTAGTGTTTGATTCTGTAGTGTTAATTACCCTTACCTGCGTCTTGTTTGTCTAGTCTTCAGAGTTGAGTTAGTTGGTTATGGCCCCACACCTGTCCTTTGTTTAGCCCTTGTCTCACATGTATTGAAGTGTCAGCCCTCATTCTGTTCCTCATTTGGTCATTGTGATTGTTCCTTTGTTGTTCCCTGGTTGACTTCTTGTCTGCCCGCTTTGTTTTTGACCCCGCTTCTGGTCCTTTGTTTCTTGTGGAGTTTTTTTTTTTTTTTTTTTGTTCAGTACAGCCCCATCTGCCTAAGAACCACTAGTTGGATTGTCTTTTCACCACACCACAGCACAACAGTGAGCAAATATCACGTATGTCACACAAGTGAAGGGTGCTGAAATTTAACATTGAACAGTCCATGAAACACTCTTTATAGCCGTATGGGGATGTATCATCAGCTTGGCTGTGATCTGCCTGGCTTGGTGGCACTGTCCCACTGGACATCTGGCTGCAGTTTAGTCGCAGTGAGACCTGCTTACTAGCATAGCAGCAGGAACGATACATGTATGGATGCTCCTGACGTCACTGAGGGACGAATCCACCAGTCCTGCAGTCCCACAGCTCTATAAAAAGCTCATTTATGTTGGATATCATTGATCTGTAACTACTTATGAACACTCAATTAGCTGGGCAATTCACACTGAGTCGAAATACTTTAGTTATTATGACTTATAATTGTTTAATGACCATTCATAAAAACTGTCGTTATTACATCCCCATTGCTTCCTCTCATTGACTTTTCTATTTCCTGGCTAATTTACGATTCTCTACTAAGAAACTGACAAAAATGTTTCCGAAATCCTGCAGTGTACTGCACACAATTAAATTGAAATCATAAAGGTCTTTTTATCTTCATTGCAGCAGTGGTCCCTCGCCGAAATTAGTGAGCTAATAGCTACACGCTTCTGCTCTCACAGGTGAGCAAACTGGGTGCCCCCTACTGGAGGACGATATTACTTAATGTTTGCGGGCTTTTGAGCCGCTTGGGTCAGGATGCGTGGTTAAGCGCAGAGGAAGAGCTCGCCACCAGGGGGCGCCCAAACGCCAACAAAACACTGAAACTTCTCCAAAGCCTGCAGAAGCTTTGCGTTTCAGTGCAGGCCTGGAAGGTGAGTGGAGAAAAAAACTAAAGAATGGGCGTATTTTATCCACCTTCACATTATTATTATTATTATTATTATGCGTTGACGACTTACTAATTAAGGCTGACTTTCATCCTATAACATGCAATTGCAGAATATCACTATTTAAACAGGCTTAAGTAGTCCTATACTTAGTCATACAGCAGGCTGAAATCTTTTCTATGGATCAAACTGATTTAGTCTTGAGTCTCAGCTTGGGTTCGTCCCATAAGCGCTGCGTTTAGCTGGCTATTCACTTGGGTAAAACACGTGATACGTTTATGCACCGAGATGAATGGTGCTGATGAACTGCCGCATCTGCTTTTTTTCTGTAGCGGGTAGAAAACAGAGACGTCGTACCTAGGAGGAGGTGGCCTTACATCCTGAAAAGGCAGCTTGGAAGCAGTGGCCGGAGGAGACCGTACATCTTAAAGCGGATCGCGGGTGACTGACGCACAATGTGAGGCGCTCCTCCCCCAACGACACGCCGTCTCTTCGCCGCTCAGTGTCCATAAGCCTGCTTTCATGTGCTATCTTTCCAGTTTTCTTATAATGGGTTATAAAAATAAAAGCTGAAGCAAAGTATGTTCGGTTTGTTACACCTCGTTTATACTTACACGAAAGACGTGCAAAGTGACCAGCAGATGGCGCTTTAAACTCGTGACCAAGTACGCTAGGTAACCTGGCGTATTTAATGCAACGTGTCACTTAATTAAAAAAAGACACGCTGAGTCCTAAGTTAATTTCCGTAGTGCATTGGCCTTTATAATGATTTGTTACAGTATATGCAGGCTGCATTGCAGGTTTTCGTTAGGAGCGCCTCCGTTCAGCAAAGCATCGTTTCATAGGACCGCCAAACCTCACCTAAGCGGTTTGCCATATTGATAGGTGAATAAACATGCACAGTAACACAAGTACCGTGCATTAATTTTATAGACCTGCATTTTTTTTCCTAATGAAGCAATGATACAACAGGTTATATACATGTATTCATTACCAAACAGTACTATAAATATGTCAATTGACAGCTAACATTCTCCATTCCAATTAAACCAGATAGTCTTTAATGACACCTTCATGATTATGCGCAAACGACTGTTTCAGTGTATATCGCGTGCACTTAAACGTAAAAAAAACACGGTGTCTCACCGTTTGACAACAAATGTAATTAAACCGATGTGTCACATGCGAAAAATTCTGATATTGAACCAACCCCAAACAAGCCATCGCCAGCAGGGGGCAGTAGAGTCACATGATTTGGATATTGTTGCTCAATTCGGAAAAAAATATTTTGTTGTAAATAATTTTTCTCATGCAAAGAGGGCCAGTCCTACGTTTTGGGTGGTGATTATTTGATAAGCATTTTTGCTTTTCTATGCCAGTAAGGAGGGCATGCATTTGCGTAAAATTAAAAATTTAACTTCGAGCAGGATGCAGTCAGGATTATCTGCATTTTCGGTGATTGTAGAGACGATGGTATAAGAATCATGGTAACCCTGTACTCCATCTGCTCAGAAAATCATTACCGAAGAGCTGCTTATATTCAGCTGGGACAAAAG
This sequence comes from Isichthys henryi, assembly GCA_026776945.1. Lineage (NCBI taxonomy): Eukaryota > Metazoa > Chordata > Actinopteri > Osteoglossiformes > Mormyridae > Isichthys > Isichthys henryi. The sequence goes on along the minus strand of JAODJX010000001.1, from coordinate 8,584,453 downwards.
AACTCTCGCGCATGTTTCTTCTCTATGCGGGCACTGAACGTCACTCACCACTAAAAGCAGGGGGTTCTTTTTCATAAAAATCAAAGCTTATGCAAAAACTGCAGTCACTGCTATCTGTGAACAGTATCACGACTGTGTTGTTTTCTTCGTCGTTCATTTTGACACCCGTGTATAAGCGATAAAGCTTTAAATGGTATGTGATGTAATTAATGTAGTTAATCATATATGGGGCAAAACATCAATAATGTATGATTTTACCATGTAAGTGACTTCAAGGTAGGCTTCTATCCTCGTTTGCATAGAATCTGCTTAGAGGGCTGCTCACTCCGTAATGATTATCGACTTGCCCTTCAACAAAACGATGTGGAACTTCATCTCAGTCAGGCGTGCAGTGTTGTAATAAAGCAGTGGAACTGGCTTTCTGGTTTACTGTATCGCCAATATGAAGATGAAGAGTGCGGGGCGCTTCTTTCACTCATATGGGTGGGGAATCACGTAGTTCCCCCCTTCGGAAATACACACTGAAAGTGTCTTCGTATGATCCAAGCCTTGGTGGGGCTTTACATCCCCTTCGGCGCAGAATACGTTACTTACAGCACCACCTAAAATATCAAAACACCCCAGAGCTGCCTGACAAAGATGTTTTAAAGACCAATTCAAATTTACCAGCCGGTGGTTGCAAGTTGCAGTTTCCTTATGAAGACAACGAAAGCACGGTATTAAAATAATTCAATTTCATACTTCCTATTACTTATTAGATAATGAGTTTAGCTTAATTGCCCAAGAAACACAAAACTATTTTCATATAATTTCGTTGTTTAGAAAATGGAATTAAATGACTCGTGGGATTTAAAATAGCATTGCAACTCGGATTCGGTTTAACTTGTTTGTATATGATCTTCGTAGTACTGAATGAACCTCTTGTCGTACGACAGAACAAGCAAAAAAGCTGCACATCCATAATTTATTAAACCATCAACATCACTATAATAAATACAAGACGCGAATCGAATCGCTCTGACACCGAGTTTGCCCGAACACGTGGGTTTGGAGCCGGAGTTCCGTCAAGCGTTTGACCGCAGTCTCGTGCTCACCAGCACCTCTAATTAATCAGATATGAGTCCATCCATCTCGCAGGCAAACTCTCACCAGCACCGCTTCACCGGTATGCATTATGTATGAATCACTGTCAAGTCATTCCAAACCAATTACAAGCAATTTATCCCAAGTGTCTTTCCTGTTCTGCCTTGTTCCCAAAACCCTGAGCACCCAGAGCTGCCAGCCATCAGAAGACTATGAAAAAGAGGAATCAAAGACTCCCGAGTAAAGGAAAAAAAATATGGGGGTCCAAGGTCGACTGTCTGCCCAACCCATCGGGCATGCTAACATTATAGAATACAAGGAAAAGGAGACCGCGTTAATAAAAGTGAGGTGCGTCAGTGAGCTGGTTCTCCAAACAGGTCTATGTAAGCTGGCAGATTGTAGACCACAACCGTGTAGAGAAAGCGGGGGGTCGGGGGTCACACAGACTCGCAGTCTCCGGCATCCATCCTGGGCTGTGACACCAGTAACCTACCAGGCTTGTAGTCCACGGATTTTGTGATTATGACTATGGAAAATGGTCGCGTGCACTGTTATGTGATTGTGGTCATCGTGGTCGTATGTCGGGCTTTAGCTACGATCGAGATCATTTTCGGCAGCTACTCTGGTGAATATGAAAGACGTTTTCCTTACTACACATAAAAATATTAGTTATTTATTCTTAGATGCACAGCGCCGAATGGAAGACGGGGCCGAGGAATGCCCTCCTCCTGCGATGGCAGAATTTCACAGGCGTGATTCCATTATAATATAGATTACATTCTGCCAAGTGCTGCTGCCTCTGTATCGCCCCATTCCGCGGTTACTCTTTTATTTACTATCGCTAGTGGTCGCATGGCAACCAGAAATTGATTTCATGGTGTCTCCCGCCAGGTCCTTTCGGAGTTATTATGAAGTATTGGTTTTCTGACCACTTTGACATCTGTCACATGCACATGAGGGAGCGGTTCCTGCCGCATAGCCGCAGCTCACTTCAGTTCCAGGTTGCTTCGACGGCTGTGCCTGCAGGGGTCCTCGTTCCTCTCTGCGTTGGTGGGAGGGTCATGTGCACTGCATACTGACCCCGGGGGGGACCAGCGGAAAAAAGACACACCCCTAAGACAGGCTGCTGATGTCAGAATGTGCAGTGGTCAGGGTGAGGCCTTAGGGTTCCCCTGCAATTAGGAACCAGGACCCAACAGAAAACAGAAACTGTACATGGGGCAGGGTCTTAATAGGAGGGTGGAGGGGGGTCTCCAAGATAAACCACAACAAAACAAAATTCGACTGCCTGGTGATTCCCGCTGATTGAAAAGGGCCCCATTTGGGCAAAAGAAGCAGGTATCCAGCCCCCCCTCTCCCCTAGCCACACCCCAACCCCAATCCCACTTGCATGTCCCTCTTCGATTATTACCCCACTGTCATTTAAACAATAAAACATTTTAGAAATGCAAGTGCTTAAGTGAAAATGAAACATAAATAGCTGTAAATATTCCTGCATGTATCTGTTTATTTTTCATCAGTTTCACTCCAGTGTTTCGACTGTCTTTTGTATTTCTTTTTTTTGTATCAAAATACAAGCATGTCTGACATTAAATTCTGTATCAATACACAATGAGTACAAGTAAACTCACAGGAAAACCGCAGCGCAAACCAGAACACTGTACATGATCGATAGTCGCAATCTCTGACTTGTAAACACCGTTAATCTGATTGGATCACACTCACGTTGATGTTCATTGGTTAATCTGTCCGGTGATGTCACTGTTACATTGGTGCTTTGCTTGGCCATTGGACAGTGCCGGTAGATCTGTTTGTGGTCATGTCAGTCGTCTGGTTTAAACACCACTTATACTACAATTAAATACAGTACTCGTCTGTACAAAGCCATGACTACACTGATACATATGTAAAAAAATATATGTAATTATCCTTTTACAATATACATACAGTACAGTATTACATACAACGTGGGAAAAAAGCAGACAAAAACACTTTACAGCTTGGCAAGTCCTGTCCCGTTTGGCGACCCGCTCGGTGCACGAGAAGCACCATCCGCAGCTGTAAGGTAGAAATACATAAACCGGACGAGCGGTTTTCCATAGGAGCAAAGAGGGACACGAGGCGGGCCCCTAAGGTGGCCCCTGAGGCCCCACAGCCCCGAGTAACATGCAGGACACCACGCGACATCACTCAGTTTTATTTGGAAGACAAACCTCTGTCCCGCGCCAAGTTTACCATGTTCCATTATGAATTTCAATGAATCTGTCGCTTTTTGTCGTTTTTATGGCTTTGAGATGCCCCTAGTGAGTCACCCGGTGTAAACATAAACAAATGAAGTGCCCACCTTCTTCCAGCTCCGATGAGACTAAAGTGTGAAATGTCACAACAGCAGTGTCTCCGTGACTCAATATCTGCTAAAATACCTCCTCAGGACTTTAGTTAATACGATGGTTCATGCTAATATACCACAGATCTGTGTATCAAGCCACATAAATAAACACATATGACATATCTAATTGAAAAAGGAACAGCAGTGAAGATGTTCTGTTGACAAACTAGATGCTATGTCAACATTCCAAGACACCAGAAGTACCACCTAGCAATTCCTGAGGAACTTAGGTATCCCGTAAACAGGCTTCTTTCTTTATTTTATTTTCGATTTTTTTTTTTGCTGTGTGGCATCGTAGCAACATCAGATCTGTTCCCTTTGGACTTCCACGACATCTAAATCTTCTTTGTCTAACGACTCTCCTACGTGATGCAGGAGTGCACAGTAATCACACTTCACTAAGGTACTGTTGTTACCGCATGCGATGCATTTAAACATTGGGTGGTGAACGTGTGCAGCAGAGAAGTAGGAAGAACCAACAGCAGTGGGGGGCAGCCATGAAGCTGGTAATTAAAGCTTGGGATGGAGGGTGATTCTGAGAGACTGAACAAGGCGCCCAGGAGGTCATTCTGTACACGAGGTGCTGTGTGATTTACCGGCTCACGGCTGTCTATCAGCACTACCAGGTCCACCTGCTTAGCAGTTGTGCATTAATTCACTGGTCTCCAGTAATACACTTGAGTCACCTGTCCGTTCAGAGGTCCAAGTGAGAGACGTAAACATGAAATAGTCGGCCTGTTTCACATTTGTGCCAAAGCCTATTTTCAGCACCAGCGTGATGTAAGGACAAACTCTTTGTGCAGAAAAGTCACAGGGTTCCTTTCACACGGCAGGCGAATTACTCAGCTAGTCGGCAGAAAGGCCTTGGGTGACTAAGTGATCATCACAAACAAACCAAAACTAAACCAATCGACGGATATTACTCTTTTTTTTTTGGGATTTCAAAGTGACGTGCGTCTCTTCAACAGTGATATTTACTGTCAGCTGGCCCAAGCCGGCTGTGAGATTTATTCCGAATGCATTTTCATTTTAAGGTCATTGTCGGGATTCTGTTGCATTCTTGTGGTACAGCATTAATTAGTAATCAAGTAAATAGACAAATGAATGCTAATTTGGGGTTATCGGCGTCACATGACTGCAGAGCATTTAGTGACCTGCAGGGGGCGCAGTCCAAAGGCTAATACTCCTGATAATGAGCCACTCCTTCTGACTAGCAGTGACCACAATTCGCACACATTCAATGTCAAATGAGATCTTATGGTGCACGTTCTGAACCTCGATGTTCCCGTGTTTAAACTCCCCCAGCGTGATGTATGACGAGCACTGCTTGCCTTTTTTGGTTCCAACCAACTTCTCCCCTACTTCCAAGGCTCCGTGATGCAAAATGTCATTCTGCCTGTCATCGGTCCCCGTGACGATCCTGATTCTGCTGACCCTGGTCGATTTGTGGAACAGGATGACAAAGAAATCTCCGGTTGAGGGGGATTTGCCCCAGAAATACTCGTCCACGCTGCTGTATGCTTTGGTGGGGTCGTAGTTCTCGAACACATTTATATTTGTGTACAGACTGGCTGGGGGGTTGTCTGGGATGTCGAAGGAGTCTTCCTCAAAGTCGTCGTCCTTCAGTTTGTTCTCTACACCCTTATATGAGGAGTAGTATCCCATGTGCTGGAACAGCGATGGTTTGAACCTGATGACATCCTTCTGGGCCAGCAGACCACGGAAGTGAATCAGCAGCCAATCGCAGGGCATCTCCTGGTAGAACATCAGCAGGAAGTGGGCTAACCGGGGCAGATCCTTGGAGTGGTAGAGCTTGCCGATGTAGCCCAGTTTGGAGAACTCCAGCATGACCCAATAGGACCCCTCCCTGGAGGTGATGACCTTCTTCATGGCTGTCAAGAAGTTTTTAGAGCATCGGACGTCATCTTCCAGCATCATGTAGAAGTCAGACAGGTTGGTGCAGAAGTTGAGGAGGAAGGCATAGTCCACGTTCTGCTTTGAGCGGAACCGAACCCTGTCCTCAGGGTCGTTGTAGTTCCTCTTGAGTCCATCCAGAGATGGGTAGTACTCCTCCGGAGCGTGGATCACCAGCAATCTCCCCGCAATGATGTGGTGAGCAAACTTCCGGGAGATGTCTTGCACCAGACTTTCACACCATGTTAAGTCAAAGTCTGCCAGGTGCACTACCACTACGATCTCCTTCAGCTCCTCGTAACTGGACTGGTCAAAAATGGACTTGATGGTCTCCATTAGGTAATTTCCCCTTTTCCTCTTTACAGATGATAGTCCAATGGTCAGATACTCTGCAAAATCAGCAAAAATCACGCTGAATCATTTCATATTACAACATGCTATTAGATCGATCTGATTGCAAAATGTATTTGCTTCATTTTCTAGAATAATAAAAAAAAAATCAATATGCCATCATGTTATTGAGTACACTGTTGAAAAACATACCAGAATTATAAACTGGACTTTAAAATACCTCACAAATACACCAGACACATGACATTACCTGTGTTCATTAAAGAGTGAAGTGAAATTTCTATTCTAAGACCGGTTTGGTGATAGCAGTGAAATTTCGTGGTAGAGAAATACTCACTCTTTCGTGGCAAAGGCGACCCGGCCAGATATCTGTATGTGACATTAATAGTGCCAGAGAAATTGGTAAGATCTTTAAATGTATGAACGTATCTTTCGGAGTTCAGTTGGTGCGCTGCTGATTCTCTCAGTTGCCTTTTGTCCTCTTCCTAAAATCGAACACACAAAAAAAGAGAAATGTGGAGCATTCCGGAGGTGCTGCCGGAGGTGACTTGTTTATGCAGCATGCAAAATGAAAAGCACGTACTATAAAGCGGAGAAGCAGAAACAAACTGAAAATGTGGATTTTTGTTATATTTTTATTTCCCCTGAATCACAAAAAAACTCTCTGAAATTCTATTGTTATTTTTATATAGATGTTAAGGACTGACAATTGTTGCTGTAGTTATTTATGCAGAGTGTGTACACAGGGTTTTGTGGGGGGAGCATATGTTTCAATAAGCCCAGAACATGTTTGCAAAGCCCCAGAGATTGTGGTTTGTCCTCCAGCGGCCAGAGGGCAAACAGCAATGGCCTGTTGTCTTTGCAGCAGGCTACGGGATGCCACTGCTGTAGCATCTCACTGTAAGCATGGCTTTGGAGGTCGGATATTTTTAAAGATCATAAAAACCCATGATAATGAGGTGTGGTTATGCAAAGAAAAAGCGCTGATTACAGCTACACCCTGATTAGTCACCCAGATGTCACGTAGAGTGGGGCGGCTGCACACTTACCAGCACGTAACCATCCTCGATGTAGAGGTTGAGGAAGAGGAGGACGGTGACCAGCGCCCCCAGGAGGGGGATGACCGAGCGCTTCCGGAAACACCTCATTTTGTCAAGATACTTCCACAGCAACCTCATAGTGGCAGCGAGCCACCTCGGACCTGAGCGGGAAACACGAGTGTGTCAAGGACCACACTTCAGGGACACGTCAGTGAAAGGAGAGCTCAGACACCACAAGCCAAGACCCCCCAGTGTGACACCACCCAGGGTGAGACACTGTCACTGCTGTCACTGCAGCAACTCCACGCTAAACTCTACGCTAATGGAGATGATGCTGAGCCTCAGATGTAGCTGGTAGCATGATGGTAACGGGGATGGATTCTTAACCTATACATCCATTTAGTTAGTGTTAGTAGGGTTAGCAAAGTTAGAGTTAGCAGGGCCAGCATGGTTAGGGTTAGCAGAGTTTGGATTACAGTTAGCAATGTTAAAGTTAGCAAAGTTAGAGTTAACAGAGTTAGCAGAGTTAGCAGGATTAGGGTTAGCGGAGTTAGCAGAATTACAGTTAGCATAGTAAGCAGAGTTAGGGTTAGATGAGTTAGCATGGTTAGGGTTGTGTTTACAGGCTTAGAGTTAGTAGAATTAGGGCTAGCAGAGTTAGCACAGTTAGCAGTGATAGGGTTAGCAGAGTAAGGTTAGGGTTAGAAGAGTTAGCATGGTTAAAGTTGGGTTACCAGGGTTAGGGTTAGTAGGAGGTAACTGCAGCAGAATATCTTCCTGTATAACTCGATAAAAGTTGCTTCCCTTGAATGTGCTACTGAATCAGGTAAATATAATTACGATGGGTCACGTTCCAACATACAGCCATGAATCGGCATGGTCGCGATTCGCTGGAGGATTCAACGGACTTTCAGCTTGACAATGACTCCGAGGCTCCTTGTCTGCTCGCTGTGACTCACATGTCTAATCCTCAGGCCTCCTTTAGTCTGTTCCCTAAAGCCAATCAAGATCATGTTTGCAGGATCAGTGCCGAGCTTGGGGAGGAAAGCATGTCTGTGCTGAATGCGGCATCGGTGGCACAGGAATGGTAGCAGGTAAAAAGTAAAAAAGACTAAGCAAATCCCAGTGATTCTCTTTGCACACATGAGCTGAGATGGGCTGAAGTCATACCTGAAGTATGGATAAATTTGTCATCTCCCAGCAGGGTGATGCTGATGAGACATCGGCACCCACCCAGATGGTGACCGATGAACTGAGAATGTGGCCCTTTAAGGAAAATGTAACCTTTATTAAGGAATGTTGAGTTTATGACATGGGTTCGAGGGTTAGGGTTGTTTTGGATGTGAAGGAAAACCTGAAGAAGGATAAAAAGGAGACCAGGTTGAAAAGATGAAGAAGGGCACTGTCCATGCTCAATGTTTAATGTTGTCTTTTATCTGTTCATACTCATGTTGCATGTTTGAACCAAGCACTTCACTGCACATACATGCGCCGAGCATGTTTATGTCACTAATAAGACTTTGACTTAATCTGGTTTGACGTGCAGACAGCCGTCCTTCCAAAACCGTGCGGGAAATGCAGAGCATACACTTTGCGGTCCTATGCCACTCGTGCAGCAAGTCATGCCATGTGCCCAACAACAAATGAAATAAAATTAATCTCCCAGTCTATTACAAGCAGAATGAATAATTACACAAATGAATGGTTTTTAAATTATTGGGTTCATTCTATTTTGCATTCTGTCGCATTATTGAGTACTGGATGTATTTCTCGATAATGAATATTAACGCACTTTGCAGCTCATTTGAATAATAATTCAGCGTGTTCTCAGACACAAAGCCCTTCACGGAACCTGCCATGGGCCCAGAACACAGTTCAGGAAACCTGCCCTGCTCCTGATTTGTAATGCAAAGAGACAGAGTGGCAAAAATGCCAGCAAAGTCCCAGAACAGCACCCCCACCGTCTTCCCTCCGAGCAGTTTCATAAAGTAAGAGCCACTTGCCGCTCCAGATAAATACAAGGCACAGCTAGAGGATGGGCGCCAGGCAGGTGGCAATGCAGCTCCAGGGCCTCGCTCACCACACTGGCGTATTTACCTCACTCTTCTGGGCCAATTCAGTGCTCCGGGATAAAAACGAGTTCGATTTAAAAGCATTCTTTATATAGTTCTGCAAATAACACTTCAGGGTAAATTACATTTAGGCTGTTCTTCGAAGTGGCTCTGAGATGCTTGGTTTTAAGGTGAAATGGCAGGATGAATGAATAAATATATGCAGCCTCAATGATACACTGCAGAATATCTGTGAGGCCATCTTCATTCTTTCTATTACGATTGTTATTTGGCAGTGTTTCGGTCATCTTGCAGTGTTTCTGTGACACGCTGCAGTGTTCCAGTCATTCTGCAGTGCTTCTGTGACACACCGAAGTGCTACTGTGACTGCGATGTTTGTGTGATGCCGCAGCATCTCTATGACGCTGCAGTGCTTCTGTGACACATCGCAGTGTTCCTGTGACATGCCGAGGTGTTTCTGTGACGCGGCACAGTATTTGTGTAACATGCCGCAGTGTTTCAGTGACATGCTACATTGTTTCTGTGGCATGCTGCAGTGCTTCAGATATCCTTCATTATCCTCAACAGTGAAGTTAGTCTCTTTGTAGTACCTTCTGAAAGCCAGGTAACTGTCCTTAAGGGTAAAAAAAGCATCCGCAATGACAAAGTCTACAAAATGCCAGCATAATGACTGCCTTTCATGTTGCAGCGGCATAATGCCTGTATTTACCACAGCAATGAGCATGATCTCCTGGTTCCATCATCCTGGCTCTGCTGGGGCCTGAACTTTGCGTGAAGGTCAAGCAGAGGAATGCAGGACATGCACCCCCCTGTGAACTGAAGGCAAATATCAAAAGAAAAACTCCCGGAAATGTAAATGCGAAGGCAGTCTGCTGTCAGCCGGGCACTCCGAGTGTCACTGGAAATGTGACAGGAAGGGTTCTGGGCATTTCTGCACACTGCATGTGCGCTCGGTGGCACAGAAATCGACACTGCGGAAGAGAGTCGTGGGCTTGATTGATGAAATGATGGGATTTGTGGAGGCGTTTCTGTTCATCATTAGGATTCTAGCCCTGCAATCGCAAAAAAAAAATAAATAAAACAATAACAATGGTGCAGGGATCGAAGCACTGGAGAAAAGAGGAGCAGCACTGGTGAGTCTCCCTCCCTGAAGCTGCAGTGATACCCGTAGATGGATCTGTGCTGAGCGCATGCTTTGTTTTCCAAGCTGCTGGATTTTAGTCACAGAAGAACAGAACCACAGTCTATCTGGCATCATATTTTACAGAGGAACTTACAGCTTCAGCAGCAGAGGAATTAAAAGCGAATTTGTTGGAAGTCGTCCTTGTTTCCTTTCTTACTGTGAGCCCCTTTGTTCATTCGGTTGTTTTACATTTATATGGTAATAGGAGCCAGGAAGTCGTGATTAACAAGGGAGGTTTTACACGGAAAACTTTCGAAATAGTTAGCAGCCCCTTTAGGAAAACACCACCTACGGAGAAAATGCTGAGAATCGGATGCACGTTTTCAGTGAAGGATGGGTGAGAGAGACAGCCTGTAGGGGGCAGCAGTGAGCGAGCACGCCATAGGACTGTGCGTGTTAAGTGGGGGCCAGTGCTGCGTGTTAAGAATAGAAATAAAAGGACTAAAAGCAGCGAAGGCAGCTGCGGTATCCCCTGTGCCCAGCACGGCACAAGTACTACTCAGCTAAAGAGTGCAAATGTGCTTCAAAGGAACCCAAAATACCTCCCTTTATCACTGGATGTGCTTTTCCAGATGAAGATATGGAATTTGTGCCATTTCATTAATTTGAGGGAACGATCCTATAACCAAACTCCTCAGTCAGCAGAAGCATTAGCACATTCGCAAACTCCTCCGTCGATCGCACCTTCTCCTTCATCTGTGCATCTCAAACAGAAATAGCAGCCGCCATCCCATTGGCTGCTGAGAGAAGGTGTAGGAGGCATCTGCTCTGTCCAAAAAGCCCCACCAGCGCTGAGTCATCGCAAGAAGGAGGGGCAAACATCCCCAAACTGAGTTCATAATCTTCAATACTATTTAAAAACCATTCTTCTGTAGCTCAGTGTCAACACGACTTCAAACTGTCTTCTGCATCAGATGACACCCTAATGAAGATGATTTCCTGTTGTCATGTCATCGTGTAGAACGTCGGTAAGTGACAGAAGGTGTCCATGGCTGTTTGAACACCGTAGGAACCAAACTTAATGGGAAAATCCTGATGAAAAACCCATTCTGAGTGAGCAGAAGAAAAGGATTAATCATGAAGCAAGTAGAAAGCAATTTTCCCACATTTAATCTTCTTACCTCTTTTACATTATTTCCCTGAGGTATCTTGAATCTCACAGATACACAGAGCTCTGCACAAATAATCAATTAAGCCAGGAGAATCTCATGAATTCAGCAGTTGGTTTGTGTCAAACCTGCTACTTAAATAGATTTCCCCAGCACTTGGCAAGGAGCAAAAACTGAGAAAGAAGGCAGCCTTATAGAACGAGCCCAGAGCAAGCCATGTAGGGGAGAAGGCAGCCTTAAAGAACGAGCCCAGAGCAGGCCTTGTGGGGGAGAAGGCAGCCTTAAAGAACGAGCCCAGAGCAGGCCTTGTGGGGGAGAAGGCAGCCTTAAAGAACGAGCCCAGAGCAGGCCTTGTGGGGGAGAAGGCAGCCTTAAAGAACGAGCCCAGAGCAGGCCTTGTGGGGGAGAAGGCAGCCTTAAAGAACGAGCCCAG
>JAODJX010000001.1:8529791-8545942 GCA_026776945.1 Isichthys henryi | reverse complement strand
CTCGAGTCTGATGTTAGTCGGTGTTCGTGCTTCGTCCCTGATTAAATCCCCATTTACCCCATACTTTGCTTGCCTGCATGCTCTTTGCCTGCTCGCTTGCCTGAGCGATCATCCGCTCCCCAGCGTTCACGGCTTCACGTGACACGCTGACAGTGTTTTAACATATTTCACCCTGAGAAAGACGGGAACGTGCTCGTCCAAAAATGCCACAAGAAGCCACCAGCACTTCCAGTGCATTATAAAAGGTTCTAGATGGGCATCTGGAACAGGCTGAAATGGTTTGGGAAGCAGTTGGCAAACACGCAATCGGAGATCGGCGTGCGCACTGTGGCTGGGGCCGTTCTCTGAAAAGAGCAGCTGTTTGGATGAATTTTTAATGTCGATCCACATCAAAATTCTGCTCAGCCAGCTGCAGCTATATAATGTCTATGCTCCAGTTTTCACTGTGAGAGCCGCTATCATTTGTAACACTCCAGTTCCTACCTACTGGCTTTACCATTTCGCAATAATGTTGCTAAAATGTCTGGAATTGAAGAAAATTGGGTGTCACTCCCAGCAGTTGACTGGTCTAATGTTTTATGCAAAAGCAATTAAATATTTAACATTTCTTACCAACAAAACTCTATAGACCTACAGCACATCCTGCTTTTATGCAGATACAAGGATTTTTAAGGTTAGTCTCTTTGAAGACTTAACTGAAGAGAAAATGTGTAAATCAACCAAAGAACGCAGAAAACAGAGAGAAAGATGCCCAAAGGAAACAGAAGAGTGAAAGATGGAGAAAACTTGAGATGTTGTCAATATGTGCACTTGACCATTCTTGTGTTCTTGCATACCTATTTGAAGTTATTTTCCCATTCTGAAGTACAAGAACAGAATTACTCAAGAACAGAAGTACAGAGTATGGTCAAAAATAAAATCCTCGGTTGTCGTTCTTGCCCAGCCACAAACATCAAGGATGCATCGGGCGCATCCTCACTAATGAGAAAAATCTCATGATTCATTGCATCCCAAGTTCGTTTCTGGAAGGCAAGTTAGCAAGACTGCTCTTGCCAAGACCACGAGAACATTCTGGGTATTGATAAACACCCAAAGACGCCCAAAGGACACAGGAAAGATAGAGTAAGACATCCTAAGGACACAGCATAGGACATCCAAAGCAAATATAAGGTTATATCTGCCCTGAGCGACAGCATTGATCTGAGAAATGCGGAGACCTCAGTTTCATCGCTCCAGGAAATTCTTGAAATAACAGGTCGGCTGAAAGGAACCGTTTCCAAAAAATAGTCAGACTATAATTTCTGAAGCCATGTTTGTTCCGTGAGTCCATAAGACCAGATTCTACAGCTAGCATTGATCTCAGAAATGCATACACCCGAGTTTCATCGCTCCAGGAAATTCACGGAATAACAGGTCGGCTGAAAGGAACCGTTTCCAAAAAATAGTCAGACTATAATTTCTGAAGCTACGTTTGTTGTGTGCGTCCCTGTTTGAGGAGCGGCGACACGACACGCTTCACTGAAAGCTGCTTTACATTCGGGTCGAACAAGCATTTTAGCAGCTTCTCCTCCGCATTATCTTCCTGTGCAGCCAGGAAGTGACACACGCCTGCTCTCTCACACACACACACACACACACACACACACACACACACACACACACACACACCAAGCACCATTAAAAATAAACAGCTGCATCGAAACCTTTCAGGCCTTTGGCTTCAACAAATCTCACACTGGATGCAATACGGACAGTACCTTTAAACACTATGTTTTTATGCATATTATTCAGTCATTTGGCAAGAAAGGACCTCTTACAAATGCGCTTTTACATCTGAAATGACTTATCTGGCAGGCACTTTCCTCCAGAGAGACGAAGAGGTCAGCAGAGATAATAAGTGCATTAAGCAACAGACAGAAAGCACAGGCAAGCATTCTGTGCAGGGCCAGTACAAAGCAAAGATAAAACTGCCTAATATGGGAATACATCACATAAAACACAAAAATTATGTAGCATTTTAAATATAAATAATATATTGAATATAATGGGCTTCAGGGTTCAGATTTTACAGCTAAATACACAAATAAGCCCATAATACACAAACACAAAGGGTACACATGCATTTTCTTCTAAGTAGTTTTTACAGCATCCAGTTAAGTCATCATGAAGAGAATATATGCACCCTTTGCTATACACTTATACAGGCTTTGCTATCAGGGTATATTTGTAAAATCAGACTTCCCACCATAACCATCCAAGCCGACGCCATACGCAGGTACAAGCTTGGTGAGCTTGCTGATGCCCTCTACTGGCCAGGTGATAGAATGGCGACCACCAGGCAGGCTGGTGAAAGCTTTGCACGAAGTGATGCAACAAAGGATGGTGTCATATTGTCACCAGAAAGACAAAAGATGAGCCAAAAAATCCAATTCACAGAAAGAACATCCTTCTGATTTTTTAAATGATATTTACATTTTATCTATTTAGCAAGCAGCTAACACTCAATCACCCAGTAGTGATAATGAGCCTCAGATTCAACTGTCCCAAAGGCAAATGAATGTTTTGATGCACGATAGAGCAGGACGCACAGGATCAGCCCTCGGCAGGCCACAGCACGCCTGCTCGCCGCACAATTGCAGCCAGATTCCTGGCTCAAAACCCGTTCCTGTCCTTTTGCCTGCAGAGAGGTCATTTACTGTATTTGCACGTTGCTAAAATAAGCCACCAAAAGGGCGACAAGAGCACCGCGTGTTTCCTGCTCACAGAACGAAGCCCCAGCTAAATATACACACTATATTTAATTCATTTTTATTTGAATTCCATCCAATGCGTGTTTACCTTTGGTGAAATCGGCAGTGCTTCTCTTTAAGCCACCGGGTGAGTTTGTCACATTTCCTGGGACTTGATCTTTGAGGGATATAACAAATTCCAGGTTTATTCATTATTCAGAAAAAGTACCTGGGGCAGCAGGAAACGCCACGCTGCATTTTTCCTGTCAAACCGATTTAGAGTGGATGCAAATTCTCAGAGTGGCAATACTGAGGACGGCCAGCGTGCAGCGTGTGCTGATGATCACCGCTGACCTCTGATCCTCCCCATTCAAACTCCCCAATGTAGGTGTCATATAAGCAGGTCAAGAAGATCGCCAGAGTGCTCACCCTCTTGATGCTGCCGGGTCCTGCCAGAAAACGACGGCTCTGTCACACATACATCATCAGATGTTTGCTCTTATCACTCATGGGGTCACTGGGCAAAGAGAAGCGACTCCTGCAGAAGAAGCAAGCGGGCGGCTTCTCTGGCCCCCATGATGGAGAACTTAACATGCTGGAGAAAAGCTCAGACCATCACCGTGAGCTGACAGGCGACGCTCTCTGCCTTCCAGGCCGCAGGATGCTGGGGATACATCCTGCGTCTTCCACACTCCTCATGTTCTCAGTATTAAAGTCCAGTCTGTAGTATCGGCAAGCTCGAAGCTCAGCAGTATCTGGAACAGTATGACCAGGGAAATGTGTGGAGTATTTCTGAAATCTAGGCAGGTTACTCTGAATACTTATACTTAAGTACTCAGCACTTTGCCATACTGAGTTTATTATATTTTCTGAGATAATATCAATTTGGGTGCCATACTTCTTCTTATTATTATTATTATTATTAACAACAACAATACAATTCCAAATGAGATTTCTCATGCAGCGTAGTATTCCTGTTCTTCTTACTTCATTCAGGAAATTGTATTGCTGACTGACAATGAAAAATTAAGCCGACTGTGTTTCAGAGGGGAACAGCACTGGGGCTGTGATGTATAATGTACAAAGTGTATACCGACCATGGCCCAGGACTGATATCATGCTGAATGGGGCTACATATATAATATTGCATCTCATAAAATTTATATGGTGCAACAAAAATCTGACATTTTGTCTGCAAAACCCGAACATTTATAATAGGTCGACAATTCATAAGAAGGATGCGACTGAATGAAAAGCAATGCCTTCCTGTTTGAAGAGGCAAGACTGGCTTTTAAGGACCTCGGCTCTTACAGAACCCCGAAAAGGCCTGCAGACTGTCAAAGAACAGGGCATGAGATATGTAGGGCACAGCATCTGAAAATCAGGTCAGAGAGACATTCCCTCTGAGCCAATGAAGCTCTCATACAGAAAGTGGCACAGTTCCTGCTCCAGAAGCATCTCATCCAACTTGAGAGTGAACCAGGCAGCCCCGTGAATAGACCTGTAAAATAGCAAAGTAATTAGAGAAGTATAGTGCTGAGTATAGTGATCAAAGAAGTATAGTGCTATGTATAGTGATCAAAGTAGTATAGTGCTGAGTATAGTGATCAAAGAAGTATAGTGCTATGTATAGGGATCAAAGTAGTATAGTGCTGAGTATAGTGATCAAAGAAGTATAGTGCTATGTATAGTGATCAAAGCAGTATAGTGCTGAGTATAGTGATCAAAGAAGTATAGTGCTATGTATAGGGATCAAAGCAGTATAGTGCTGAGTATAGTGATCAAAGAAGTATAGTGCTGAGTATATTGATCAGGGGAAGAGCATGAAACACATGAAAAAATGCTGAGTATTGTCATCGGAGAAGAGGCATGAATCAGCTGAGTAAATGTTCAGTATGGTCATGAGAAAGGAAGTAAGGCTTTGAGTATAGACAGAACTTACTACGTCACTTCTACAGAACGTCCACCTGTGGTCTTTGAAATTCCGCTCCGAAGGAACAAACGCAATTAAAACGTCGAGTACAAATCTTGATTGCTGATTTAAAACTGAGACAAAAGGAGCAATTTTAAAGTTAGATTGTAGCTCTTTCATGTGCATGTATAACATGTAAACCAGGGGTGGGCAGTCTTATGCAGAAAGGGCCGCTGTGTGTGCGGGTTTTCGCTGCACCTCTCTAATTAGAGGCCTGATTGGCCTCATACCTGAGTTTGAACATCCGACCTAAAGGTTACCCCAAAAACCTGCAAACACACCGGTTCTTTGCGGATAAGATTGACCCCCCCCCCCCGATGTAAATAATGCATTTCAGTAGCATAAAATCAGAGGAAAGAATGAATATTAAAAGCAAACTTGCCCAAGTCACCAAGTATCATCACCGCTTTTTACAGTATGAAGTGATTAAACTTTTAATTAATCTGCGATCTTGCCTTTGGGAAGTCTAACACCACACTGACATTTCTGGGGAAGGGGACGATGTGACCAGTATTAATAGGAAGCACTGTGAAATTGCTGAAATATGTTCTGAGCTGACAATATGCATATTTTATCACCTGCAGGTTTATTCTTGCCTAAAGCTGATCTTTTCCTATATAATGTCAGAGATAAAAATGAGTGGATGAGATATTAAAGGGGGAAAAAAGTCACCATTTAGGTACTAAGCATGTCAGTTCAACTTAAAATCTATTTAGCCATCAAGTCACGACTGACCGGTTTTAATAACAGAACTTTATTGTTTTTATAATATTATTTTTTTGCAGTTACAGAAATAGCTCCTTATATGCTTATAACCCTCAGTATGTCATTTTTAAAATCATACATTGTAAATGAGTGATATAAATGCTACCACTGGTATTATACACTGATTGATGTTGATGACCTCATAAAATAATTTAAAAAGGGAATACATTTTATAAAATGTATTTATCCATCCATCTTCTAACTGCTCATCTTAATCTAGTTTGTGGGAAATGTAGTTATTTCTGAAAATATATGCTTATATTAAGTTCATATAATATTCAGCAATTGCGGTTACTTTTAATGGCAAAAGAAGAGACGTTAGATAGAATCACTAAAAAATGTCACCTTTTGGGCTCCTTTCCCCAGCTTGGGTGGGGCACATGAACAACGATTTAAATGTAAAACTAACAATATATCAATATTTCAATAGTAACCAAATAACGCTAAGAGTGCTTTACCCTTTATCATGGAGATGGAGATGCGTATCCTAACTGGCACAGCTAAGGCACTGCCTCTCCGCTGTCTTAAAATCATGAGCTGTCGTTTTAATGTGCAGATGGGAGACACCGACGATGGACCGGCCACACCCCCCAGCTGGACCCGGCACTACGCCCCCCGGGGCTGGGTGACGCCGATTATCGAATCTGCCTGCTGACAGGTGATGTATGATGCACATTCACAGAAAAGACCTGCCTGTAAAACAAGTGTCTCATCGCGTTTTTGTGAGATGGGGGGCATCGTGTCGGCTCCCCCTGCCTGGAAGGTCAGGTTAGGGTTGCGCGCCCTGCTGACATGGATCTCGGGCAGCACAAAAGGATTATCAGCCGTACCACAAACTGTCATGGGGAGCGACAGCGAGGAGACGTTCTGTGCTGCCAGTGATGGGGACAAAATTGATATGTACACCCCTGGGGTGGTCTCTCCTACACCTTAACACAAAGAGAACAGAACCACACACCTGCACCGCGGCGTTCAGGTTCTGTTAGGAATAGGACTTAATTGGCTGTCAGAAATACAGCCAAGGATCAAAGTTTTGTGCTCATCAGCTGGGGAGGAATTGCGATTGATTTTTTACTGAAAGGCCAGTTTATCATTCAAAGGCGCATTTCCATCGATTCCCTTGCTCTGGTTTGTCACTGTGTTACTTTAAAGTGGCCTGAGAAGATGAATTCCCATCATACATCTGGATGAACAGCAGAAAGGCCCAGTTTCACACACCTTTTACATATTAGCAAGTACTACTTCCTCGAAAAGAAAATCCATTTTAATAAAATGCAAATCAACTTGCCTACTATTAAAAAAAACAACAGAACTGCATAATTTAACTCCATTCAGACAAATCTGAATGAAAAGCACCTTAATAGGTGATCTTTATTGGAACACAATGAATAACTTTAGCTGGAAACAGGAGCAATTGTTTCTGTTTTCTACATTTTATAAAGCAACAAAAGCAGCTTAGAGGATGCATAATTTGTAGGTGTGGAAAAGAAACCGCAAACACAATAAACTGCTTCTATTTTAGCATCCCGCAGTAACATTTGAAGCAGTGCCGATCATTCATTTCTGCCCAGACAGAGTGCCTACACACACCATACTGTTGCCTTTAAAGGCGTGATCCTAACCACACATAAGCTGGCTTTCTCTGCCTCACAGCCACTTCCCAGGACATGCTAAATCCTCTGCCCTCGGGCTAATCCCCCACACTCTGCATGTTTTTGCAGCAACACATCAAATCCGTGACCTTTCTCTGCTCTGCAGATGCTCCAGATGTCTGAAGCCATTCGTTCTCCATTAAACCAAACAATGCATCAATTGACAACCCAAAAACGTGAAAAGAAGGAATGAGACACTTACTTACTTTCTTACTTTTACTACTTACTTTAAATTGCACAATAACCCCTCAAAGACAACTGTATACAAATTTATTTCCTGAACAACACTGTCATTATTACGAACAACACTGTCATTATTACGAACAACACTGTCATTATTACGAACAACACTGTCATTATTACGAACAATACTGTCTTTATTGTTTTTGATGGACACAACATGTTTGTATCTGTGCATTTTATGCACTTTGCTGCTGTATGCAAGAGAATTTCCCCAGGAATCAAAAGTTCACCTTACCTTACCTTAACGCAGGCTAAACTCCATCTTCAAAACACACTGCTGTGACTATAATTAACGTGTTCTTTTTTAGCATTTTTGGAAAGAGTAAGAGTACCGACCCTGCTGTCAGCCTGGATCTGGAGTAAAATCCCTCAAACACAGTCAGCTTCAGTCTCTTCCATTTAAGCTCCGTGTGACAGAGAGGCGATGCGTGAGGAGATTTCGGAAGTGACCTTTGGGAGCAGCAATGACGTGGCTGATGACTCCGACCCAGGATGATGTCACCGCCCGTATCATTCCTTTTCTAATTTGTTTTCTAAACAACAACAACAAAAAAAGCCTGAAGATTGTGAGATGGTTGCTAGATGCATAAACATCAGAAGCCAGGCAAAACACATTCCTGGAAAGCGTCAGAGCTGATACAAATCCAGAGCACGGATAACCCTTTTCACACTCGACTGCGGATATGATCCGTACTCTGTGGCTGTCCCGACAGCTGTCCGTCATCCTGGCCGGCTCACGCTGAGTGCTCCAGCATCTCACTAATGGGTTTCCTCATTATCTACGTCCCAAAACGCTCCCGTCACGTGGACCGCCTTCCCAGCCAAGCATCTATGTCCCCAACGCCCCTCTCAGCAATTTGTCACCTTGACTTTCTTGGCCCTGAAATAATGCAACACAAATTATGTAATTATCTGTTATTACCTTTATTTGCTTACAGGGCCTATCTGCTCTTTTATGGGTGCAGAGGAGGGCTTGTTTGTAACAACATCCATCAAGTGGCCACTGGCCGGGACGCTTTGGGGACCCTGTGCGCGAAGCTGCGCGCCATGCTAAGGCAAAGCCTTTGCAGTCTGAGCTGTGGATTCCCTGCAAATGCAGCCCTCAGACAGCCAGCGGCACATATGTGGGCGGGGCCACAGGGGCACTGCTCCCAGCTGAAAGCTGATTGGCCCCTGGAGTGCCCCCTTCCCTATCACTCACTGATTCAAAGCAAATAATTAACTAATGATTAGGCTGCCCCCCTTGTATGAATTATGGCTCCTCTTATGCCCCCACCAGGGTTGGGGCCATTCCGGAATGCATTGATCAGTTCCAGTCTTAATCAAAAAATGGAACTGGAGTTGGAATTTAAATCTCCCTTAAGTTCGAATTCAACTCTGATTCTGTTTCCCAGGGTAATTTTCTTCCAATCCCAACTCCAGCTCCATTTCCTAATTCAGATTGGAGTTGATCAATGCATTTCAGAATTGACCCAATCCTGGCCCCCAGCCTAGAATCAGCCCTGCAGACAGTGCAGTACTGCAGGATGACTGGGGTACATAGTGAGGAATTACCCACCCACTCACTGGGTGAGTCATCAGCTCCAGCTCTGTCTGGACTCTGTTAGGGCTCACTTGGCTGGAATACCCCTGTTACAGCTCTGACCAATACGACGATGGTTATTAGTACTATTTCTGCCAATAAAAGCATTTCGAGAGCAAAAGCCGTAAGTCACGTAAAATATGAGACCAAGAACTTTTAACTTTTACTACTTTTATTACTCTGGCCTGTGTGCTGTAGCTGAAAACCATGAGAAATCAATGCCACTCAATGTCACATGTCTCGATCATATTGATTCAATGTGACACTGTATGTGGCTTCAGAAAAAAAGATAGTAGGATTTTCCGCTGTTTTTAACTGTATTCAATACATTTTCAATATCATTCCATCCAGGCTGTTTCATTTGGCTAGCGTTGGACCTTCAGCTTTGGCGAGAGACAGTGTTTTTGTGCCGTAAATCTGGGGCGTTCTGCCTATTTGCTGACGACTTCTATACCCAGACAGCCACAAGCAGTTAAGGCAGTCTTAGGATTTCCAATCATGAGTAAAGTTCACTTACGCACTGGTCTTGCAGCACAACAGAGCTCTTATGATACCGAATTTGGGATCAATCAAGTGGTTTTATCAAGTGGCTAAAACTGGGCAGTGATAGTGTTTCCACCAGTGTTTCCAACACGCAATCACGCAATAGGACACAGACGCTGTAAAACATGCAGTTGCGCACTGTCTCCTCTTTAAGATGACATGCCGAACCGTGTCCATGGAAACGGCAAACTGATGCGAAAGAGGAAAATGAAGAATTAAGGGAGTCACTTCAGCTGAAGCACTATTTACAATGAAGTGGGTCAGCTAGCAGCATTCTCCTCTGCCAGGAAGAATAAGCAATTAAGGTCTTAAAAGGATTATTGCATTTGCTGGATTTTTCTCTTTCCACAACACGTATGTGCAGATAGGTCTGAAATAGCTGTGCATGGTGCTCCATGCATGGTGGTCTGTAAGTGATGGGCCATGAATGGTGGATTGTTCATGGTGATCTGTATGTGGTGGTCTGCGCATGTCGCTCCATGCATGGAGGTCTGTGTGTGATAGGCCGTGAATGGTGAAATGGGCATAGCGCTCCATGCGTGGTAGTCTGTGAATAGTGGTCTGTTTATTGTGGTCTGTACTTGGTGGTCGTTGTGTGGTTGCACACATAAACATGTGAAATATGTGTCCTGAAACACAGCTGAATTTTCACACCCTTTATGTCCACCACACCCGGGGCACAGAAATTTACACTTACCACACCATTTCATATACTCAGCAGAAATTCACACCTCACTACCTCACATATACCACACAATTTCACATCAAAAATAGCACAGTTGATCTCTGTAATTATCATAATTACACATAATAGCTGCAAAGTCTCCCCTTGGTGCTGTTAAGAATACCTGTATTATTGAGTCAGATACTGGTGATGGCAAGTAAACGCTGTCTCACTAGGCCATGTTTTACTATGAACACCATTTCACCAGGCATGTCCAGCATGGTACAGTACACTCACATCACACACTACAAAGTCAGCGAGTTATTTCATTGGAACGTGCTCTTCCAATGTGTCACATACAGATTATAACGTTCCGTCATGTTCTGTCATGTTATTAAACAATAATGTGGAAAATCTGGAAATGAGGAAAATTCAGAAGTACAGAGAAGCGGATCTCATGGACAGTATTTATCTCACAGATATTAATATCTTTTTTGGGCCTAGCAAAACAGAGTACAGAGACTCCACACACAGTAACTGCAGTGCAAGACCCCACACATCAAGACCATTACATGCAGAGCGAAAAGTACAACATTGCGCAATTGTGTTAAAGCATCAGAGCTCTTTCTCGTGACAGCTGCTGTACCTGGGCACCTTGATGACCAAATCAGGTGTAACCCTTAAAAATAATCCCGCTCCACTCTACATGGAGGTCATGAGTAAGGTGGACTGGCTTCAGAACTGATAAATAAAATTGCCAGTAGCCATTATCCATTAATATAAAGTAATGTGTTCTATTTATCTTCGGTCTTGGATGATTAAATACCCCAGTTTCCATTACCAGTGTATTACTGCAGAGATGTGCATTTGGCTCTAAGGGAATGTTTTTATATGGGTGTTTAATAAGACACACAACTCCCCCAGCCAGGAAATACCACCGTGTAGCTGGGAAGAGTAACCCTACTACCTGAAACAGACCAAATAAGAATATATGAGAGCCATGCAAACTCAGGCTCTGAGCGTGAGGGTGAAATGGCCCCCATTTCCAGAGCCAGTGGTCTGGATAAATGAGGGTGAGGGGCAGGTTACTCTGCACACGGCAGCGTTTCTGGGGTCCGATAGATCAAGCTAATGCTAATCTGCGTTTTATTCAACTGCAATTCAAAGCTGAAGAACAGATGCAGTTTAACCAGGAGCATAAAGTCAACTGCTCTCGAAAAGCACCGCGTGCCTGGTCATAACGTGCTTACTGCGCAGAAACTGCATTGCAAACGCCTTCTCTCGAGCTCCTTCTGGAATCGGAGCAGCGCTCGGTTCCCTTTGCTCAGATGCTATACAAAACTATACTTAGAGACACTCCTATGCCATTACAGAAGGGCAAAGTTATTAATCACAGGAACAGGTGCTGTGCAACTATGAGAAAGCAGACTTCATCTTACGGGAAACCAAACGTTACTTAAACTTACTTAAAATCTCCCAGGAGGGCATCCATTTCAACGCCTCATTTCTGAACGTTACATATGAAAAGTATGAATGATGCCCTGCAGTGCGAAGCATCTACAGTCAAGTTGAAACGTAAGGGCTGCCTGTCTGCGGCCATGAAGCAGAGAAAGGCCCCCCGTCGTGAATAATGAGCCAGTCACCAACACACAAACACATGCTGCGTATTACTCCACAACACATGAAATATAACGCATTCAGTTTGGTCCCTCTGTGTGCCCTTAATGAAGACACCCGCGCTTCTTTCAGACTTAAGAGAGTAAAAAACATTATTTTTTTAATTAAAGGGGGGTTTCCATTGATATATGGTTCTTTCAATGCCCTTCAATATTTGATTTGTATCCGGGCTCCTGTATATTTAAGCTTAATGCCTCTATCCATGTTCCTGTCCGTTTAAGCTCAGTACCTGTATCCATGTCCCTGTATTTTTACCTGCATCTATGCTCCCGTATGCTTAACCTCAGGGCATATACACATGTTCCTGTATATATTACCTTGATGCCTGTAGCCATTTCCCTGTATAATTCAGCACTCTGTCTGTATCCATATTCCTTTATCTATGTTCCTGCATATTTAAGATCAATGCATGTATATGTGTTCTAGTATATTGGCTCAGTGCCTGTATCAATTTTTCTGTATTTTTATGCCCAGTGTCTGTATCCATGTCCCCATATCCATGTTCCTGTATCTATGCCCCCTGTGCAGTCTCAGTATAAAGCAGGTCAGGATCTGTAAATCACTAAGAAAACGGTTCTCTCTCCCTTAACCTGTTACACACAGAGATCGGCAATAGATGCTGCCCCAGTTCCTCCCGGAGAGCTGCTCTTCTCACCCCCTTCTGATGGGTGGCCCCTGACCTTGGGAAAGCATGGGGAGCACATCAAGACCAGCCATCCTGCGACTATTCCCACCGACCCAGATTACCTGGGGAGGCGTCACTGCAGTCCCTGTGAAAATCACATTGCTTTCCTGACCCTCGGAATACAACCTGCTCCCAAAGGAAAGCAATTTGACGCATCACCGCTCACAGAACAGTGTATATGAATCACAAAAAAGCTTTGATAAATCGCAGGCGGGTAGCTTTGAGCGAGGCGGGCGCGCACCCCTTATCTGCAGCTGGTAAGACGCGCGTCTGTCCAGTGCCACCCTAAAAGCACATGGCGGGAAGGCGGGGGGAGTTGTCGCTAAGCAACAGCCAGAATGGATGGGTGTGTCTCCGCAGAGGGACTTATAAACGGCGTTGTCAGAAACACGCCTATTTATGTTTCGCTGTATGAAAACGGCCATAAATTCTGCACATTAGCACTTATCGACTCAACACAGTGAGGGCATTTGTGTCTACGGGAAGATTTATTGATTTACAGTATTATCACATGAACACATTTGATGTAGAACAACAACAAGGAAGTCAGATCTACACCAAAAATGTTTTATTGTGCAAATTTCTTTACTAGTAGTGAAAAGAACTCTTATGAAATCTACTGCAAAAGCACATGATTGTGGAGAAATTAACTTTCGCCGCCGTCTGCTTGCTGCAGTTGCACTGCCTGAATGAAACCTAAGGCAAACGACGGCACTGATTTCAACATGTCAGCAAATATGTATCTAAACAGATTCTGTTTAGGAAAAAGCAACTAATCTGCATGCAAATGAATTCTCATACTCATCTGAACAAAGGCTTTAAAGTATGCAGTTTTTAAATGGCACCGTTATGAATTGTCCCACCATAAAAAATGTCTTCTAATTCTTATTTTAACTTTACGTAAAATGTTATGCATGTCCTAACAATTATCCTTGTTATTCCTGCAGTTTTAACATTTAACGTATTTTTTTTCCCCGAGGTTCTTTTGAAGTCCCATCATTCCACACTATTCTAGGATAATCCTCACAATGAGAATATCGACAAGATATCAGCCAACCAGCATTTAGGTCTGGTTATATCTAAATACACATGACTGAATTTATGAGATTTATTACCGATATCAGTGAGAGGCACCGTGATGTAAGAATTTGTGCTGTGAGTGTGGTTTCAAGTGCAAGGACAATCATTTTCGTACCACGTTTCATGCACTCTCGGAAGAAGGAATGTGTTCAGGCAGATTCAGTTAGTGCAGAAGCAGAATGGACTCCTCAATAGCAAGAGTGACAAACCCTGAAGGAGCAGGAGAAATGTGACCCCCCTCACCCCACCCCACCCCCAACCTGCAGAGCAAAGCGATGCCAGACAACCTTATCCTCCACCTGCCTGCTGCTCTGATGTCGCCAAACTCTGAAGACGTTCAGCGTGGCTGAACCTGCGACGGGAGATTTCCCAGCTGGCTGTGAGCTGGAGGTAACGCCATGTTTTGCTGGCATTTCACGGTGGGATGCATTGTGGGGGACGAGAGCAGGAGGGTTCCTCTAAATACAGAAGGGTGTATTTACATATTTCGTGCGCATATTTCAAAGGGCAAGTTTGATTTCACGCTCTGTTGCACAGTAGCTCCTGGATAGCCAACATTAGCGAGTTCGCCCTGTGAAACAGCCATAAACCACACTGAAAAATCACAGTCCGAATTTCGGAAACAGCTGACCTTACTGCCAATGATGAGCGTAGTGTACACCTTACTTATACAGCTTCATATGTTCTGGAGTAATACTTTGCTGAAATTTGAACCAGCAGGCAGCTATTACATTCTTAATACCTTAACCACTATGCTAGGGTATGCAAAAGGGATTTAGCTCAGGGGGGCAATTCGGGCTGGAACATACTGCCTGCATCACTGACCACAGTCTAGCAGTTGTACCTGGGACCATATGTTCTGTTTCTTGATTTTTGCTGTTGTGGGTTTTGGTTTCTTTTAGAGGTGCCTGCATTTGGCATGTTAGTCTCTCACTCTGGGCCGTCCCTGTGTGAAAACAGCCTATCGAAGGCTGAGGCTCACTGACCTCTCGCTGCCAGAGTGCTTTTATTTAGCTTGACCGCCTGACAATATATATATATATAAAAACACTACTCTGATAAATCGATGCACGTGTATCTCATTTATCATAGTAATTATCTGCCTTTGTTGGCATTGTGATTCTCACTGCAAAGGGGGAGGGGCCAGTGAGGTAATTAAGGCCCCTTTTCATGTCAGCAGCAGTAATTAAGAATGTTGGCAATTAAGCAAGGTTGGTAACCTTGATAATGAATGAGTATAGCTGTGCAAGTGAGCATGCTGCAGTCTAGCATGTTTCCGCTGCACTTTGATAATGAATGAGTATAGCTGTGCATGCAAGCCTGCTGCGGTCTAGCGTGTTTCTGCTCCACTTTGGTAATGAATGAGTATAGCTGTGCATGCAGGGGTGCTACAGTTTAGCATGTTTCTGGTGCACTGTGGTAACGAATGAGTATAACTGTGCATGCAAGCGTGCTACGGTTTAGCATGTTTCCACTGCACTATGGTAATGAATGAGTATAGCTATGCATGCAGGGGTGCTACGGTTTAGCATGTTTCTGCTGCACTGTGGTAATGAATGAGTATAGCTGTGCATGCAAGCGTGCTACGGTTTAGCATGTTTCCACTGCACTATGGTAATGAATGAGTATAGCTTTGTATGCAAGCATGCTCCGGTTTAGCATGTCTCTGTGGTTTAGCATACGCTGCTTGTGAGAGCTTGCTACATTCCATGCTCCCTTCAATGACATAATACTCTTTATTACCCCCCAGGGCTTCATCGCCTCGGATGAATGAATGCGTGTTTTTCGGAGGGGAGGGGGGCTGTGTCCACAGTCAGCCCTCGTTTCTCCCCTGGGACCCTTTTATGTTCGCTCTAATTTTCTGCAGGTTTTGCCACGCTGGGATCTCACAGACTCGCGGACATGGTGAGTCCCTTTCTCAAGCACAGAAAAGAAGGACGTTTACCCAGCCTGGCAGACGTCAGTGTAAACGGGAAGTGTGGCTTCCTGCGGGAGGCGCCATTTTTAATGGGGCAGGACTGATTTGACCAACAGAGCAGAAGCAGGAAGCTCTTGACGCCTATAGGTCCTTCAGCTGAAATGTCATCGGTCTATGATTCTCGACCCGTGGACAGTGTTGACAGGCTGAAGGCAGGGTGCCATTTTCTCAATAATAATTTAATGTTTTATTCAGTGAAAGTATTTTGTCAGTAAAATGGAAGTCCCGCCCCCCCCCACAGAAATGCTTCCCACACGTTTTAACTGCAAGAAGAACAGCATCTCTGTCAGGTTCTGGACATGACATACAGTAACTTCTGGAAAGATCCTCTGAAGTGAACTGATCCAAGTTGTAATCTGCCCCAACAACACTGCCACACCCCCCGGCTCCCCATGAGTGCTCAGCACGTCTAATCTGTCTCTACAGGATGCCTGTGAGCCTCTGGCACGACACTGGCCCCAGCAGAGCAACGAAGTAGCCAAAGCCGGTACCTCATGGACAGGAGGCGCTGTCTGAAAGGCCTGCAAACACACATACTGCAGCGTCTTTCAATGGACAGTGGGCGCTGTCTGAAAGGCCTG
>JAODJX010000001.1:8472486-8486305 GCA_026776945.1 Isichthys henryi | reverse complement strand
TGGGGTGGGGGGAGGGGGGTTTCAGGGTCCTGCCCAAGGGTCCACAGACATGTGACTGCTCTGTTGAGGCCGGGGCTCGAACCAGCAACCTTCCAGTCACAGGCACACAGACTTGAGCTGCTGAGTCACCTATAAAAAGAATTTATTATTTTTATTCTTCAGAGATTGTGACTTTTTATTACAAACCAACAAACCAGTATTCGTGTTGTATTATATATATAAACCCTGCAGTATAAACAATGACCCCCCCCCACATTTGGGGATACAGTTTAAATTGGCTTAAATAACGATTCAAAAGCAATAAGTTCAAACAATCCCCTGAAACATGCACAGCATGAAGCGAAAGAGAGACACCTGGAGGTGAAACAGACAGATCATTTTGGCCAGGAGTCTATTTTAAGTGCAAGTAAGAGGAATAAAGTAAGAGAAACATCAAAGCAGGCAGGATCTTAAAGGGAGCCGCTTCTCTTAAAGGTAAAGTCCCCCACTCAGGCACGCCATACCAGACAGAATCTTAATAACAGAACTAAGAGAGACAACACATGCTTAACATCCGTCATTATCTGAAGTTAGGGGGAAAAAATTAAACGGATAAGTTTATACTCCTGTAAAAGTGACAGGTCTGAGTCATGTGAGGAAAGGTTTCCAAGCAAAGGATGACAGAGGGACAAAAAAGTGACACATTGTCAAGCTGGATGTACAGATTGCCTGTCTGCATTGAGCGAGGAATGGAAAAGCTTAGCCTAGACCTTCCTGCACTGGGGACTTAAAGCTGAAATCAAGCACACAGCAATGGCAGCTGTGATCAGAGATTCTGGCACCAGTAGCACCCAGGCTTCAAGAACATAAATTCCTTCCAGTGCACTGTGCCAGTGTCACATTCGGACATATGCCAGGGCCACTGGCTCATCTCACATGAAAAGGGGTATTTTTTCTGGCCATGGACATTATTAATTTGCAAGCTGACTGTTAACTAGGAGCACAGCTAGAAATACAGAGCTTCTTCGGGGGCGGGGGGTTTGCCAACCAGGGGGCCCAACATTAGGTTTTGGGGGCCCTGCAAAAACTGTCGGTAGTTTTCTGACACCCCTACAGCTTATACACTGAACTAAGATAAAAAGGACTGGAGGGCAGGACACATGTGTTACGGTGAGGAATACGGCCTATAAATCTAAAGGCTACTGGCGGATGTCCCAGGAGCCTTTGCAGCTGCTGGAAATCTGCATACGGTCCATAAGGATGAAAAAGAGCTTCCTTTACTACCATATAATACCTCTCCTCAATCCTTACAGCGCTCAGTCTTGGCTGAAAGTAGCTTGTTTCTCTGGATTTCAGGGTTTCCTACCTGGGCTTGATCAATATCAACTGCTAAACCTTTAGCTACAATGTCATGGCAACGATTGCAGGAACATCCCTCTTCATGGCAGGTGTGTGGGAAATCAGCGGCACTGTCTGGCTCTAGGTAAAACGTCAATGAAAGTCATGCTCATTGGTTTACACATTAGCCTATGATTGCTGGCTGTGCGGCGTAGACAAAATAAGTGCTGTATTTCAGTTGGAAAAAAAGAAATATAGCCTTAACGTGAAGAGGAAACAAGACCTACGTCAATGACTTAATACATACTCGATAGGCGAGTCAAGCTAGCGGACACGCTTAACCCGTGTTAAAACACTGTCACCTAGTGGACGCACCGCGTAAACACTGCATCATCGCCGATTTAATCTCATACGACTTTTTTTAAATGAACTTTTATTAAAGTGTAATATATTAATATAATCATGCGTGAAAGGCCATTTACCCATTACCAGTGGGTACTTTAAAAAAAGATAACTGCCATTTTATCCACTTTATGTGTTTTCTGACCAAAAACGCAACGTCAGCAACCAAGCTATTAAAAATCCAATATCGTGAGACAAAATCGTTACAGAACAAATGCAAGAGAAATGACACATCATCCCTTTAACAAGGACAAACATACAGCAATTTCACGCAATCGTTTGCCTATTATTAATTAGTGATTTGAGTGGAGTCATATCCATGTGTTTATACACATATAAGTACAAGTAAACCAAGAATGCAATACCATAAACAAACTAGGACAAAATGCTGAGATATAAGAATAGCGACGTCGTTATTATATCGTGTCTTTCGTTACTTTCATTCAATAAAATGACCATTTCTGTTGTGTATCAGGACGTCTTATTACCTGACAGGATACAATAATGCATGAATCAGATCCAAAACAATCTACCTTACATGTACCAGACCAGATTATTATACTTAGCCCTTTATATCATTCGTTAATTGTATTCATGTGCGACAGTCAGACGGTCGGGTCTCCTCAGGTATGACGGCGGCGCCCAAGTGGCGATGAACTACAAGTCCCGAGATGCGGCGCGGCGCCATCATGCCTGTAAGAGTGCACATGCGTGGTATTTCCTGGTAAGAAAGTAGCCGTCAATGCGCGATCTCAGACTCTGATTTACCAGCACAATGCGCCGTCTGGCCGCTGTTCAGCAAAAGGTACCCTGCGTCTTTCTAACGGAGGTCAAGGAGGAGCCGTCGAGGAAGCGCCATCTGCAGGTGCGTTTGCGTCATCATCCTTTGGCCGTTACACGTCACACACGAGCCATGTGCTATAAGCGCTTATGGATGCTGTTCCGCTTTGTATGGCGCACGAGGTACTTGTATTATAGTCTAAGAATGGAAAATGGAGCCAGTCCCAGCACAGGGCGGGGACAGCCTGGACTGGATGTTTGCCAGTCCATCGCAGGGGACATACACCGCCATTCAGCAACGCCAGTTCACCTAAGATATAGGGCTGCACAAGCACGGGGCAAACATTATTATTCCTGTCATTACCGTTACACGCAGCAGCCTGGTTAGCAGTGTTTGGCAGGCAATAAGTCATAATTTTCATTGAAGGTCCTCGGACTTGATGCATCATGGGAGAGGCTCAGACCCACACGCACATTTACGGACCTTTTATGCCTGTAGCATTTTCAAGTAGTAGCTACGGAGAAGCTGAACCCAAGAGCGGAGGCCTCCCACGTCCAGAGTTCGATAGCTACGGAGAAGCTGGATGGAACCTGCTGCTACGTTTCCTCATACCAGGGTAAGCAGCGCCCCCTGCAGGTCACTGAGCGCGAAGCGTCTCCCGGATGTCCTAAGCGCTCTCTCCCCTCCGCAGGGCGGCCGTGCCTTTGGGCTCGGCTGGACAGGAAGCCCAATAAGCAGGCCGACAAAAGGTTCAAGAAATTTCTGCAGTCCCACACCAGCTGCAAAGGTATTGCATTAGGGTTCACTGTTTAATGCGTTGTTGATTTCAACTAAAAGTTAAGCTAGTAGAATCTGACATTATTAATAGTTTTTATTTTCATCCATATTTAGTATATACAATTTTGACAAAAAAAAAAAAAAAAACGTGAGTACCCTTATTTAGATTTCACCTGGAACATTGAAGAGGACTTCAAAAGTGTTCCTGAGTGCTGGATCCCTGCACTTGGCGTCCAGCACCAGAACGGACAGCCAGTACCAGATGATAACGGACACATTCCAGGTATTGCATCATGTCTCTCCACGATGATCTACGAGATACAGCTCAGGAATGGTCCAGGAATGTGGGTGAATGGTTCAAGTCATTCTTAGTTTTATTTGTCTTTTGCGTTGTCATACAAAATGAATCTCTTTTCTGAAGTTAGATATGAGTGTTTTGACAGATGTATTTAAACCAGATCCAGCCGTGTTGGTTGAATATCATGGAAATTCCATGCTGTCTATTTGATACTTTATTATGAAACTAGGTTGACAGGTTCCTTATCACATGCTTTCTCAGTGGAGTCATTGTCTGGTGTTTTGATTTAGGTTGGGTTCCTGTGGAGAAGAGCAGCAAGCAGTACTGCTGGCATGCGTCCGTGGTGAATTACGACGCAGGAGTAGCGCTTGTGTTGAGGCCCAACACAGACAACGGAGACGTCCTTGAGATAGCCGCAGTTCCTCTTTCTGAGCTGCTCGAGAAAACGCTGGAACTCATTGGAACCAACATCAATGCGAATCCCTATGGTCAGAGTGTGTGGCCTGACGCTCCGTTCACTGTTCTCTCAGCTTAGTTTAACACTCGATCTGATTGGCTTGCTAGGATTGGGCAGCAAGAAACGACCAGTCCACCTTCTGGTGCCCCATGGAGCTCTCCAGATCAGTAATCCCCCACCCGTGAACTACAGCCAGCTGCTGAGATGGTTTCACGACTGTGAGGAAGCGAAGGTAGAGGGTATCGTCTGGCATTGCCTTAATGGCACTCTTGTGAAGGTGGGCATCTAGCATCCTAACACACTGTACTGGTATCACCCAATGTCTTGCAATGAATGACATTTTTGCTTGATTTTTTTAGCTCCACCGTCACCACCTGGGATTAAACTGGCCCAATGGGGCCCCCTTCTTAAACACGAGACCTGTGGTCATCAGCCTGAGTTTGGCCGTCCTCGATCTGGACATTTCATCACAAGACCTGTTTGCCGCATTTTCAAGGTTGGCAGGACAGAGCTTTGATCATATTCAGGATATCCATCTGGAAACATGAGCTGAAATGCACGTGGGATCCGTGAAGCCATTCTGGCTTTTATCTGATGAACGTTATGTAGTTTCATGTTTTGCATGGTGGTTGGCTAAAGCCTCATCCGCTAGTGACCTTTAGCTTTGAATGAGTGCATTTCCCTGAAATTCCCACAAGCCAGCACAGCTTGCAAAGGCTAATCTGCAAAGATCTCTGCACATCTGAGTGCATTGCAGTATAAATATTTACTCCACAAAGGTATCCGTCACTGTAGATTTGTCATTTGAAGCTATTTTGCCAAAGGTTAAATTAGCTAAGTAGCAGCAAGAGCGCTATCAGGAATAAAAGTGAATAAAATCTATCTAACACTACAGGCAGCAGGACCCTGTACTGTGTTTGCTAGGTCAGAGTTCATTTCAAACTCAGTGGCCTCTACCCAGAAATAGAACTAAGGATTTTCAGGTGAGGCGGGCAGAAAAGGTGTGCTGAAAGGGAGGCGTAAACTTATACATTCCTTTCTGAACTGTACATGACCTCTGCATTTCTGCTATCTTCTGATCAGATGATTTCTAAAATATGGCTGATCTCGTTGCATAAGAGTTCGATTTTATGCTGCTGGTCTGTAGACAGCCGCTGTATTTCTTGTACGTTATTAAAATATTTAAATCTGAATGGGAGTAGCTTCCTGTTTCAAACAACATTTCTGTATTTTCAAATGAAGATGCAAGGCATGCGTGTTGTGTATATCATGTTTGATTGATCATACAAATTAAATAGCATATGACATTTATTTCACAGAGACCAAATATTTCACTGAAACGTCTTTAAAATAGACGTGCAGATACACACAGGAGTTTATCTCACTGAGATTTCCTACAGCAGCGCTGAATGAAAATTCAAAAATAAGTCATACTTTAACATTTCATAAGAAATCTCCTCAGTTAAGCTAATGACCACACTAAGTCTATGATAAGTTCGGCTCTCCACACAGAAGGTTGTAGTCCCTTAATACACGTCCTCGGCCCTCAGCACTGGTCTTGAAGCCTCCTCATCCGATGCCCCCGTCGGTGGAGACGTCCACTTCCACTCCCAACTGATCACTAAGCTGCCTCACCTTCTCTTCTAAAAGAATGTTTTTCTTTACCTCTAAGTTGTAATTAAATTTCAGGTCCTCAAGCTCTTCAAAAAACGTTGGGTCAAAGTTCTCCAGCTCCTTCTTTATCTTCTTGACTTCATCCTGACCCGTTTGAAAATATTTCGTCAGTATTTCGCCTGCCAGCGTTTGCAGAGGATGCACAGGCTGGGTTTGGTACCTGCAGCTGCCGTTTCTCGACGTCTGCCTGTTTCAGCGTGGTCAGCAGGGTGGCGACATCACGGCCTTCATCTCCTAAATGTTTGATTTCACAGCATATGTTGCATGCCATCGTTACTGCGCTTACCCAGTCGGTTAATCTCATATTAACTAGCTAACTGGTAAATAGAACCGCATCAGGGGATTATCTTGGCGTAACGTGACACATGCGAAGTACAGGTAGGACACATGAGGTGGGATTGTTCCTCACCTTGCATGGCAGCAGAGCTTGAAGGTCCCTCACGCTCTCTGTAAGTTCTCAGCTCCTGGAGTAGGGCCGCCTTGTCCTTCTCAAGTTGTAGGTTGGTTAATCTGCCGCACACAGAGTTCCAGCTGGACATTATTACCAACATGCTGCTTTCACTACAGTTACACCCCTGACCTCCGGTCACAGTAGCTCTATGTGGAGAGAGCAGAGCTACACAAATGATTACTACAAATCGCCACTTACATACGCTTAAGCCATTACCTTAATGTCTGGAATTCCTTCAGTAGGCCTGAGTTTGTTCTGGCACTGCCGGGAAGCTGCTTCAGCAGTTCAGCCTCCCAAAGGAGACAAAGGACTGTAAATTCACCAGCTGCTACATTGTCTGCTGCTCTCATAATGTACTCATTATGTTCTGGGCCACCCCCAGAAAACTTATACATTTAAACAACAAAGCAGACTGACTAACATGCACTGAAGATACACAACATTTCTACTCCCAGTTATTAGTGAGATATAGGGCACACAGAGGGGCAACGCAGACTGTGAGCCAGCAGAGGTGTGGAGGCGCTGAAAGGAGGTTAAGCACTACAGAAAAATATCAAATATCAAGGTCCAAGTAGGATCATTCACGATAAACCCAAACCACATGAGTCATTTGAAGCACTTTGCAGTTAGGACTGACCTCAGAATAAATGTTAGCCCTTTTGATATGACACACATGGAGCAGTTGAAGGACCTTAAATGGCACCAGTGACAAGCAGGAGCCCAGACACGGAACATGCAGGTCATGTTAAGGTCACCCTTCTAAGGGATGCTGAAGGCCAAAGGAAAGTTCCTCTGTAGTTAAGTGTTTTGGAGTTCCCACTTTACTTAAGAGGGGTCAAATTACATCAAAAAACCAAGCAGAGTGTCAGGGAGTAGACAGGAACTGCAGCTAAAACCACAAACAGGTGTCTGGAAAGAGGAACATTACATTGAATGGTGGAAGGCTGCTCAAACATGGAAAAAGATCATCATGCAGATCAACCAGAAAAAGTAGAGCAGGAAGCCTCATCTGGTCTTCAGAAATTATTTTCAAATAGTAATTCCAGGCTATACACCAGGAAACATCTGCTTATGGGATATTGCATTTTGAACATGGCTTATTGGCTTGACTGGCGGCGCAAGGACCTCCAGGTGCCTCCATGCTGACCAGAACAGAGCTCACCTGCTCCTTCAGACCACTGATAACACGCAAAGCCGCCGTCTCTCTCACACTAGCTTCTTGCAACAACTGTTGTAGGTCGGAGATCCTGCTGTTCTTCTGAGCGACGTCGCTCTCCAGTTCTTTCATTTTCTTCTCGTACATCCTGTGAAAAGGTTTAGGTGCACGGTGAGATCTGGAGGTAGCGCTGCCTCAGCAAGCATTTTTCACCATTCTGAAGACACCTCACTTCCAGCATATATGACATACAGTATCTGAATCGCATTCTTTTTTTTTTACGGTTGACTTTGGAGTGCGAAACGGACCTTGTGACCACCATGGATTTACAGCTCCTCTTGCTGGCCTCCTGCAGCGTGGGTTCCTCGTTCTGGGCCAGGCTGAACTTACGGCTGCTCTCCTCTAGCTGGGCCAGCAGCTGCTGGTTGGCAGCTTCTAAGTCGTTCTTGTTTATTCTCAGTTTTTCAGCAGCTTCACTCTCCTGCCCCCATGTGCAGAAAAGAAAATCCTCTCCTTCACTGCAAAATTCTGTAATGTCTGCATAAACAGAGCTTGAAGAGCAGTACTGCCAGTCATACCAAGCTAATGGGCCTTGGTTCTATAGTACCACAAAACTCAGTAAGCTGTTAGAACGCGTTGCCTTCTGCCAACTCATTAGGCTGTTAGCATATGTTAATTTCTGCTAACTCATTAGGCTGTTATCATGCATAACATCCAATAACTAATCAGACTGTTAGCGTGTTACCTGCTGCTAACTCATTAGGCCATTAACATGCATCAACTTTAGATGTACAACATAAACCGATTCAGCACTCATAGGTACCTTTTTCAGCTCCTTGAGTAAATGCTCATTTTCCAACAAAATTTTCTCCATTTCATTTCCCTTCGATTCGGATCTTGAACATAAAACACCTTCCATCTGAACCCTGAGCTTCTCGTTTTCTGACTAGGAAACATTAAAAACACACACATTTCATACACCACTCAAGTTGTATCCGTTTTGCAATAAATAATTAATTTTACTGATCAAAGCGAAAGTGACCAAGCTCAGACAAAAAAAAAAACCTTTCAAATATTAAAACATAATCATATTCTTTGTTGTAATCCTTTAATTCCGAACATGTAGACGCCTAAGAAGCTCTTTTATCGCAATTATTTCTCATTAATATTTCATTTGTTAAAAAATTTAAGAGGAAACACTGCCAAGGAAGCCTTAATTATCAAGAAGGAGAAGATCAAAGCCTGCCTATGCTCTGTGGTTCACTGCTTCCAGCGATTTCCCTTCAGAAGCACAGAGCTGCGCGTAAATACCCAGTGCTTTAGTCAACAGCTTAACTCAGAATAGAAGCTCCACTGGGCAACTTCTGCGTTGACGTTCTACTTGTCATTTGCACAAATACACATACAGTTACATTAGAATACTTTGGAATACTACATAGCCAATGTCGCTGTCTTTTGAGACTCACATACAAGTATATGTAGGAGAAAGCATATCTCGGGGTCTGAGCCCAGGATCAGCCATTTATCTGGAACTCGTGGAGTATTTCGGGAGGGTAAGGGCCTTGCTGAAGGGCTCAGCAGATATGCCACTATTCTGCCGAGTATAGAGACCCTCGGTGTGTTTGCCTGGACTTTACCTTAATTCTGTCATTTTCATTTTCAAGGGCTGTCTGGCGATGCTGAAGCATGTTCCCTGGGACCTTCTTGAAGCCCTCGTTCTCCTTCTGTAGCCTCTCCACTACCTTCTTCATCAGCCCAATGGTCTTCTCCAATTCAGGGATCGTCTTTCCGCTGCGCCCAGCCTAAACAGGAAAAGGTCACGGTGGCATATTTCATCCGAGATGGTTTCTGTTACACCAGCACAGACTTCATATGGTGCGATGTCTCACCCCACGGATACTGCCAAGCTTCCTCTCGATGTCCGTCTTCTCTTTCTTGAGGATATCGCACATCTCTTTGAGGTCCGTGACCTGGTTCTGTGAATTGAAGGATACAGGGTAGTATTATCGCATAAAAAAAAATACTAGAACATTTTGGTTTCACATATTTTTATATAATCGTGACCCTGACCAGTGGTGAGAAAACAAGATATTTTGATAGATAAAAAGCTGTAGGGACCAGAAGTAAAAATCTCCAGCTGTCTGCCTGCTCTCACAGTGTTGGTACACAAAATAGGAGCCAATGTGTTTTTCGTGGCCAGGAATCAGGAGGCTGGTTTTGCAGTTTGCACTTTGTTTCCTGCTGTATATAATGACCATTCACTGTTCCAAAACATCAAAGTCAGACAAATTTCAAAACATGAAGGAAAACCATATTTCTTCCATAAACCATAAACCAGGGTTTCCCAGTTCCGGAACTGGAGGGCCGGTCTGTAACGTAGTTTGCAGATTTCCCTGCTCAGACACCAACTAAGCCTGGCAATTAGCTGGAGAGCTAATTGTTTGAACAGGGAAATCTGCAAACTGTGTGGCAGACTGAACCTCCAGGGCCAGAATTGGGGAACCCTACTATAAACAATACTGATAGGATTGTTCCAGAAACCGGTGTTACTCTCTCTCCAGAAACACCTGCTCTCCAGGATTAGGTGTCAGTCCTAGTGTGGAAATCCACACCCATTCTCCCCCTGCGTTACTGATCTTGACGTAGGGTCAGCACGTTTCAGGCTCACCTTCAGCCTCGGAAGGTCCCTGCTGGCCTGTTCCAGCTGGAAACGTAGCTCCAGGTTTTCCGAAGACAGCTTCAGATTCTCCTTCTGCAGCTCATGCTCCCTCTGTGATGGTGTGCCAGAACCTCTACCGGATGTCTGAGACCGACAAGATCCAATGATTCACAGGGGGAGGATAGCAGAGCAGAAAGGCAAGACAAGGCACTGTAACTCCTACTGCTTTAAACCAAGGTTTCCCAGTCTGGTCCTCAGGAACCCACAGATGGTCCAAGTTTTTACTCCCTCCCAGGGTCCATGAACCGCATTGGGAAACACTGCTGTAAACAGCTAGACTACAATCAGAGGCAGTCTGAGCACCAGTCAGCATCTCGGCAGAGATCAGAGGATCACAGTGCATTTATACCTCAAGGAAAGAAGATCTGGACTCATTCTTTTCTCTCTCTTCATCTTCAGTCTGTCTCTTCCTAAATATTAATGGCAGCACTGGGATCAGCTTCTAGTTCTGTGTTAAAGAAGCCTTTTCTTCTCCACGGATGGTCTCTGTAGCTTCCAGTTCCTCCTCACATCCTTTGTCCACGGTCACTTTTGTTCAGATGTTGCCCCATATTGAGGACAGCTCTTATCTGACTGGAGGTACATCCATCATCGTGCAGCCTGTCACCCAAGTCACCTCCCAAAATTGACCTTAATCTGTTCTGATCACCATCTGCCATCTGTTTCAGATGGGCTTTCCTCACTGCTGCTGTTTATGGCTGACGTGGATTTCATCCTTTTTGGATTCACCCGGAAGCTTGCATGTCCCATCCGGGCTTTCGTTCTCTTTTTGTGTATCATTTTGCCCGACCGATTCTGATTCTAAAGTCCTATGTCGACACGCCTATTAACCACAGGTGACAGCCGCCCTGTTTCTCTGACAGAGCACAGAACATACTGAACTAGGGTGTGGAAACCAAACCTCTATCCTTAGGGCACAGTGTTGAAATGAAAAGAGACAAAGGAGAGTTAATAACAAAGCAGATGGTGGGAAGAAGAAGAGTGTGTGGCAAGAGTGACCTGACAGGCAGAAGAGCAGCCAGTCAGCTGACGTCACACAGCACAGTCAGCACAGAGGAAAAGTCACTGTCAGCACAGAGGAAAAGCCACTGTCAGCACAGAGGAAAAGCCACTGTCAGCACAGCATCCCTTCTCAGGCCTTTCGCAGCACGGCGCTGCCACTTACAGATGGCCGGGATGCAGGCTCCTGCGGCAGCTGCTTCTCTAGGGAAAGCAGCTTCTCTTCCAAGTAGCGGTTCTTCAGGGCCAGGTCCTCGATGGCTGCATCTCGAGGCAGCGCCTGCTGCTGCCTGAAACGTGACACAGAGGTTCATTCACTGATGCAGCACTGGGGACCACACAGAGGGGACATGCAGGGGGACACACATGGGACAGACTTGGAGGGACACTCAGAAGGACACAGATGGGACACTGAAGGGGACACACGGGGGACTCTTGGGGGGACAATCAGAAGGACATTAAGAAGGACATACAGGGGACACTGGAGGGGATACACAGGGGACTCTTGGGGGGACAACGAGAAGGACATTAAGGAGGACACACGGGACACACATGGGACACACGGGGGGCTCATGGGGGGACAAGCAGAAGGACATTAAGGATGACACACAGGGGACACACGGGGGACTCTTGGGGAGACAAAGAGAAGGACACTAGCAGGATCTCACTTTATGGTGAGGATGTTCTGCTCCAGCTCTGTGTTTCTTCTCTTCAGCTCGTCCAAATCCTGCTCGGCCTGCAAGGTACGGGCGCCAACCACTTGCTCCACAGTCACACCGTGACTTCTCAGCTTCTTCTGCAGAGCAGCCTTCTCCTGGTCCAGCCTGAATGTTGACAGGATTCAGACAGAGAGACTCGGCATCGACCCAGCACGATGCCGATGTGTGCTGAGTGAGAAAGCAGCATCGGGA
Organism: Isichthys henryi; assembly: GCA_026776945.1. Lineage (NCBI taxonomy): Eukaryota > Metazoa > Chordata > Actinopteri > Osteoglossiformes > Mormyridae > Isichthys > Isichthys henryi. The sequence goes on along the minus strand of JAODJX010000001.1, from coordinate 8,474,363 downwards.
AGTCCTCCTCACTTGGAGTAGAGCTCCTTCATGGTGCCCAGCTGCTTCGTTAACACCTCCACCTCCTTCTCCTTCTCCCTCAGCTTGCTCCGCATGGCCTCCATTCTGTTCTGCCACTTCTTGCCCTCCTCCCAGCGCACCACTTCTTCCTTTGTCGACTGTGGCAGGAACACGGAACAGACGTTGACATCAAATATACCGCGGTGAATGACAATGGAGCCTAGCGGGGAAGCGAATACGCTAACGAAGTACGCATGCCCAAACTTGATAATTATGCATATATGAGTTGAAGCAGAGCTCACCCTGTCATCCCTGACACCCTTCCGCTCGCTCAGCTCTGGGCCGCTTCTCCTTTCCACTTCTGCCTCAAGCCTCTTGACCTTCTTCTGAAGCTCCTCCACCGTTGGTCCCTTTGTTTCAGTCTCTGCTTTATTCTGGTCAAAAAGACACCAAAAGAAGGATTAAAAAAAAAAAGAAGCATACGGCGGTTTATTCAGAAACCATGTATGTTTTTCAATAAGCCTACTTAACCATACATGTGTTCTTGTGTACCTGTTCTATGTCATCTTCCACTGCCAAAGACTAGTTCTTACTCAAGAACAGAAGTACAGAGGACAGCAAAAATCCACAGATATTGTTCTTGCCCATCCCCAAATATCGAGGATACATCAGTCGCATCGGTTCCGAACAAGACCGATCCCATGATTCATTGCGCCCCAAGTTCATTCTTGGAAGGCAAATTAGCAAGACCGGTCTTGCCAAGACCACAAGTACCATCTTTGTATTCTTAGTATTGAGAAACACTCCACTTGAAAAGGTGTCTGTTTGGATATGGCTGGGGAGCTAAGGGCACGCTGATAACTGCGGCACACTACATCTTCACAAAACATGAATATCAGTGACTAACAGATCGATTTTTCTTAAGTGATAACAATATGGCGCCCCCAGGGAAACAGACGTGTTCCAGAATGATCCACTGTTCTCATTCACAGGCGCCAAACAGACCTGCAGACTGCCACTCAGTCGCTTCACTTGTTTCCTCAGCTCCTCGACATCATTCTCTCGCCGCTCTCGCTCGCTCTGAAGTTTGGCCTGAAGCTTCTGGCTTCGCTGTGCCTCCTTGTTTAGGTTCTCCAACTCTTCTTTCAATGAGCTTTCCCTGTTCTTCACGGTCCTCAGGTTGTCTTTAGTGGCCTGGAGATCTTCCTGTAATTCCTGGACACGAGCCTGTCAAGCACATTGAAATCAAAAACGTTCATACTCATTAGAAGCAGGGTGTGGTGTCATTTTATGGGGTTACGGTCCCTATGTGAACCATGGGAATGTCCATGGCTGGATTTGATAGATAATGTCCTGAGATGCGCCTTCGCTCACGGTCGCGCCTACCTTGAGTTCCTTGGTACGTTTGTCCACAATCTGCTGGACGTTGAGGCTCTCCTCCTTTTGAATGGCATTGGCTATTATCTGTTGCTCTGCATGAGCCGTCATTTCTGACCGAAGTTCTAAAAGGGCTTTGCTGAGACCCTGGAAAAGCAAAACAGCCCCATGAGGTTAGTCTGTGAAGGCTGTAACATCAACAAGCAGGCATCTGCAGCTAACCAGCATTCGCTGCAGATAAACAGCTTAGAGAGATGCACAGGAATGGGAAAAGCAGGAATACCATGGATATCTGTGGGAATCAAGAGAAAAATATATATATTTCCACGGTTACAGTGAAAAAATTGGTCATAAAATGTATAGTAATACCGCGGTAGGGGTGGCATGGTGGTGCAGTGGTTAGCACTGTTGCCTCACGCCTCCGGGACCCGGGTTCGAGTCTCCGCCTGGGTCACATGTGTGTGGAGTTTGCATGTTCTCCCCATGTCGTCGTGGGGTTT
>JAODJX010000001.1:8454038-8468197 GCA_026776945.1 Isichthys henryi | reverse complement strand
CGGGGCCCGCCCCGCTTGTGGCACAGGCCGGCCTGGGGTGGGGGTGGTTTGGGAACATCCGGGGTGGGGGTTGGGTAGTTTTGGTACAGGTGGGGATGGGGTAGGGTCGGTTTTGGTACAGGTGGGGATGGGGTAGGGTCGGTTTTGGTACACTTCATGAGCCCACCTTCTGTTGCTTCTCCTTAAGTGCAAGCTGGCCTTTCAGTCGCTCCACTAAGTTCTTCATGGTGTTTGTAGGAGATCTGACATTTGCCTCTTTCTGGGCCTCAAGTTCTGTTCTTAGATGCTGAACTTCACGTTCCATCTGGGACAATCGAGTGTGAAGCTCTTCTGCTTCCTGCTCCAGCTGCTTGACCCGGGCAGCGAGAGTCTCCTCCAGCCTGATTAACAGGATAAGATCATCATTACGATTAAATATTACATTATTACTCCGGCATGGTATATACTTGAAAGTGTCATTTTATTCACAGCATAATGCATCTCTGCAGTTGATGAACCCTCCAGTTGGAAGCCTTACTTGTCCCTCTCTTTGGCGTGTTCTCTTATTTCGGCAGCGGTGACCTGTCTTTGGTTCTCCAGCTCAGCAGTGACCGCTTTCAGCCGCTCAGACAGAGAGGAGTCATGTTCCTCTGTAGACTGTTCGGCTTCAGCCAGGCGAAGCAGCTGCTTTGTGGTGGGAGCTATTGTGGGAGGTTTCCTCATCAGCTCCTGCGAAGGTCGGGACACATTGACTCAACAAAAAGCACTGGCCAGAGGAATACTCTAGGAATACCGTTTTCTTCCCTAGTGGCCTTACAACGTCACATGACTTCATGCAGAAAAGAGTACGAGGATCAGTTTCCAATCCAGGGTGCTCAGGGCCCATGATAACTGCTTCTAAATCTGTGCCTTTGTGGAGCCACTACGGAAAAACATCTGAGCAATAACAAAGAAGAACGAGACGCTGAAAGCAGCTGACCAGAGCGGTCTGCCGGAACCTGTCCAGCGACGAGTCGACGTGAAGATCCAGCTTCTGATGCAGGGTCCTCACCTCCCCCTCGTGCTTCTTTGTAAGTTCTTCCTGCTCCTGATAGGAAAGAAGTCATCACATCTCATCAGACAGGAACATAGATCACTGCAAACATCGGTCTTCAATCATTTACTCTGCAGAAGAATAATAAGTCAACAAAGGCAGAAATGCAAAAAAAGTGCTTGTGACTAGTTTAGGGGAGGTACTTACCTGTCTTGCTCTGGCTAGCATGTTCTGGTACTTCTTCACTACCTCCTCCTTTTGGCTGAGCCGGGCTTGCAGGTTGCTGATGGTTTGCTGGGCCACCTTGAGGCCCAGTTGGTTCTCCTGGTCTTCATCATGCTGGGCCAGTTCAGCCATCAGCTTCTCCCTCTCGGCCACGGCGGGGAGACGGAGTCGCAGCTCGTTGATGACCTTGTCCCGAGAAAGGATGTTCTGCTCTGCCTTCCACAGGGCTGCTTCCGTCTCTTTCAGTTTCTGTCGGGAAACATATTTATACTCCTGATTCTGTAAAAACCATCAGTCTCCATTTTGGATAAAAAAAATAAACTAAACAACAGAGAAGCAGAATCAGAAGGCTTGAGACGAATGGAGAGGATAAGGATGATAATAATGTTTTACGGCTCATGTATCCTGCAGCACCTTATCCAGAGATTTACAAGCTGCTTGCGTTTCCAGGATCGTGCGAACGTGCTCTTTGATTTTCCCCAGAGCAACATCCAGCTGGTGGGCGAGGGGCAGGCTGGGGTCAGGCAATGACCCGGTTGCCTCATCGAACTGTGGAGATGTCATCAGATAACGTGGGGAATTGGAATACTGTACTTAACCAGCGCTAACCACTCCAGTAACCTGTGGGTTATAGCAATCACTAATGTTACCTTTTGGGCTGTCTCGACGATTTCGTTCTGCTGCTTCTCATGAAGGTCCAGCCTCCGTTCCAGCTCCAGCTCCCGCTGTTCCCAGGACAGCTGCTGCTCCTCATGCATCTGAAGGTGAAGCACATCGATTCACTTCACTTCTGCTTGATTTGTGAATGTGACATAGCTGAGCGCGATTTGCTCCTGCCTCGAGGCTGCTGCCTAACCCCACATCCAGCCATGTGACCCCCCCCCCCAAAGCTAACACCATACAATTGTAATTCCACCCCCATCTTACTCAACCCCCATGTTCCTGCTTAGCATCACACTCTGAGCAAACCAGACCTTCAGCACCTGTACCCGGTGCTACATGACAGTGACATCCTTCTGTTCTGTGTCTAACTGCAGCACAACATCTGCACAGAGATAAACAACCCCCTCCCCTGTCAGTCACTGATTCAAAACATATCATTAAAGATAAAGTTGGGCCCACTTTTGCCCCCCATCCTAGAATCGCATCTGATCTGAGCTTTAAGCTGGCGTGACTGGTGGCGGCAGCAATACGTTATTGAGTCGGACAGCCTCTTCCTCCAAACGACTGATGGTGCGCTCCTGCTCACTGATCACGCTCTTCAAGTACTTGATCTCCTCCTTCTGGGAGTTCAATTCCCTGGTGTGCCGTAGCTCCTGGAGTCTAAGCTCTTCCATCCTTCTGTGCCACTCCTTCACCTGTTTTTGAGGGACACCTCATCATGTATAAATTTCCCTTCATCTGTAGGAACTTTAATGCCAAAATGAATGATGCCTTTTTATAGCCATCTGCTGTATGTACGCGTCAAATTTTAAAACGTGTGCCTGACCTTCTCGGCCCCCTTGACATCCTTCAGGGTGCCGATGAGATCCTCCAGGCCTCTGAGCTGCACCTCCAGCTCCTGGGACCTTTCCTCTACCCTCTTCCTCTCTTGCTCGGCCTGCCGAGCCTCCCTCATCACCTTCAGCTTGTCCTCCTGCAGCTGCATCATGGTCCGTGCAAACTTCTCCTGCTGGGGCAGCGGCAGGGCGCCGGAGAACTGCATGCGCAGGGACTGCACGGTGTGGCGCAGGTGCTGCACGCGGTCGCGGGCCTCCTGCCGGGCATAGTACAGCGCCCGCTCTTTCTCATCCAGCCGCTGCTCGGCACGCAGTTTCTGGGCCTCCAGCTTCTGGACCTTCAGCACCATGGCTTCCAGCTTGGTGACGGCCGTGGCCTCGCTCACCTGAAGAGCTACGATGTGCTGATGGAGTTTGGCGACCAAAGCCTTCTCATCAGACTGTGACTGCAGAGGAGAGAGGTTAGCATCAATGCAACTGCAGTAGAGGAACACTGAAGGGAGAGCAGATTGACAGAGTCCCTTACCTGGTAGTCGAGCACCTGTCTCCGGAGGGACTCAAGTTCCTTCTCCCTGCCCTGCTGCCTGGCCTCCAGTGTGGACACTTGCATCTTAGCGACGTCTGAGACTTCCCTTAACCTGGGGGGTGAGGAGATGTCACCTCATAGGACAAACACCAAATAGGTACCGAAGCAGGAATCCAGAAGAACTGTGCCGCCAGCCCATCGTACTTTGACACCTCTACTTTCAGGTTTGCTTGGGCGCGTTCCAGCTCTGAGATGCGCCTGCGGTCTGCATCGCTCACTGCCCTGCTCACGCTGCTCGCCAGCTCGTCCCGAAGCTCCTGCTCCAACTTCTGAGCTTCCAGGTTGCGCTTCGTCAGCTGGAAAACACACAGGCCGTGACCTGCAAAGGTGTCTCCAAGATGAAGGACAAACCTGAGAGATGTTCAGATGCTCAAGTCAAATCAAGTCATGTCAAATCAAGTGTCACAGGATCATATTGTCATATGATCATATACATGTGAATTTCGTGTGTCATACAGGCAGCGAGTGACGGGGGGGGAGGGTTTTCACAGGGGGGCTGGACGTAAGGCTTATGAACACAGTGCAATTTGTAAGGATGAGAACAAGGAGTAATACAGCAGCATTGTAGTGGTCGGTTATGGTTAGTTTAGTTAAAGTGACCAGTGTCACTTTGGTACAGCATTTAGTGTTCTGACCTCAGCAAATTTTGCCTCTAGCTCGGTGTTGCGTTCCTCCGCCTGCCTCAGTGAGGCCCTCAGCTGCTCGTACATCCTCTGGGCATGCTCAGCCCTCTGACGCTCGTTCAGCTCCTTCATCTCCAGCACGGTGATCTTTTTGGAGGCCGACACGATCTCGCTATTGGCAACGGCTTTCACTGCTTTGTCTGTGATGCCCTCGCCACCTGGGTGGTTACAGAACACCGGTGAATGAAATCAGGGTCAAGGTCGGGAAGATCGGCAGACTGCATGCGGCAAATACGTCCAGCGGCAAACCATTCAGAGATGTCAAAGGAGGCAAAGCAGATATCGATTCTCCTTCAGAGTGAAAGTGGCAAGCACAGCACTTTGGCTTACTTAGTTTAGTGATGTGGTCCCAGGCTTGCTCTAACGTGTGAAGCTTCTCTTTGGTTATCTCCAGCTCTTTGTTTGACATCGCAATTTGCTCACGCATGGACGAATTCTCACTCTAAATGAAGTTAAACAGTTGTTTTCCCCCTCAAAAGAGGACCAACTTACATCACACATTATACATGTATTTTAATGTTAAATGCTATGTGATATTGTATAATGAGTTAACTTTCATAAAAGATGAATGAGGAAAAAGTCACCATTACCTCTAAATGTTCCATGTTGGTCGTTCTCTGAACAAGAAAGTTGTCCTTCTCCAGGAGATCCCTGTACCTGACTGTGAGCTCCATGTACTGCTTGTTTGCCCGCTCTAACTCAGAGGCCAGCACGCTGTCATCCAGAGCTTTCTGTAAGGCTGCTGTATTAAATTCAACCATTTCCTGGTGAAGGAACATCAAGATGGGACCAGTTGAAGAGTGTACAAAATTCACAGTAGAAATATGAAATACGAGGCTCAACGTCACATGCACCTTGTATCGTTCGAGGTAGCCGATTCTCTCGGTGACCGTGGTCTCCATCTGGACGAAGTCCTTCTTCAGCTTGTCATTCTCCTTCCTTAGGTGCTGCTCCATCTCCAGCAGGGTGGTATACTTCCTTGTCAGGGCCTTCTCGTTCACGCGCAGGACCGTCATCTTCCGCGCCACCTCGGAGATATGTTTCTTGGTTTCTGTCGGGTCCTCCTTCAGGACCTCTAGCCAGTGCTGGGAGGGACACAGTCTGCTTTCAGGACAACGGGCATCCTTTACAGAGCCTGCACCATGATCACACTGCACCCCCATGTAAAAGTCATGGCCCTTTTACTTACACTGAACTCCTTAATTTTAACATCGTTGATTTCCTTCTGCTCCTCTAGTTTATTTTTCGCCTCCACTAAATGGTGCATCTCCTTCTGCCAGGTCTCCTTCTCGCTAAAAGGACATGAGCTGTCAGCACGCCACGCTCTAATGTCACCGCACACATCTCTGTTGGGGACACGTCACCTCAGGTACTCCTTGTAGAGTAACCCCTGCTGGTGTCGAGTCACAGCGAACTTCCTCCTGTACTCCTCCAGCGCTCCATCAACTCCCTTCAAGGCCTCCTCCTTGTCTTTGAGCTCCTGCATCAGCAATGTCGGAGCAGTTCATGTAAGCCTGCATGACCAGGTGAACGTCTCTCTGGCAATGTCACGCACCTGCAGAAGGTGGATGGCATACTCGTTCAGGGAGTTGATCACTGAAACACTAGATGGCGCCATGTCCCCCGGAAGATCCAGAGTCTTAAAAACAACGGTGTTTCCACTGGACTTCCTTAGGCCATCAAGTTCCTGCTCCAAACGACCCACCTAAACAACACCAGAAGGATTGGGGTAGGCACGGCATCACCAGATACACCAGAACAGCAAAGCTTGAATGCAGAGATCATTAAGGAACTCCATGGCAGCACAGAGAGAACACGGAATTGGTCACACAGAGGCCTGGGCGTGGGACTCAAACCCACAATCCTGGTGATGTAAAGATACACCAGACAGGTAACCATTTCACCATGAACTTATTTCACAGAGGTGCTGAATGACCTTCTCTTTGGCCTTTCCCAGCTGACTCAAGGCGCTGGCTGCTTCTTCTCTGCTGGCTCGAAGCTCCCGTCTGAGTTCATCGTTCCGGCCAGTCAGCTGGTCCACCTGGGCCTTCAGGTGGAGGTTAGCATTGAATTTTCCCCCTGAGTTCTTCATCTCGATAGCCTCAAAGCAAATAGAGAAACGGAAATACCATGAACAATGCAGTGGCAGAGTCCCATGCAACCAGTGACAGTGTTTAGTAGCACTCAAACACAGATCTGCATCTGGCATCCTGGGCATTTTGACAGTGGGCCAATGGATTTGCAGGCCAGGCAGGAGGCCATTTCACAGTTTATATGCATGCAGTGGGCCTGCCCAGGGCTGAATTGGAATCCCAGTCTAGTCATGCTCAAACTATGCATATCTGCCTCAACTTCTCAAATCTGTTCGATTGATCCGCTGGCAACCCCCCACAATTAAACAAACTCGACTCTGCATTGTGGGGCCATAATTCCTATAGAGGGACCAACCTTATTAGCCAGTGATATGTTTTGAGTGACAGGAGAAGGGGCACTCTGAGGGCCAATCAGCTTTCAGCTGGGGGTAGGAGAGGGCTGTGGCCCCGCCCCTGTATACATCCTTGACTCTGATAACTCCCATCTTATACAGTACTCCATAAACCAGATCTAACACAGACTCCTGTTTTTCTTTCTGCTCCGAAACTAGCTTATGTGGTCCCTGCCTGAGGCCCCAGAAACAACGGAAAGCAGCCCCTGCATGCAGCAGACCTCGATCTGGCCTGAAAGCTTACAGCCACAAGTTGCTCGAGGCTTGGCAAGGTCACAGCCACCCCCTCTGGCCACGTGCTCTTCTGGCTGTCCTGTATCGCCTGCAGAATCTCCTTCATTCCTTGTTCAAGCTGTTTATTTTCACCCCACAGGTCATTGACTAGGATTGAGATGAGACTGAGGTTTATACAGGCAGAGAGATCATCATGCTTCACCATGTTTAATAATCTCCAGCGGAAACATCTACATACGCTTCGCTTCCAGATGTGAAGATTCGGCCCTCTTCTGCTCCAGTTGTTTCTCTGTGACATTCAGCTCCTTCTGGAGATGATCAATCTATGGAGATGAATTTTTTCATTATTCTATACATATATCTGGAATATGACGACATTTTATTTGCATTTTAGTGGATGTTACGCCTAACCTTTAGTCTCATCTCCTCCTCATGTTTTGAATCAGGGACCTTATTCAGTGAAGTCTTCATCTGCATGCTTCTGCTGGGCCTATCTTCATCATCAAATAGCACTTCACTGCTGCCAGGCAGCCCTAAACACAAAACCAGTAGCTGTTCTAGATTTGCCATCTTGTGCTGACCCAGAATGATGTATTAAACTTTGGATTAATATGCGTTCATAAACAAAATTATAATACTAGCAATTTCCAGCCTGGGGACCAATAAAGTACATGAACGTACAGAGAATGTCTCTACATCACATTTCCTGCAGTTATGTGTCTATTGTAAGCATTAAGGAATAATCTTTAACATTCAGCAAGGTGCTTGATTTGAATACCTTTGCACATGCTTGCATTCTTACCTTTATCTTTAACGAGTTTCCTGACCTGCTTTTTCAGCTCCAGTCTCTCCTCCTCTAATCTTTCAATCTGTAAAATATTTAAATGGCAGAAAAGCAAACGTTTCGCTTTCGGCACACAGAGCCAGCCGCCTGTCCAGAGGTCCCTCCTACCTCCTTCAGGAGAACTTGGTTTTCCGCTTTGTACTGCCTCTGTTTCAAAGCACCGTGCCGTCGGAATTCCGTCAAGTCAACTTCCTTCGGTTGCAGCCCTTCAAAGAGGTAAGCCGAGGAGCACCAACGTTAGGGTACGGTTTTGCCAAAACTTGTTCCACCTCCACGACAGACATGTTCCTTGGCTGACCCACCCAGCCGTCCCCGCAGATCCTCATTCTCATCCAGGAGATCGCTGATCTTCATTTCTAGATGGTTGATCTCCTTGATCATGCCCTCGGCGTCTCGGTCCCTTATTCTGATCTGGTTTTTGTACTCTTTTATCTCGGCCACTGCTGCCTCCAGTCCATCTGTGCCCTGCCGTGAGCAAACCCGCATTTTCACAGAGCTGTGTAGGAGCTCCCTGTGACCTGAAAATTCTGAGTAGTCTCTGAGGAATCTTACCGATTCGTAGGCCCTGACAGAGCGGAGGGCCTCACTCAGCTCCCCATCCTTCTCCCTGGCGTCAGACTCGGCGAGCTCTGCAGCCCGTTCAGCATCCCGAACCCTCTGTTCCGCAGCCTGCAGCTCGGTCTTCAGCTCGGCGATATTCTGCTGATGGATCGTACTGGACAGCCCTTGAGGGCAGTGTATTACATGCAGGACAACCGTTTTAACATCTCAAACATCTCAGTTAGACCAGCTATGATCCTAAATAGCCATAATCACATGCCTTCTGGAAGTATAAATTAAATTCTACAGCAAACAAGATGGTCCTGGACGTTTTTTCCATTAACACACTCTGGACTGATGCATATTGTGTAATGTTTGGACATATTGCACGTTAAAACGTGTACTGTACTTTCTTCAGAGCCTCTGTACTACGATTTATTAGTAAACTTTTAGTGAATCATTTTGGGAAAAAAGCAGGGAAATTCATCATTCATAATCTCCTTGAACACAAAATTGAGCCCTACCTCCATCTTTGCTGAAGGGTTTCTTAAGTTCCTCGATTAGCATGGTGTTTTTTTCCAAGTCGCCTGTACACTGCTCCAGTTGCTCAGTCAGCATCTTGATCTGATTGTCTCGCTCTTGCACCGCCTGTGAAATTGAAAGTCAGCCATCATGTTTTTCCACAAATTCCAGCCACGATAAACAAGCTCACACAGACTCCAAGCAGGCGGCTGCGCTTCTGATATATTTTTTCTGCCGATGCTCTGCTTGTTTTATCTTAGTATCTGAAAGGCAAAAAAATCACTCAGGTATCACAGGAGTGCAAGTACTTTTAAAAAGTTAACAGTAGGAAGTCTTATTTTATCCCGAGAGACTAAGGCAGTAAATACTGTACTTGTCTTGGACCCCTGGCAGCTGTCTAAAACGTGCCTGTAGTGTGACTGATTTCTCACTTCTTTCTTACTGGATTAATTTAGAAAAAAATGACAGGTGGGGGGGGGGGTGACCTGCAATGTGCAGGACCCACCCCTCAGAGCAGCGAAGGATGTGACGGGACCCAAAACCACAGGATCTGTACAGCACTCAGATGGTAAATACCCTGAAACAAATAGCAATGGCGTGGGTGGTACAGCAGGCAGGAAAGAGAAAATGCAAATGGATCCGCAGGACGGCATCGCCCATGATAAATCGGTTAACGTATCGATATTGGCCAATGTTTGTTGAAAAGATACTGGACTGATGTATCAAAGTTGGTCGATACTGGCGGCTAATACTGAGGCTTTCGTTAATATTCAGCAGCACCAGTAGATGCTTGCATTGAACTATCAGCCATTTTCCGTTGCAGAGGATGAAAGGTTTTATTGCCTCATTGCCACTTAGAACCTCATTACAGTCTCGCAAGTGTTAGCTGCTTCACTGATGTCTCACTGCCAGCATTATATGATGTGGGTGCTACACATTTTAAAAAGTAACGTCACCAACATCATTATCAATAAATTTGTGGTGCTCTGGGAATAGCCAGTTATCGGCAATTTTAGTCAAAAATACATTGGCTATGGGTTTTGGTCAAAAATTCCACTTTGGTACAGCGCTAACAAAACAAAGCATCTGAACACAGCAGCAGCTGATGGACCATGAGAGGATCCTCCACGGGTCTGTTGAAGGTGTCTGCTGCCAGGTACCTGCTGGAGGGCCAGGATGTGACTTTTGTCAGAGTCCATCTGAGTTGTCCTCAGTCTTTCCTTGAGGTCTCGTATCATCTGCTGATACTCGATGATCTCCTCATCTTTTGCTGATAATATTCTCTGCAAAAAAAAAAAAGATTTAATCTTTCACTTATCAAATACCACTGAGGCATATCTAAATCTTACTGGAAGTTGCTTATCGATCGGGCAGTGCTGACATGGATGCATCCATCAGCTCCTTGGAAAAGCCCCGAGCAGAGATCTACACACAACATCGCTCTTACCTTCCACTCCTCCACCTTAGCATTGACGGCAGCCATTACGGGGTCGTCCTCCTCGGCCCGGGACCGGATCTGCTCGGTGAGCTCTCTCACCTGAAAAGCCCAACACACCAGGCACTGACCTGTGACCTTTGATCCCACCTCCCCATCCAGCCATTAACTTCCACTTCTTTCAAAAACTACATATTCTGTATCCGTGTACCAAAGAAAAACTGTGTTACATGAAAGCTATGGTTTCAGACCTGACCTTCCATTAAAAGGTCACCTGTTACAGCAAATACTTCAGTTAGGATTTTCCATAGGAGATCCTGGGCTGCTTTACTCCTCATGAAGATGAAATGAAATCTGATGCACAAGGCAAATTAACATAAATAATTTAATTAAATTCTACTGAATTCACCGTCTAACGGCAGATCTGTAGTAGAAGATAACCTAGCCAACAGACTGTGAAATGTCTCTTCTGACTTAACAGATGACAGTAGTGTTAAAGTCACACAAGGTCATTGCTGGGTGGTTGGTTCATGGAGTATTTACCTGAAGTCTGCAGTGGTCCCTCTCCTTCCGCAGCTGATCCATGATGATGTCACTCTGCTGCACCACGATCTTCATCTTATTGTACTCATCTGTCATCTTCTCCATCTCCTTGACTGATTCCTCCAGACCTTTCTGCATCTGGTCACTCTGGGCTTTAAGTTGAGCTATCTCATCCTCGGCACGCTGAAGGAGACAGGAAAGACTGTTGATGTTCTCGAAGACCGGCTTCCATACCCTCGACAAACGCAGTTAGATCCTCCATAACTGCGGGCACCTGAAGCTCCTCCATGCAGTGGTATAGCTGCCGGTTGGCGGCGTTTAGCCGCTTCTGGGCCTCGTTGCTCTCTTCACGCGACAGCGGAGGCTCCTTCTGATCCAGCTCCCTCCTGTAATACGTCACGTCCTGATTGAGCTGCTCGTTCTGCAGGATAACGATTTTGGGAATCCATTAACAGATGTTAAAAGAGCCTACAGAGTGTGACCTGACTTGTTAGCTCTCACAACTCTATCTTAAACTAGTATGAAATTAGTATGCGTGAACTAGTATGTAAATACTAGTTCACGCATCTAGCGAGTGACTTACCTTCTTCTTAAGCACTTTTATCTGAATGTCATGAGGTGGACAGAGTGAAGAAAGGGAAGATGATAGACACAATCATGAGACAGGAATGGAGCGATAAAACAGCAAGAGTAGAGATGCAGGTCTAGAAGATGATGAGAAAGTGGCCCATGTCTTCATACGCTCGTAACGAACGACAGTTATGAACACACAGACAAAAAATGGCAGCAGATGTTCACCCACCACATGCTCCACCTCACAGCAACACCCGACTGAGACTAACCTCTCTCTTCAGTTTCCTGTTCTCCTCTTCTGCTTCTTCAACTCGCACGGACATCTGGAGAAGCATAAGACCAAAACAGCATGAAGACAAGAGCTACGCCAAAACAATTTCATTGCACTCGATTTATTCATAGTAACGCCTGGGTTTGTACTGAAGAGGAGCTACGGAATCACTACCAAACTCTGAATAAATGTATGTTAGCTGTTTAACTGTGTTCTCTGACGATGATCTACTGAGAAGATTAAACCGCGCACTCCAGAAACCCTAATACTGGAAAAGTTCCAGGTCAAAAACGATTCTAGGAAGGTAAATGAACAAAGAGGAAAACAAAGCCGAAGCCTTGTCACAAACGCGCCACCTACCCTGTTTCAGGAACAACGAGATACTTATACACAAAGACAATCACGCTGTTCCAAGACACTACTCGTTCTACTCGAATACACCTTGTTTTTTTAATCTGAAGAGTCTGCTGCACATTTTAAGTATAAACAAGGGATATTTAAGCCAGAAAAATGAAAATGTCATTAATACCTTAATTAACATTCAGCTAGTTATTAAGATAAAAGATACATTAAAATAAAAGACATATTCCTAACCTACAATACAAGCAAAATTTTGGCTCTAAATAACTCACATCTGCACCAATATTCTGTAGACAGTGCATCCATATAATATACTAAAAATACCTGATGTATGTTTTATAGACAGACGCTGTTATGGCAGAGTATTACATTAACATACTTCCTCGTTAACTTTCTTTTCCTTGTTTATCTCCTTCTCCAACTGCAGCAGCTCCTTCTCTTTCCGTTCCAGTTGACCTTCCAGTTGACGCAGCTCATCGCGGAGGAAGCGCGTGTCACGTCCCCCCGCTGACCGCTGAGCCATCTGGACCAGAGAAGTCACAGCGACACCTTATCAAACCGGCCCACCGAACATTCACACCCCAGCGGGAAATCGGGGCCGTCGGCACGAATCCTCAGTCACAAACACAGACGAAAATAAACTAAATAGCATCAATTAACAGCAACAGGAGAGCAGATGCGGCTGTTTTCGGTAAGATGCAAAGAGGAATTAGGCCAGTAATCTCCTTAGCATGGTCTCTCAGTGTCTGATAATCTCATTGGCTGAGGTTTCAGGCAAGACAGAAAATAAACAGCACATACAGCCCATATTACAGAATAAACACTTTCACACAACTTCTTCACTTCATCAAGCCATACCTGCAGCTCCTGTTCCAACGAATATAGCTGGGCTTTCAGCTGGGCTTCTAAAGGATAAAAGCAGATTAAGGAGTCTGCAAATGGTCCATAACTAGACTGCTTCCATTTGTTCGAGTCTTTGTCTTGTTTTTTATTATTATTCATGATTACCCACAATGCTTAGCTGAATGGCAAAATGAAATGTTAGGTCCTGTGCATGAACACTTTGTTTATGTCTCTCTCTGCTACATACCTATTCTCATTTGTTCAATTTCAGCCTTACTGATGATGTCATACACACATCCTGCTACATATTGATTTCTCGCTTGTTGAATGCCGGTCTTATCAACGACGTCATACACTCCCTGCTACGTACCGATTCTTGCTTGTTCAACGCCGGCCTTATCGATGACTTCATACACACACTCCGCTTCTGCGGCCTTCACCTAAAATGACGGACTTTCACCATCAGGAAGAGGACACCAGAGACAAACCAAAAACATCCATGTCGTATTTTCAGAAGCGCGCAATTATACTAAGCTACTCTATACGTGATAACATAAGATTATTAACTGAATTTACCTGAAAATACAACCAGAAACATACAAAGAAAGCAGCAAACCTTCATGAGGGACTGTGTGATCCTGAATAGCTGCATTAATTTTTCTGTACCATCTTCTCTCAGATCGTCTGGTTCAACCTGAAAGTGACACATGCTTTGCGGTTAGCATTGGTATTTACACAAACTGAATAGCTCCTTTCATAAGAACTACCCTGTCACTCACGGGTTATAACAACACCAGTTAAACGTTTATGTGATTAGCTTAAACGGGACATTGTTTACTTATGTTATAGATACGTGAAGTTTAATGGTAAGAAAAAAGTTAGACTTTAGTAATATTCAGGCGAGCACTTGCATATGATTTATCAGAATTATTTTTGTTGAAAAACACGACAACACTACAATATGTGTAAGAAATATTCATATAACATTTAAACGATTCGCTTGAATATTTTGATAATTTGCATGTAACCGAAAATGACATGGGCACAGATTGCACAAGATTTAAAAAACAATGAAGTGACACAGATGCAGCACCTTGGATATAAGACCAAACAGCTCATCCGCCTGGTCCTGCCCACCCAGCACTCCCGGGTCCACCGCCATCAGCTTGTTCCAATCCAGCTGCGGAGCCATGGTGAGGCAGCGGCCACCTGCTGACAGACATTCCAGTCCAGGGCTACGCTCACTTTTTAAGGACAAAATGCAAGAAAACACGACGAACTGGCAAAAGCACTATTTCGCTCAGCCGATCTGTACCATACGCTGAACTGTCAAGAATACCAGCTCTGACGCCGCACTTAGCCTCTCTGCCTGCTCACAACATCCTTCAAAACACAGTGGGTTAATGAAAGGGGGGGGGGGGGGGGTTTAGTAGGGTGGTAAATGTTTGTCCGTGTAAGCACGCCAAGCAGAACGATAGGGGGGAAACAGCGTTAAAAAAGATTT
>JAODJX010000001.1:8441595-8452922 GCA_026776945.1 Isichthys henryi | reverse complement strand
GACCCAGGCAGAGACTCGAACCCAGGTCCCAGAGGTGTGAGGCAACAGTGCTAACCACTGCACCACCATGCCACCCCGGTAATAATAATAATAATAATAATAATAATAAGAAGAAGAACAATAAAAATAATTATATTAATAATAGTCTCTGCCCATAGTCTCTGGGATAGGTTCTGCACCACCTCCCCCAAAGCAATCATTATAGCATAATAATAATTGTTATCTTGTAGGTCTATCCTCCAATAAGCCGGACTCATACGTTGTCATCCTTCACTATTACAAATTCTTCCACCAGATGGCAGCAGACATGCCCAACATTTAAGTGCAGGGCCCTTCACTACCCTGCGGGCACATCGCTTATACCTTTTTACAGTACAATGGACGATCAGAAGGTGCACTGCAGGTTGTGCTTTCAAAGTGAAGTGAAATAGAGTGGAATTCAAGTGTGCTCTTTCCTAACATATTCTCAGCGCAGTAATGTTCTATCTGAAAAAGCTTCCAGGGCAAAATAAGTGACTGGAAATAACTTCATCGATTGATTAGTTGGTAGTGGTTTTTTGCGATGTTGGCAATTACTTTTGTAATTTTGAAAAAATGGCCCGATGTATATGTAGGCTGGAGTGCCAATTCCACACCACCCTCAATGGCAACACTTACTTCGCCTTTTCACTGTTGCTGTGGAGATAAGAGGAGTGATTCATGCGGGATAGACAGACCCATTTTGTTGCCAATTTCCTTGCAAAGGTCAAAGTGTCAGACTGGGCTGCTCAGAGATAAGACTCTCCGGTCTGCAGTCTACTTTGTTCCACGATAGTATGTTTTGAGGGTGAAGCAATAATTGCATGCACATTATAGCAGCTGTGCAGCTGTGAGCAATTAAGCAACTTTAATGCAAAATTATTTAATGCGTGATAGGAAACAGTTTCAAAGATCATAAATGGAATTTGCCAAACTGCGTATGCAAAGAGAATCAGATGAGGTTTGATAATAATGGGCAAGAAATATGAGGCCATTTTTACAGGAGCAGATGTATCGTATGGTGCAAATGCTGCAAAATGTCGATACCCCCAGACCCTAATAAACAACCCTAAGTCAAACACTTTCCACTGAACAAGTTCTGGAAAGTAGTGAGCTAATTAGACACCCACATTCCTCAAAGAACTGCAGACTTCCTCTTGATACTTCAGATCTAGAAATTTTAT
Source organism: Isichthys henryi (assembly GCA_026776945.1). Lineage (NCBI taxonomy): Eukaryota > Metazoa > Chordata > Actinopteri > Osteoglossiformes > Mormyridae > Isichthys > Isichthys henryi. The sequence goes on along the minus strand of JAODJX010000001.1, from coordinate 8,451,720 downwards.
ACCGACCAGCCATAACACTAAACTATCACTTGCCTAATATTGTCTAGCACGTCCCACAGATGCTCGATCAGATTGAGAATAATTCGACACCTTGAACTCTTTTTCACGTTCCTCAGATCATTCCTGAACAATTATTGTAGTGTGGCAGGGTGCATTGTCCTACTGACAGAGGCCATTGCCATTAGGGAATACCGCTGCCATGGTGTACTTAGTGTGTAACAACGTTTAGGTAGGTGGTACGTGTCAAAGTAACATCCACAGGAATGCCAGGACCCAAGGCCTCCCAGCAGAGCATTGCCCTGAGCGTCTCACTGCCTCCACTGGCGTGCTTCTTCCCATAGTGCACTCTGGTGTCATCTCTTCCCCAGTTAAACGACGCACATGCATCCGACCATCCATATGACGTAAAACAAAATGTGACTCATCAGACCAGGCCTCCTCTTCCATTGCTCCATTATCCAGTTCTGATGCTCACATGCCCAATTTTGGCGCTTCTGCCAGTGGACATGGGTCATCAGGGGTTTTCTGACCAGTTTGCATTATGCACTGCATACTGAGCACTGGTATATCTGAAACATATACTCTGAATTTCTCAAAGAGAAGTGTTATGTATAAACAGGAAGTCACTATGACGAATAATAAGATTTACCATAGCCACTAATTTAGTCTCGATAGATTCCCCCCTTCTGGCACAGAGGATAATGCATTAGTGCTTGTAGTATGTGGCTGTGTGCTGGATTTCATTCATTAATATGTGATTTCCTCTGAAACAGTTATATGGAGATGCCTCTTGTGAAATAAATAATAATAAAAATAGCTGAATGACTAATTGTGGGTGTCATAATGAATTTAGCTAAATGTGGTGTCTCCTAAACCATTCTTTCTGTTTATATAAAACTTTCACAAATCTGTTAATTTGAACCAAAGCAAATTTAGAAAATAGTTACAGAGAAACTGATGCAGTTGTGGTCACAGCCATGTTTTCCATATAGAAATCCTTTATCTTTGTATGTTACAAAGCTGTGAATCAGGGAAACAGATTCTTCCAAATTCTTTGTAGATTTATCATCATATTGACAATTTTCCAGATCTCCTTCCCAAATCTTCCATGTCACATATCCAGAAATACCATTTTTCACGTGCAGTAAAATTCTGAGGTGCCCAGCTGTTTAAAGGAATTGTTCTGCAGTTACAGGGTCTGACAGTCACTGGTTGACAGCTTTCCCGTGCATCCGTGGAGACGTGGTCACGCCATCCGCCTCATTCTCCCATAATGCTTCACTTTTGGCATTCACAGTGCTTAATAAAGACAAATGAGGTGGCTGGAACAGAATGCCGTCCGTCTCGTTTTCCCTCCATCTGCTCTAACATTTGATAGTTTTCCAAAATCCATTCAAAAACATTTCTTATCTGCATTTATCAGTGTCTTAAATGTATTCAGACAGTTCAAGTGGATATACCAGCATTTAACAGCAATAAAAAGCAATGAATCACCAGACAGGTCAGAGTGTGTAACCAAAGAGCAAAACTTAGTGTTGTATTGTCAGCAGGGCCTGACCAGTCACTGCACATTACACTTATACCAAACTCAAATAGACTTAGGCTTTATAACCCCAAGATTTTTCCCAGTCTGGGTTAACATTGTTGCTGCATGTTTTTCCCTTTTTGATATTAACCCTAACATTAAACCATTGTAAATAATCTACCTGTCACGTTACGAGGGACGAAGGACTTGAAGGCAGGTGCTGTGCGAAACAAAAGCTGGTTTATTGAACTCAAAGAACAGATACTGGAAATAATCTGGATCACAAGGGATCAAAAACGGCAGGAGTGAAGCAAGGAAAGGCACAGGAAACAGAAGGGTTTACAGAAATTTAATTCACACTTTTTCCTACATGTGGATGTCATGCCCGGCTCGTCCGCTCCTCGTGTGTGCCACGCCCCCTAATTATCCACGTGTGCTTCCCCGATCTAGCCCAGCTGTGTCCACTTATTTTCGCCCAGTCCCGTCTATTTCAGTCCATGTCTTGCCTTTGTTCCTTGTCCGTCATTGATGTTAAGTCGATGTTAGTGCTCTTGTCCCGTCCCGTCTTGCCCTGCCCGTCCTTAATAAAACCCCCAGTTTTCCCCATGCCTTGCCTGCTCATCTGCTCCTTGCTCGCTCGCCTGACTGTGCTTTCACCCGCGTTGCCAGCGCGATTGCGAGGGATCACCTGTTTCTACGGCGATCGTGACAGAATGACGGACCCAAGAAAGAAGAAGAAGCAGAGGAGAAGGAGACCAGAGGCATCGACGATCAGTATGGGAGCCTGCTATCTCGCCGCGGCTTTGCGCCCGGCTGAGAAGGAGGAGGAACTCCATCTGATCCACGAGGCGGAGCTACCACCGCCCCTTGAGCGGTATTCCTACCGGCCAGTGCCGCTGGCGAATAAAGGGGCCAACGTGGTTAGGGACGCTATCCCGCGAGTTCCCCAGACTATCAAGGGGGCAACGCCCGTTCCGCCAGCGCCGGTTCTGCCGGCCCCGCCGCCTACGGCAACTATGCCTAAGGCTCTGCCTGCTGCAACTGCTGCGCCCCAGCTGGAGGTCCCGGGTAAGCCCATGGCCGTCACCAATCAATTCTTCACCCTCCTGGGACTGTACTGGAGGGTGATGGAGGAACCGGCCACACAGGGCTCCCCGGAGGGGGACCAGCTCGCCACGCAGCTGAGGTGTGACTTTGCCGCTTTCTCCCCCGCCTCACCTCGGGGCGAGGTGGAGAGATTTGCAGAGGGCCTGGAGAGGCTGCTCCAGCTACAGAGAGCCCCGGCCCCTGCTACACTGACAGAACTGGAAGTTGCGGCACCTGCGCAGCCCAAGCAGCCGCTCCCTCTGCCTGCAGCTCCCACGCCCACGCCCGAGGCGCTCCCCCCGCCTCTGCTTGTGACTGTACCCCCTGTGGCTCCTGGTCCTGACCCCACTCCTGTCCCGCCTGCCCCAGTCCCCGAGGAGGTCCCAGACAGTCCAACCGTCGCTCCTCCCTCCTCGGAGGTGGAGGAGCTTGAATGGGACCCCTTGGAGACCCTTTTGGTAACTCCTCCGCCTGCGCCCCGGCGAGCTCGACCCCGGCCAAGGGTCTGAATGTCAGTGTCCCGTAAGGGGAGAGGACACAGGCGCAGGGCTGGGGTCCCACCCACCCTGCCCCCTGGCTCGCCCTTGCTCGCCTGTGCTGGGGCTCGGACAGCGCCTGCGGGTCCTGGGCCTCCGGGTCGGCGTTTGCCTACGGGTCCCCCTCCGAGGCCTCGTCACCCTGCCTCGCTCCCAGCTCCGGTGCCTCGTCGGTCTCCTGCGGGCTCCCCTGATGCGGCTCCTTGGTCGCCTGTGGGTCCCCCCGCTCCTGCGCGTCGGAGAACGTCACCGCCTGCTGTGGCTCCCCCCCTCTCCTTGCCCTCGCCAGGGTCCCCTTCAGCTCCCTCGTCCCCTTCCTTGGTGCTCCCTCCTCGTCCCCTTCGCCTATCCCTCGCCCTGCCTCCTCAGCCCCTCCGAGGTCCCCTCCTGCTCCGGCCGCCTGCGGCCCCTCCGGCTACCACCCGTCACCCGCTGGGGCTCCCTCGGGCTCCCCTTTATTCCCCCTCCTTCTCTCCCTGGTCTCCCATCTTTGTCCCTCCTGTCTCCGTTCCTCGTCCCTTTATTCCTCCTGGCTCTGTTCCTCGTCCCCCTGTATTCACTCCTGGCCCTTTTGTTCCGCCTGTTCCCTCAGCGTCCCCTCTCCTCATCTGTCTGTCTGCTTTTCCTGTCTTGTGTCAGGTCCTGTCGTGGCTTATGCCCCTCTGTCAGTTTTGTCTGTCCGTCCTGTGCCCCATAAATGGTTTGTTCTTCTTTTCCAGTTCCCATGTCTCTCTTCCCGTCCGTCGCCTCCCCTGAGACACGCCCGGAGAGAGCGCACCATTGGGGGGGGTTCTGTCATGCCCGGCTCGTCCACTCCTCATGTGTGCCACGCCCCCTGATTATCCACATGTGCTTCCCCGATTTAGCCCAGCTGTGTCCACTTATTTTCGCCCAGTCCCGTCTATTTCAGTCCATGTCTTGCCTTTGTTCCTTGTCCGTCATTGATGTTAAGTCGATGTTCGTGCTCTTGTCCCGTCCCGTCCTGCCCTGCCCTGCCCTGCCCGTGCTAAATAAAACCCCCAGTTTTCCCCGTGCCTTGCCTGCTCGCCTGCTCCTTGCTTGCTCGCCTGCCTGTGCTTTCACCCGCGTTGCCAGCGCGATCGCGAGCGATCACCCGTTTCTACGGCGATCGTGACAGTGGACACATGCTGATGAGATTTTAACGTAAAAGCAAGAAAAATCTTTTTTTTTAACTTATGTCAGTTTACAGTCACCCCTTCACATTTGCAAAGGTTAGGGGCGGAAGATTCCCGCCAATGTAAAAATTTGCAAATAATACTTGGCCCTCATTAACCCCAAACCAAACAGCCTGCTAGCTTGAACAATAACATAAAAAGTCCATTTGTTAAAGGGTTGCCAACCTCCGCTTTCATACTCTCACGCTCATGCATGTAATCTTACGGCAAATCTGTACTATTCCATTATAAATCCAAAATTAGTGAGATCAAAAGCATTGGGGCAGTTTGCAAACCCTACAGACTATTTACAAGGTAATAAAATTGGCAACCCTGTTATTACCAGTTTCTAAACAAACAGCACTGGCACTGTGTACTCTGCGAGTCAAATTGTTTTGTCATTCCCTACCCTAACTTAAACTTAAACGACTTTTCTTACACTTGGCAAGCAAAAGCCAATAATCTAGCAGACGATGGCGAGGTACCCAGTTCTAGGTGCTGTGAGAGCTTGTTTTGATTTAATGGAATTAGATGTTACATGAGAAGGATGAATGACCTCCCATGCTCTGACGTCTGGACTGACTTTGTTATCTTTCTGGAATATCTGCTGTTGAATGTCTGTTTATTCTAGTGTGCTCACCTAAGCGCACTTCACGATATTCTCGTAAGAGTGTTTTTTCAGGGTTAGGAATGTCGACACATTAAAAATCTGGAACATCACGTGCATTTAATGTTTTGTTAGTGTATAAAAAAATGAAAATAAATTTCTCAAGCAATGAAATTCACAACTTTAGGCTGTAGTATTTTAACAGTCAGATTATTCACCTCCGAGAAGACAGTGATCGTTAAAATGAGCTTCGACTTTGTGCTGAGGGCTGTATTTCAGCAGAAGACACAAGGGGGACATTTTAATAACGTGATTGCAATGACAACCACATGGCAGTGAAAGCAGGCAATGAAGATCCAGACATGAATATAAAACCTGTGAAGTCACACAGCAAGGGTCACACTCTCTCTCGGGCCACTTGTACCTTTGAATTCAGCTGTTTAATTTATCGTTTGTTGTTCTCAGCAATTCAATAACAATAAAGTCTTATCTTAGCTTACGATAATCGTCCAGCTAACGATTTGAGAGCCAAGATGAAATAAGATGACACTTCATTGAATTCAAGAGAGAAACATGCATTTATGTGAAATTAAATGGAATTTTGTGCATTACTAATTAACTATCTAGAAAAATTGGAACACATCATAACCTGTGAAGCCTGGGGAGTTAGTGGATTTAGCACTTATGGTTCCGGGGGGGGGGGCATGCATATTGTCATGGGGGCACCTACCCCTCCCACCCCCACCCCCGCGTGGTCCCCCTAAATACATATGCTACCTGGGTTGGAAACAGATATATTATTCTTCTTATTATTAATATTTACATGTATATATGTGACCTAAAATATTGTGTGCTGGGGACAGGTGCCACAAACGTAAGCATATTTTGTACACGGACTCTTAATTCAGGGATGCTGGGTGGTGGAGTCGCTTCAGGTAGTGAACAGGGGAGATAACGACAGAAGAAAATAATCAAGCTTGTGGGAGCAAGACAGTCTAAACAGGAAATCAGAGTGAGATATGCATTTGTAAAAACTGTAAAATGCGACTGCAATTTACTTCTTAATGCTGGCAATCAAGTGAAAGTAACACTTGGAGGACATTAAGGTGAAACGCATCTGCCCCTCCCCATCACCCCAACAGAACAACTGGCACCAGTCGCCCTCCCTGCCCAGCTGAGATAGTCGAGAACCGCCACTGATAATGAGCCGTGGTGGGCTTTCTGCTTTCGCAACAGCACATGTCAAAGGCTGCTTCTTTAAGAGACGTCGATGAGGTGCTGCTCTTGTTTCGATGTGTTGACTGCACTCCTCTAGTTTCTGTTACAGAATTGGCTGTGACTCTGTTGTGCTATTTCAAAACTCATCAGATTAATTAACAAGTGGCATAACCTGCCTGTCAGCTGTGTTTGGCAACTGTTCTGGCGAGCGTACACCCTGCTCTGAGCCGCCGTTCTCCTCCTGTTTCAGGGGCGGGGCACAGCAAAGGCAGCTCTGTGATTAAATGGCTATTAATGAGCCCACGGATGTGCCGTTCAGGCCAATTTAACTAATTTAACAAAAAACACGTCTCAGTGTAGTGAACTGCGGAGGTATCCCGCTTCACCTCTTGTCTGTTTAAATATCTCACCTTTATTCATATGTCTACAGCAGGAGGATAGTTAGAGATGGATGGATAGGGGGGGCTGAGTCTATTGGGGGTGTTCGATGGCAAGCATATACGTAATATCAAAAGTTATTTGGGGCCTAATGCCAATAAATACACATTTTAGGCCTAACATAAAATAGGCCTAAAATAGGCCTAACAGAGCCGATGGTCTACACATGTATCATTTGCACATTTTAAGTCAACTCATATTTTTGTTCTGTATATTCTGTTCGTGTGCTTCTGTTTTGATTATATGTTTAATCGTATATCTCATGCCTGCATCAAAACAATTCATCAGTACTTTTCGTACTTCTGAATCTTACCTTTATTTTGATTCCGAACGCCCCGTCTGATTATACGCTCATTCATAATAGTGTGAAGCATTTCAGGATTTGCACGGTTTTTGATCTTTCCCCTCATAAGTGACACCTGCTGGGCGTCGGTGGTGAAGAGCTGCATTGAATCACACAGGAGACAAGAACTATGAGTCGGGTAATGGGAGCGCGGTCGACAGAGGAAGAGAGAGAAACAGCTGCCCAGATGGGAATCACATGCGGATATCCTGCAATCAGCCGACCTAGTTAAAGGAAGGAGTCTCGGCAGGATGAGTGCTGTTTATAAATGCAGCACAACAGAGGCGCACGGAGAAATACAGACATGCTAGCAACTCAGCACTTTTACGGCAAACAAATGACCACGAAACAATACATTTCAGCTATTGTGCCATACATTGGTAGGTAATTGTTGCAGGTGAAAAATATGTGGCAATATGTGGCACCCCAGGAACAGCATCCGCACTGAATCATATGGCCCTAGGAGAACTGCAAACACTGGGTTGGCAACCCTCACATCTCTGGCGTGACTCTTGCACTTTCTGACTCTCACACTCACGCAAGAAATCTTATGGCAAATCTATTTTATTCCATTATAATGCTAAAATTAGCTACATCAAAAGGGTATTTTTCAAACCCTACAGACTGATTACAAGGGGTAGTTTGCAAACCCTACAGACTATTTACAAGGTACTAAAACTCTTACATACGTGTCAATGCGTGTGCAGACTCGTCTCAAATTTAAAATCTCACTCCAGCCAGCTGACCCAAGTTGGCAACGCTGCTATGCATGACCTCAATACATGAGATATGAACACAAGGGTTAATGTCATGAATGTCTCTGAAGTCTTAGTATTTGTCACCGATGGATGATCTCATAAGCGAGGGAGATCTTATCATATGTTTTCCTGGGACCAGCTGCATTCACACCCCCCCATCTGGTGCTAATGCACATCTTATGACAGTAACTCGCTATCCCGTTTAAATGTTAATGAGGCCATTTGAATGTCACAGTCCCCTGCTGCAAATGTCAGCCGCTTCCTCTATAATTCAATTTACCAAAGAACAAAAAAGCTTCAGACAGTCATTCCAGTTTTTTTTCCCAAAACAAAATGTGTATTTTAATTAGCTGTTGTTTTTACGCTATTGCCTAATCGGTTTGCAGGCGTAAAACCTGTCTAACAGACTAATGTCTCTGTGAAATATTACAAAACTATCTTCTGAGCTGAGAGAGAAACTCCACCGTGGCTTTACAGTTTCATTGAAAGATTTTTTTTTGACACAAAGACAGTGCTTGTGGTAATGGGTTCCAGATAATCCTGGTCTCTTTAGCGAGGGCCCTGACGGAGATCCATGGAGCGCCTGACGAGATCAATGCAAGGTCCATTCCTGTGTCTGACATGACCTGCTCCAGCCTCCTGCTTCAGCTTCAGCTTCAGTATGTCATCTGGGGCCTCCTGGTGGCGTTTTGCCTAGTTCCTCCCAAGGCGTGAATGACTCCCTCAGGCTATTCTGGCCTTGCCGAGATTCCAGGCATTCTGTGGGCTACATTTTATTCCCCTTTTTCTTACCAGCCCACACCGAGTTCACTTGTTCACTCTAAGTGTGAAAAGTAAAACTGCTGCCACTTCAAATGATTTTGTGAAACACACAGTAATGTTCTTATGCGCCGAAGCACATTTGCAACTAAGGAAAACTTTGTTTAAACTGGGAAATTCTTATATATCAAGGACACAAAACACTGCAAACACACCAGTCAGATGAAAGATAGTTGTTTGTGTAGCACCTGAAATGCATAAATATATTCAGTTTCTTTCTTCTTTGCAGTTTTAGTTTAAGGTGAGAAATTAGATTTTATTCGGGTTTTTGGTTCAGGTGTATGGAACAAGGTTATGGTAGCATCATACAGTGCAGTTCAGTCATCAGTAACATATACTGATTGGAATCAAGTTTTTCCCAGGAAAGTTGTGAAACTGGCCATTCTTGCTATTTAATATAGAGTCTTTTAAAAAATCTTATCTTTATTAGTTTACATCTGGTGTAATGTTTATCAGCCAATTCATCGAACAGTCAAATTTCCATTTTACAGTCCAATCACAGGTTATGAAAATCGCAGTTTTGCAGTTCAGTCTTAGATGACTGAATCCCAGTGTTACCGTTCAAGCACACGTCACTGAATCACACACACTTCCCATTAGCTGCCTTACTATTTAAAACACTTTACTCGTATAATGTTTTGCTTGTCCAATGTGTCACAGGCCATGTGGTCACTCAGACAGCCTCTGGGCTCACAGTGAACCTGTTTACAGGGTGAAAATCTCATCCACCGAGCTCTTTCCTCGCTGCAGACCATCAGCTGTCATTAGGTCTATAATCTCTTTTATTTGATTTCCCTCCTCATATGTAGCTGCTTATCCTCTGACTGGTCTGCTTACTGTCACTCATCCGTCTCCCTAAGCACAATGCCTGTAATTCATCCCATTACGAACGATTGTGAGATAGCGATGAAGCATAAAATCAGTTCATTTGCAGCAGAAACTATAATTTTAGTAAGCTAAAGTCATCCGAAACACATCATAGTACCATACCACTGTAATATCTCGCCACTGTGAAATCGTTGCAGGATTATTTTGTTGTTGTGGTGCATGCAGTGACATATATGCGTTAATTTTATATGAATTTGTAGTCTGTCAGTCAGTGCAACTCGCCACAAAGTGAAGATCACGAAGTCAGTAAAGGGAGACAATTGTGTCACTGCAGTTATTGTCAAAAGCACTGAGTCTTGGCGCCAGTGGTGCCTCTTAAATGGCTCTGAATAAGAGCAGATCTACTTACTGCCCAGACGGCACGATATAGCTGAAGGTCTGATATACCATTAATCATTTTTGATTGTTTTATTTTGAAACAAGTAGGAGATATTTTGCAGGAGGGCATCTCTTTTCAAAAATGATATTAGCTAATTAACGTGAAGTAGCAAAATATTTAATCCGAATAAGCAGTGTGAACGTGTGTACATGTAACTGCGTGTGCCTGCGTGTGACTGCGTGTGCCTGCGTGTGCTTACACATGCTAATGAAACCCTCCAGTCTCGCTTAAATGTATATACAGATGTGTCTAGAAATTCTCAGTAATTGTCATTGGTGTGGGGGCGGCATGGTGGTGCAGTGGTTAGCACTGTTGCCTCACACCTCTGGGACCTGGGTTCGAATCCCCGCCTG
>JAODJX010000001.1:8414487-8437575 GCA_026776945.1 Isichthys henryi | reverse complement strand
GCCTCCCTGCTGAGGCTACTGCCCCCGCGACCCGATCCCGGACCAAGCGGCAGATGATGGATGGATGGATGGATGGTCTTCTTCAGACCACACACACTGAATGTGAAGCATCAATGTAATCAATGTGATTATAGGGTATATCGTTACTTGGGGCCATATTACAGAAAGTGCTTTGACTTGCAGATCCTAGCTTAACTGTTTGGTTACCATGGTTACTAGGGTGAGGACCTCATTTAGGAAAATAGCAGTTAGAGACAAATGTAAGATCACTGGCTCCTAAGGCGTTATAGGTAAATGAAATGATTTCTGATTTTATTCTTGGTCCTTATGCCTTACTGAGACCTGGCTTAAACTGAATTAATTAATGGCACTAAACGAATCTACACCAGCTGAATACAGTTATAAGCATAATCTTCGACCAAATGGCAACGGAGGTGGTGCTACTGCAGCATTGCAGTCCAACCTAAGAGTGTCTTATAAGTGGATATTGCTTTAGAACCCTGGATTTTATTCTTAGCCATGGAATCCTGGTAGAACACGTATCTATTATGCTTCAGAATCCTCTGCTTTCAGATCATTACTTGTTAACGTTTGATATACAGTATAGCCTCCCTTCGGCCCCAGCTCCAAAGTACAGATCAGACGTTCCATAGCCTCATTATCTACAACAATGTTTCTTAACCGACTTCCACAGTCCTTCAACCTTACATCTGAAGCCTTGTGTGAAAGTGAACAGGTAATCATGCACATGGTGAAATCGCTTCACAGCACTATTGATCTTGTAGCTCCATTTAAGAAAATAAAGCATAGAGATAGGAAACCTGCCCCCTGGTACTCTGATCATACAGATGAACTTAGGCTTTAAGCAAGCTAGAGCGCAAATGGTGCTCAACTAAACTATAAGTGTTCAGATCTGTCTGGAAAGAGAGTCTCTCTAAGCATAGACATGCACTAGCGACTGCTAGATCTGTGTATCTCTACAGATTAATATGAGAACAAAAATAATCCTAAATTCCTGTTTGAATCTATGTCTCACTTATCACAGAATTCTTCAATGTTAACCCTGCAAGTCACACAAGCTCTTACGAGTGACTTTATTACATTTTTTATGTCTGTAGCTACATATAGCTACCAGCCTCCTGCTAGTGCCATTCCTGCTGATAATACCACCTTTGAATCTTTCTTCCCTATAAATCAATCAGAACTTTTGAGCTTGGTTTCCTCCTGCAAATCTTCTCCTAGTCGACTCAATTCCTACAAAATTCCGTAAGGAGATTGCACCACTGATTAGCACTACCTTGTCAAACTTGTTAAACTCATCTCTTAGGCTTGGATATGCTCCAAAACCTTAATAGCTGTTACTAGACCTGTCCTTTAGAGATCAAATCTTGAACCTAGGAAACTATAGACCCATCTCAAATCTTCCTTTCATTTCCAATATCCTGGAAAAAGTTGTTGTTCATCAGCTGCCTTGTTTTCTACCAAAAAATAATGCTAATAAATTATACCAGTTATACCAGTCTAGGAGATTTTCAAAGTGAACTGGTCAACATAGCAAAAAAAATCTCAGCCCGCTATTGCCATGACCTGCGCGTCCAGCCCCCCGTGTTTGTCACGCCCCCTGATCAACCATGTGTGCTTCCCCGATTGTGCCCAGCTGTCTTCCATCAGTCTGATATGTTCTGCATATTTAGTCTGAGTTCCATCATTGATGTTTTTTGCCATCTGCCCTGTATTTCCCCATAATGAACCCTCGTGTTCTGAATCCTCACCTGCCTGCCTCGTCCTTCCCCGCTTCCTGCCTACCCGTCTACCACCGGTCATAACAAATATGTCGCACAATTTAACCCAGGTGACATGCAAGAGGAGAAGGACTCACCATTATAATGCATTATGAAGGCATCTATAGTGCATTATTGATGAGAGCTATCATAAAGCATTTATAATGTATAACACACATGGCTATCATGCGTTATGCATTTTGATAAATATTATATCACCATGTTTATAATGCTTTATGAATGCAAATTTCCATAATACAACCCCTGCTCACCAGTATTGAGTGGGGGAGGGTGGGTGAGTAGGGATGAAGGTAATATTATGGTGTTGTTTCCATATTTTGGCAGGTTTCTCTCTTGCATGTGAAGGACATAAAAAAAATATGACAGTATTTTAATGTTAGCAAATGAATGAGTGAAGTATTTTTGATCGTAGTGGTTTTGGATAAGTGTCATTCAGTATGACACTTCCCTACATTGGCCCTGGACGTGGAGGTTCATCACGTATTCTGCTGGCCCACAAATCCAGAGGACCACCGGGAGTAGGATCAGCTTGGGTGGCTTCCTGGAATGTTTGGCTTATACATTATGGGTGGCTCACTTGTCCGCGTGAGCTGATGACTTTTTTCATTTTTTTCACTTTGCCCCTCGCGTCCTAGTTTATTTTCTCAGCTGATATCCATCAATGCTGCTCTAAGGCACTTATCAGGGTCTAGCAGTGCTTCTGTAGCACCCACAATCATCTCAATGTTCCCTACTTTCCCCTCCATTTAACAATGTAGTTTTTAGGAAACTGAGATTTTGTTTGATGCCCACAACCTCAATTCATGAAACAGGAATCCCAACTCTGATACTGCTAAGAAGCAGCATCAGTATGATGGTTGATGATCTGTGAGTATGATTGATGATCTGTGAGTATGATAGATAATCTGTGAGTATGATGGTTGATCTGTGAGTATGATAGATGATGATCTGTACGCAATCAGTCCAGAGATTCTTAGACTATGTTTCCTCCATTTTGGTAGTTCAGTGATTGGTATCTCAGTTCAGTTACTGTAAGCACATTAACTTCCGTTGATTATTCAGTCCACTTTAGAGGGGAGTTACGTATGCAGATATAACAGGTCTTCACAGCGAACCTCAATTCAGCAAAAATGTTGTCCTGTTTTTCCAGAGTGTGGTTTTTGAGGTCTCGAATTCACTTCAACCTTTCACGTTCAAACACACGTATAAGTATCAGCGTAAGCACTCTTCAAGCGTCTTGGCCGAGAGCCAGTCAATCAGGTTCACCTCGTTTCTGACGCCTCGGCCGGGAGATTATCGAGGTTTTTAGCATTTGGGAAAGTGTGGCCTTGTACAAACCTCAAAATGTCACAATGCAAATTTACATCGAAAAAGAGCTCTGCATAAAGCAGACGCATATCTCAGACATTTGTTGCTTGTCAAATGTATGCCTTGCATTTTTAAGTATCCCCTTCAAAATAACATAACAAATTCCTCCTTTCAGCTTGTTGCTTTTTCACAAAGAGGTTTTCATACTGAACTCTTTACTCCTTTAATGTATATTTAAGACTTCCTCCAGTTTTCCAGCAATTTTATGTGCTGAGCATAACAGAAAGGTGCCGTTTAAGAAGGCGCCTGTTCCGCAACCTTTTCGCGTTGGTCATAAAGAGACGTTCATTGCTGGCACCTAAAGTTAGTTACACCTTTTTCGTGTGTATGCCTGCACCAGCCAGGGCAGGTCAGGGTAACAGGAACCTCTGGTCGCTCTTATCGTCCCAGTTTATTGCCGGGCCATTCAGAAAAGCACCTAGCCCACTGACCCCGAGCCCTGCTGCCTTGGCCCGACATCATGGGTGTTAGAGGGGGAAGCATTGCCTGCCCGCCCCCCCCACCCTGTGACCCTGGCTTGAAATTAAGGGTGTGGCTAGAATGCAAGCAGGCCTGAGGTGCGGTGTGTGGGCTGTGATCTACTATACTGCCGGCGCCTTCTCCCGCAGACAGCCTTTCATCTGCAGATGGCAGGCCAAAGCGATTGAGAGTAACTGCGTCGGCTGATGGACTCTAGCAGTGGGTGCAGCTACGGTAGCGCTAGCGGTGGCTGGCTTGTATGTCTTCCTGGAGGACATCAAGGGCCCCCTGGTAGAGCAGCTGCAGCAAAGACCAAAACGAGGTCTGGAGCAAAGTGTGGCCCACATCTGCATCTCTCAACCCAGCCTCGGACAACCGGAGGCTCTGTGTGTCGTTTTGCTCTGTTGGAGCGCAAACAGATAGCACTGACCTGATTGTATACAGATAAAGGAATCCTGAATATTATCCATACGATCTCTGTAGAAATGCGTCGCTCTATCAAGCACACACCGAAGCATGAACATGTTTTGAGCCATAAAATGCACTGTTCTGTGCTGAGCTGAGGGTGGCTTGAATTTTAACAAAGGAGGAGGAGGGTGAAGAGGGAAGCAGGGAGAATGGTGATCTCAAACGACTCGGCTCTGGCCCAGCGAATGGTATGACCGGCAGTGAGCAGGGACATTAAAGCCCATCGCATGTTTCAAGAAGAAAACAGCAAGCCGATCTTCAGCAAATCCACATGATTTTCACAGAGGACAGCATTTATCATGCCTGGCGGTAAAATGTGGTTCCTGGGGGGGGGGGGGGGAGGTCATTTAGCCTCCAGGAATGTTCATGTTCTCATTCTCTGAGATTGACGTTTCTGCTATATGCTATAAGGAAGGTTTTTCATTCCAAGAATTCCTGTGCGTCACGCACAGCCTACAAAATCTGAAGTAATTTTAATGATTCACAAGTAAAATACGATTATAATGTACATGCTAATTTGAGTCAAATGAACGAATTTCAGTCTGGGAATAAAGTATGCATGTACTGCATTGCTTAACTAATTGATCACATATGGCTGTAAGTGAATAATGTCAACAAGTTTCCTATTGCACTCAGTCATTTTCAGGTCAGACACAACATAAAAGCTTCCAGAACATCTTTATAGCAGCTTTACTTTTCTAGCATGTGAAACACAGCAAATGGTCTGTTAGAAGCTGACTTGTGTGTTAGTCTGGGTTTTAGAGGGGGCTCAACATGAAGCTGCAAATGGATTGCAAAGGCTGGGGGTACAGCCACACTGCTATACTCAGCTACGCTCAGCTATACTCAGTATAGCCCAGCCATTCTTGGCCATGTTTTTCCACATTCAGCCACACTCTGCTATACTCAGCTACGCTCAGCTATACTCAGTATAGCCCAGCCATTCTTGGCCATGTTTTGCCACATTCAGCCACACTCAGCTATACTCAGCCATACTCCATCATACATAGCCATACTCAACCTCATTTAGCCATGCTCGGCCAGTCTCAGGCCAATCCTTAAATACTTGGCCACAATGAGCCATATTCAGCTATACTCAGCCACGCTGAGCCACACTGAGCCATGCTGAGCCACGCTGAGCCACACTGAGCCACGCTGAGCCATGCTGAGCCACACTGAGCCATGCTGAGCCACACTGAGCCACGCTGAGCCATGCTGAGCCACACTGAGCCACACTGAGCCATGCTGAGCCACACTGAGCCACGCTGAGCCATGCTGAGCCACACTGAGCCACACTGAGCCATGCTGAGCCACACTGAGCCACGCTGAGCCATGCTGAGCCACACTGAGCCACGCTGAGCCATGCTGAGCCACACTGAGCCACGCTGAGCCATGCATGCCGCCTACTTCACTTGGGGGAGTTTCCATCCCAACTGCCATTCCAGCAGGCAACAGGAGACGACGGCCCAGCCAGTTTTTCACACGAGTATAAACCGAGCACTTGGCAGCCTGACAGGCTCTCATGGGAAGGGTTTGCTCTCTGCTGCTGGGGGGTCGATACTTTTCATGGCTTGGAGACATTTTATAATAACATGATGTTTAAAAATCCGTATATATGTATATATATCGTTTTCTCAAAGTTTTATCTAAGCCTTTTGTAGATATAAAACACTGTTACCAGAGCCTCCACACCACAGGCTAAAAATTCAGTACTATTCTGTTGCTGATGACCTCCTGGCCACAAAAGACCCCATTCAAAAACCACTGTATTAGGGACACCAACCAAGAACCAAGAACAACACACTTTTACTTCGAGGGACTCTTCTAGTTTTGACAAGCTGTGTTAAAGGTGTTGGTTTGCCACTGATGTAAAAACTGGTACCAGCCCCGAATGACATCACAACGTAAGGTAGGGTATTTTGTACGGAATTAGAAAAATTGCCTTAGTATATTATAGGGTGATATGCGATATTAATATCAACATCTTGTGTTATTCGCGTGCAATTCTCACATCGCAAGGACTGTGATTGTCAGCTGGTTTGAGATCAGGCTTTCTCATACGTTTATACTGTATGGACATTGTAGCATTGGGGGTTTAAATTTTACAAAAACATTTTTACTTTGTCATAAGAAACATAAGTTAGCAGGCATTGCAATAATTAATGATTTTTCCTTCTCAGGTCTGTCATGTTCTGTCCTGCCTGACCCTCCTGTTTCCTTCCTGGCGTGGCCCTAACGAACCGCACCAACTAATCGTTTGTCCTACCTCTAGTTCCAGCCCTTGTGTGATTAACTCCAGCTGCCCCTTGGTTCTTTCCTTATTAGCTTTTCTTTTAAGTGCTTCCCTCTCTTGTGTTAGTCAGTTCCGTCATTGAAGTTCCGACCCCAGTCTTGTGTGCCTGTGAATCTCCGCTCCCAAGTCTTCAGTTCTGCCTTGTGCTATGACAAAGATTATCTAGTATATATATGTATGTTTTTTTAAGTTATTTAAAAATGTACCGTGGCTGCTTTTGAATGAGCTCTTCATTTCAGTGAACAGATCATATTAAAAAGTGGCCACTGAGCGTAATGGTATCAGTGGGTGTAAGAACTGAATCTTAAAAGTTATAGCTTTCATAAACTCACCTGTACTGAAAATTAGATTGGGCTGGTAAGCGATTGTGAGTATGTTCTAGTATGATCTTCAGTATACTTGAGTATGTATATATGTATGTTTGAGAGAGAAAAGCGTGTGCAAATTCGCTGTGATTCGCACTTACCATCACGCCTGACAGCAAATTCTAAGCAGAATAATCAACTCATAGAATTATTTCTCAGACATTTGCATTATATCCAGCCAGCCTTTTATTCAGAGGTAAGGGGGAGCAACTGCTGAAGACTCCCCCCACCCTGCCAGCTAAGCTCGAGAAATAAATCACATTAGAACTGCTCACTTTATGAACTAAGCTCCAGAATGACTTGGTTTTTTGATAAAATGTACAGACAATTACATTTTACATATATAGCAGATGCTTTTATCGATGGTGATGTTCACTTTTGAGGAAAAGTAGGACCAGCCAAGTACTGGAGCAATTGGAAGTTAAGGGCCTTACTCTGGGATCCAGTAGTGGAATCAGTCTGCTGACCTTGGGATTTGAACCAGTGACCTTCACATCACAGGGACAGCATCCTAAGTAGCTGAGCCACACCCCAGAGAAACCAAGCTGCAAAAAGCAAACTGAATTCATGTGGTTTCACCTCTATTCAGTGCATTTATATTCCAGCATGTGTTTTAGCTTGAAGTAAGCACTTTCTCATGAAAACGTGCAGATATAAGATGCACTCAGTTATCACGTATAGCAAGAGAGTGTTAGCAGCCGGCTAACTCCTACACTGCTGTGGCTGACAGGTTTACGAGCAGAAGCTCTCAGAGCAGAACGACGTCGTGCCGGACCTGACCTGGGATCTGTAAAGCAGGACATAAAACCCATCTTCTAGTCCTTCTTAATTTGCCTTATTTTAACTGACGTTTGTCTGCCAATCCCAACACCAGGCTTAATTCCAGCCCTACATGCCTTGCCTCAACTATAAATTTTAAATAACATCTTTTTTTCATGAATTCCAGGCAGATGGAAAGAGAAGGCGTGACCACATAACTACACAAACTATCATTAGCTGGCTTTGTGGCTCCAGTGATGACACCCAATCTGAGATGTTTACACCTCCAAACAGTCTCCTCTCACCCAATCATGAAATGTTTACTGGTCTGGCATTCCAGCCGTACTGATGCTCCGCCCCCCACCATGGTATAAAGTTTTTGTGTTATCTGCCCGCGTTCAGTCAAGGAATGGCAATTTCAATAGCTGGATCCAGAAGATTCCTCAAACTCCCCTATAAAGTTCTTAAAACCATTTTTTTTAATTCATGACAACATCAGCGAATATCATAATGGCTGACTGCAGGAGGTCAATTTGTATCAGTGAACTGCAACAGATGACATACTTTGGTTTTTCAAAAGGTCCTGCTATGAGGTTTTATTTTGGGAATGACAATTGTATGATTTTGTTTATATAAAACAAATGCTCCTATATGGAGAGCAGTCAAAGGATGTCTGTTCATTAACCGTAACATCAGAGCAGACTTTTAGGTAAATGCGCACATACGTGTTTTGCCAGAGCTGTAATTCAGCCAGATAATGCAAGTCTTGGAAATCCCCCATTTAACTTTGCAGAGCCTGGCAACCCAGGTTATTTGCATAAACCAGCATCCAGCATCGGGAAACTCTCATTTCCTCAAAATTCCACAAATGTTTTCTACTGAGACTAGACTGGCAAAACAGCAACAAGTGGAGACGTGTGCGATATTATATATTATCTAATGCTGTGCTTATGTGTGGCTGTTTCAACAGTGCCAGCATAGGTACATCGATCAAGAAGATCAAGACGTTTTATTTGTCACATGTATAGTTATACACAGACAACATGCAGTGAAATGAAACCCTGAATCACTCCTGAGACTGTGCACTGGTTTAAATAAAAAACAGATAACTACAAACACTGTAGTGCATTACACATTTATTGATTTACAGGACTTTTGGTATACATCGGAAATATGATTATGTAAGAGTTCTTTCGTGTCTCCAGGAGATACATCAGTAAGAATTAACAGCTCAGCCAGAAGTGAGATCTGACCATGCTAAGCTGACGGGGTTTCCTCAGCTGATGGGGGTTTCTCGGTTGATGGGGCTTCCCCAGTTGATTGGGTTTTCTCAGCTAATCAGTGTTCTTTAGCTGATGGGGCCTCCTGTAAGCTGGTAGGAGTTTCTTGGCTGACAGAGTGTTTCTCAGCTCATAGGGTTTCCTTGTCTGATGGGGTTTCCTCAGCTAATTGGGGTACCTTGACTGATGGGGCCTCCTAAACTGATTGAGTTTCCTCAGCTGTTGGGGGTTCCTTGGTCGAGGGGGGGTTCTGCAGCTGATGGTGTTTCCTCTGCAGCTGATGGGGATTCCGCATCTGTAGGGGTTTCCTCGGCTTGATGGAGTTTCCTTAGATAATTAGAGTTCCTTGGCTGATGGGAATTCCTCAGGTGATGCGGCCTCCTCAGCTGATGGGGTTTCCTCAGCTAAGCAAGCCTACATCTCTTGCCTGCTTCAAAGGCAGCAAGGGCCATTTAAGGGCTTCCCTGAAGCTAGTACATTCTGAAGCTGTGCATTACTTGTGTACAGCGAAAAATCTTTTTCAAATAATGACATTCATAATAATTAACAACTTGATTAAGCTTCCAAGGTAAAACCCAGTTCGACCAAGAGGAAACAGAACTTTGAAGTTTATGTTAATAGATGAATGACAGTTTTGAATATGAGTATGAATGTCCGGTAACTTGATATTCACATTTTTTAAAGAGCGACATAAAGAAAAAAATTAAATTAATGCATATTTATATAAATGCAATACTCTCCATTAAAAAAATAATAATAATATAGAAGGACATTTCAACCTCAAGCCCACACTATAGTGTGTACAGACATATTCCAACATTTGTTTTTGTGACTGTTGAAGACATATGCTTCAAAAACCGAATAATGACAATGTTCACTAGAGGTAGTCAAGCGCCTTTTCCTTACAACTTTTTAAAGGTCATTTTAAAATCCATGATGGATGCTTTTCCTGACCTATGCTGTTCCCTTGACCCACGCAAACGTTTCAAGTGCAAATACAATGGAACAGGTAAGATGTTCATTAGTAAAATGTTACTCCTTTGGCTGGTGAGATGTTCATGGGAAGCTCCTACAGAATTCTCCCTCTTACTCAGCAGCAAATGGGTCCATCTCTCTGACTCTTCCCAGGACGCTTTTTAAAAATCCACCGCATGAAGCCCCATTCCTGCTCTCACGCTGGGTCCACATGCTGGCCACATGTTCCAACAGTAGGTCCGCACTCTTGTTTATTTTCTGGACTGACCGTGTTTCTCCACCTCAGTGATCATGACATCTGTCTCAGGTAACGCAGATCAAGCCAGGAGTCTGTGTGACGATGTTTCAGTTACTTCAGAGGCAATGGTTGAATATTACTTCTTGTGTGAACAAGTGCTTCAGGATCCCGACCTGCAGAACACCAGCATACAGCACCAATAAATGCCTAGAAATGGCATCCTTAGGCCACGACTCTATTTTTAACCTGTCGTCTGACAGTTCACTTTGATTACTGGTCCCCAAATTTAGGAACAGCAGACAGGAATCAGGAACTACTGCTGCCATACATTATACATATACAAACATCTGAATGTATCTTACCAAAGGCGGCTGCCCTGGAGATCCTACACTGTGTCAACATTCAGTGTTATTCTGGAACAGTAAACGGACAATGAATGAGGGAAAGAGACCTTAAAGACATCTGATGTTTTCACCTTAAAACCAGAATGATATGCTGAAAATTAAATGTTGTTATACAGATATAGCTAAGATATATAGCTATAGGTATGGATATCCACGGCAGTTAAAAGAACATTTCGGACTGGTTCTGGCATCCTGTGAAAATGTGAAGCCCAGGGGCAGCGTCAGAATTTTCCTTCCATAAAAAAAGATGGAAACGATTCAAGGGGTTTATATCCTGACAGTCTGAGACAGTGATGATAAATGATAAAATGATAAACTGAATAACTGAGAAAACACATCCATCACCTGCTTTCTGCCAGAATTCCTAATATCCTGTAAATCTTTTCCTGACATAGGGAGAGGGGGGTCTGGGAGGGACTGAGGCAAGAGCTTCACTGCAGATCATCTTGAATGATCAATCGTAAATAGAGCTGAAAGTGCACACACGGATGCGACAAAGACCACAAACGTACTCAAGACCCCCTCATCATACTCAAACATAAGAATGCCCACAAACATACTCAAATGTTAACATACTCTCACACATACTCAAACATACTCAAGATCCCCTCAAATATACTCAAGATCCCTTCGAACACACCCAATATCACCACAAACATGCTCAATAACCCCTCCTTACTTCTCCTCAGACGTTTCGGTATCTGCAGTAGGGTCTTTGACTTGTGCTCCATGTTCAGCATCTGATTCAGGTGTGAGTCTTTGCCTTCTGCACATCTGTAACATCAAAGGGACAGGAGTTCAGATGGAGGCGCATCGCTGAGATGCACGTCTGTGACGTCACTGCGAAAGCTTCTTACCTTCCATGCTAGGCAGAGCAGACCTACAGCCAGGGGAACAATCAGCAGGAACAGGAGACCTTTATCTGATATTCGTGGCAGGTACTGATGCTCTGTTCCTGTCATTGAGAAAAGAAGCCAGACTTTAGAATCACACAGAGCAAGAATCAGTCCGGTCAGAATCAGGAACCTGTCCTATTCATACTCCCTATCCTCTTAACCTATCCTTGGAAGCTCTTGTTGCCAGGCCCTCATTGACATAGGGAGTCACATGGAACTTTCTAGAAGGCCAGTTCCTGGCATGTTCATTTTCTTCCTCTGATGACACCATGTATGTGCTCACTGCACCCTGTGGGTTGGGACGCTTTTCTGTTGGATGCTGCTGACTTACTTGGGCCACAACCCGGCACCAGTCCGTCACACCCATCTGCTTCTGGGGGCCTGGAGAGACGCTCTGGACAGGAAATGCACAGCGTTAATGTTACTGACAGACCCACCCATTTCGCCCTCCCGATAATCATGGATAAACATGCGATTAGATAACCAGCCCAGCTGTGCTCTGGGACTGCCCAGCCTCCACAGAGGATGTCTCTGCTCTCTATCATTTATTTAGTACCTGCTTTTATCCAAAAGCTACAACCCCACCACTCCACCGACCCTAGGATGTGAACCAACAACCTTCTGATCAAATGCATAGTGTCCTAACCCACTGCGTGACACACTGGACATCAGAACATGGCTGGCAAGACAAACTTAATGCTGCTTCTTAACTTTTATTTTGAGAAAGACAAGAACTGAAAATACCTGTGTAGCTGGATTTAAAGAATTACATTACAAGTAGGCTGGAATAAGGAAGCTGACTTTGGGCAGAAGAAAAACACTTTCAGACAAGAGGAAACTGATTGAGAGACAGATTGCAGAAGTGGAGGACAAGATTGTTACTGATCGTTACCTGTTATGATGGCCTGAGTCGTCGGAGGACAGAGAGGAGATTCACATCCGGTATCTCCTCTTCTAGAGCGCGCAGCGCTCAGAAAATCTTTAACATAGTCAAAATAATGTGCTGTTTGCCATGTAACATCTCTATAATGGCAATGAAATTCTTCCATTATTGAGTCCTTTTCATATAAATAAAAGAAACACAGATGTATTTATCCTCAATCCACACAAAACAACAGAAAAAGAACAACCTGGAATATGCCTTAGAAGACATTTTGTGGGGCGAACACGCAAACTTACCAGATCAATTCTTTTCACATTAATAATGTTGTAGCGTATATCTTGTAGAGTTTGAATGTATATAGCAATGTTATCTCTGTTAGAAGAAATGTTTCCAAACTTCTGTGCCAGTTTTTTCAAGCTATCTTCCAACTGATAAACATTGAGATCGACCCAGCACAAGCCACTCTGAGATAAAACGGAAATGATAGAATCAGAAGACGTTTCGAAATACATTAGAAAAAAAGGATTCTCAGTTTAATTAATGTCTGCATTGTTACCTTGTGATATAAAACTGAAACGAAGTTCATTTTAACTTCAAATTTAGACCAGTGGTAAAAAAACAAACAAAACAAAAAACAGTTTTCATATCTTACCACTTCTTTAGGAATGTGACGTAATGTAATCCAGTAATCTTTGGGTATATTTTGTTTCTGTGGAACAAAGAAAAAGGTATTACATTAAAATTAATCCATCCATGCATACATTGTTGTGACACATTTAACCTTTTCTCTATGCTACCTGTAACTGAATCGATTCATACTGAGTAAAGAATGTGCCTCTGAGTGGAACGAGAGACTGATTAAATCACCAATTTACATTGAAATGCCAGCGTGGGAATCTAAGCACCTTTAAGATGATGGTTGGTTCAAATGAACAAAATGATTCATGACTACAGTTATTGTGGTTTTATCTGGACTATGGGAGAGGATGGATAACCGTGATTTCTGCATTTAAAGGAAACACACTGAACCAGTTTGGTCATGCGCACATATTCTGTGAGGTTTGCATTTTTCTAACCTGTTACTTTATATGATGCTGACAAAATGCAAAACTAATGTTAGCACAATTACTTACCAGTAAGGAGATCGTGTCCACATCATCGGTTAAGGGGCTTCGGATTTCACTTACACTGGTGACAAATGTGATGAAGGAAATAAAATGGATGCAGACACTTATCCAAATCTGAAAGAGTATAGCAAAACACGTCATTGTTATGCATACACACCGTGATCTTAGATTAATAAATTATATTTTGGATTAAATAAAAGAGCAAAGGGCTTCGAATAAATAAAAATAAATGACGAAAAATAAAAAACAATCAATTTCAGCGTAAAGCCCAGCAGGGACAGTGGCCTGTACTCCGAAGCGGGGTTACTGGCATATTGGGGTAACTTGTCAGATTTAAGGTACCACAGTTTAAATGGACTTCATATTCGTTCACTTACATTTTGCCCAGACTACCTGAAATCCGACAGTTACCCCGATACGCCAGTAACCCCGCTTCGTAGTACAGGCCACAGGTTTCTGAATCATGGTGTTTATATGAAGGTCGTGTGACCACCAAGTGCCTGGTGTCTGCTTTTCACAGACCGCTGCCGTCTTGCAGTTATGGAACATTCTGTGAGCTCTCTGAAAGACCTGCATGTTTGTGCTGGTGGCAACATACTCCACGCCGGTTGATGCGCACATTGCTTTGAAAGCATCCGCTTGCCTCTTCTGCTTCGTTGTCTGTGAGAGAGTAAGGATGCTTGTATGCTTTTTATGAAAGCAAGAATCGGCACATATCTGTATTGTGTGTATTTTAGTAGTTCAGGTTACGCACGTTGCTCATGGGCAACTCATTAGGGTAAGTTTCATCTAACAGGCTAGTAACATTTGTTGCTCTTCTTCCTGGAATTTTTGCACAATTTTCCTCAAGTTACCCGGGGATCACCTTGAAGAGTAATTTAAATCAGAGCTTAAGTCATGGCGTAAAGTTTCTTATTCTTAAGGTACTCCAGGATACCTGTTATTCATCAAACATAAGCAATTATCTACAAAAGAAAGAATGTGATATATCCATCCCAGGTTATGGTACAACATCTTATACTGAATATGTGGCACTGTATGGAGTATACAAACTAATATCTGACAATTTTTATACACTGAATCCCATGATCATTTCAGTAATAATCATACTAAAGGAAGTGAAATGTTTAGCTGTTTTTCAAATGTTTGCCTCACTGTGATACCTCGTTTGAAATCTCCAGTGACCGGCGGAAACGTAGTTTCAGTTTGTACACAGTGATGAGGTAATCTAATCTCTGGATTAATGTACCTGACAAACTTCCTGGAGTTATATAAATATTCTCATCTGAAAAACAGTTGACAAAATGCTCACTGCTGTCATCGGTCACAATATCATTACCTGGTCATTTGATGACACTCATTCACAGTGCAGAATAAACACCCCTTCACTCATTTTTACCTCAATTTTCATATCTGTCCCCATAATACACAATGTTATCTATATAAATGGATAGCACACATGGATATAAGACTTTCCTTCTTGTGAGCATCACGGGCCTTCATGTGTGAGGTAACTTTGAACAGGTATCAGACCTCTTCCTGAAGCTATGATGGACTATAGCTGGATGCATGAACATCTTTACTACTACAAGGAGATAAATAAGGGCATAACTGATGTGAGCCACTTTGCGGGAAAAACTAGGAAACCTATCCCTTACATTCTCTGGAACCTCAAAGAGCAAGTCTGAGTGCTGTACTCGTCTTAATTATTTTGAGAAACCTCAATAAAAATGGCTGCCTCCTGGGCTGTAGCAGAATTACAAGATAATAGTTTGATGTTTGACAGGACAGTCACTGTACTGAACGCAAATAGCTCATCAGACGTTACTTTAATTCCCATGTATTCATGAAGCCTTGTCAAGCACTCACTACACCTTAAACAGGAAGGAACCAGCTATCACCAGTAACATATGCTAAATGGATAAATAATACATAAAACAAGAGTAGTTTATAAGACCATGACAGTCTGTCAGCTTTTTTTATTTTGAACCCGGATATTTTGCTGGAAACTTTAGGGTGTTTATCGCAGCAACTTTCCTCAGTATTAGGCCTAGAGAACACAGGATTTAGGTGGGTTCTACTTCATTATAATTGTAATTTTATATCTATTTTAGATATTTTTGTAACGTTCAATGAAGCATCTCGTAGGTTTTGTTATTCAGACTCATTGACAGACGCTTTGCTTTGGTTTACAGCTGTTCCCAGCTGTGTTTACAGTTTTAACAAATAATTTCAAAACATGTTCTTGGGTGCAATGATCAAAAGATTACAAGTTCAAATCCCAGGGTCAGCAGAGTGATTCCATCATTGGGCCCCTGAGCAAGGCCCTTAAGCGCCATGAACTGCCTAACCCTGATTTCTGCCAAAAAAATGTACGTTGGAGAAAAGCATCTGCTAAATACGTAACATGTAAATAAGTCGGTTACTTCCTAGTCACTCTATTCCTCAGCCGTGTCACCTTACACACGAAATCTTTGGACAGCACACAGCCAGTTGAGTCTTAAATGTACAGCAACCAGGAACTAGAGCCGTACTGAAAAGCAGAACACCCTAAACAACCATCCGCATCCTGACGCTTCTGGACGGGATGGCGAGCTTCTAGTCACACTTTAAGTCCTACAGACACAAAGGACATTTCGCCTTGGGAGCTTTTTCGAACTGTGTCGGGTCTTAATAATGTAAAATAATTACACGCCTTCAGGCTTTAAACCGATTTGTTACTTAATTATCAACTTGTATTATGAGTCCAGTCATGCATGGCATGTAGGTACAAATTCGGACAAAGAAAGCAAACAGTGCAGAGTACAGCGTCATCGTAAGAATTTAACCCACAAAGTGCTTTCGCATCCCGAATGTTAACACTACACAGAGCTGCACTGTTTGATGTGCAGTCCTTTTAATTGGCGTATGGCATGAATAAATTATATTTATTAAAAAGCAGAGCGATGGAAGGCACTATCTCACTGCAAATGAGTAGGCATGTCTTCCTCAAATGCCGCAGCGACTTTAAGATCAGCGGCGTTTCCGAGATCTGAAGCGGCTCTGCCCTAATGTAATGTAATGTAATCAATGTAATTGCTAAGGTCTGACTTAAAGGAGCCTCAAAAGCTTCGCAAATCCGACCGCAATTATGCGATAAACTCTTTTTTAAAGCAGGTTAATCTAGGGAAGCTCCCTAGGACATGTGCGCAGTATGTAAATTACAGATCGGGACAAATGCATGCAGTATGTAGCCTATGTTACAGACCGGGACACTGACCGTCCGTTTATACCAGGGGCGGTCAATCCTATAGGCGGCCAACTAGGGCGCAAAACATCTGAGCAGGCGACTGAGGGCGCCGGTGTCGATGTTCGCCTACGGCGCCACATAGACTGTTACAGACCGGGGCACCTCCGTCGGTGGTGCAAACACTACATTTCTCAAAAAGCATATTCCAACCTGCCGAAGAAACGCAAGAAAAACAGGAAACAGCGAGGCGCCGATCGCAGATCACGTTAATCTCGTTTCTGTCATATTACGACCACGAACATCGCTGGACCCTGCAATTCACCTGCAAGTCGCACGAAAAGTTGTACGCGGTTAAATCAATTTTGATTTGGCGATGTGTACGTGATTCCTTTCGTAGTGCTAAGACAGAAACGCGTCAGGGAACTTTAACTAGCAATAACACGAATATGGTTATTGTTAATTCAGTCGGAAATAAAGGGTCCAACCTTTCTGATCTTGGAGTTTAAAGAACTATGAATATCTTATATAATATATAACCATGCTGGCAAACACTGCAAGAGAGCACAAATTAAGCTTCAACTTACTTTTGCCTTCTTCATAAGGAATGAGGAGTTAATCCAATATGTGAAAAACTTATTTTATTTTACTTCTGTTGGGTAGGATGGGACTCTCATAATTCCGCTTGCACATATCCAACGTTATCGGCAATTGTCCAGGCAAAAAATAGAGTTAAATCTGTAATGTGGACGTTAATGAATGTACATTCGGAGCGAAGGAGCTGCATACGGACGGTTTACGCGGCGGCAGCGCGCTGAGCTGAATGTGCGAGCGGCTCCTTCAGATGGGCGCTATTTATGCCGGTCGGAGGAGCCGCCCCGCCGTCCGTGGCTCCGCCAGCTCTGTCACCAACAGGGTTTCATACCGTGTGTAAACCTAAGCTTTTGTCCGTGACAAGCCTCTTGTCTTCATGCATCACTTTAAATACTTTCAGCCCCAAAATTATAGTAAGTAAAACACTGCAGTTAGAAACGCTCTCATATTTAGGCCTATAATTCAACAGCTAGACAGGCATCTTTCAATCGTGGACAGTAATCCAGATTTGTTAACGATATATTTATGATGGGGAAAAAAAGCTTTTACTGTGTTGTAAAGTCTGTACGGGCCATGGTGTCCCCCGTCTGGTGAAGTGTGGCCCCTGGCTATGGAAGTGTTGTACTGAGAAAGGAAAGTGGAAATCCTTGTTCATCGGTCAGTTACGCACTGAGTAATTTAATTACACATCAGAAATATGAGCGTCGTCTTTTTAACTGTACAGTGTATAAGACTCCACACATTTGACAGTGGGATCATATTGATATTGCAGCTGTAGCATCATTGCTCTAGGTCCGCAAGCTGGGGGTTTGGTCCAGCATCCATCCTTCCCCAGGTGGCAGCCTACATCCTACTGGTGCAACTGCCAGCCAGGTTGTGCCTGTTTGCTGGAAGCTTGGTTAAATTTTGCTGAAGAATTTGCCTTTTTAAAGGTTACCGTACTGGAGCGTCTGAAATTTTCAAATTTTTCCTATTTCTAAAAATTCTTCTTTCAGGCCATTTTTCATCCAACTAAATGATTGAAGACAGAAAATACATTCTTAACCAAAAACGGATCTATTCTTTTAATTACATCAGCAAAAACATTTAGCAGCTGCATGTATAGTAATTGTATGCTGTTGTTGTTTGCAAACTTGCTTTTGATTAAAATAGTGACTTTAAAGAATTTGGTTTCCTTGGAACTCTTCAGGCAGGATTTGGCCTGTTACAGCAGGGCATGACGAATGAGGGAAAAGAGAGATGATCCACAGAGCGCCTCTCAGCAAAGAGGGTTTATTAATAAAATAGAACACAAAAGGGGGGAAACGGAAAATAAATGAACCATCGGGGGACAAGAATAGAGCAGGAATAATAAGAAGTAAGTAAAGGAACCACAAAGAGGGATCAGTGCAAAACAGGGAGCAAGACTAAAACACAGCTACCAACACAAGGTGTACTAGAATGGCTGACTAAGGAAGAGAGCACAGACAGGCACTTAAATACACTGAAAATGAGGACTAACAAGGGGCAGGTGTGGGCTATAAAGAACTAGTGGCAACGAGGAGCAGGCGAGGTCAATTAACAGATACAGCAGGTTCAAACACCAAGGGAAATTAAAACAAGGACAACTGAATATAATACAAGGAGAGAGCTGGGAGCAAGCATAAGGGACTGTAAACAGAATACATATGCCAGCCTCAAACTCACACCAAAAGGTGGCCCGGATGATTGCTGACTGCTTAGCCCATTAAGCCATACAGCAGCCCTGGAAGTAGGGAAACATTCTAGCGGCTGAGGGGCTACAAGACTGAGGCAGGAACAGGATGAACAGTGACACCAGCTGGCCAAATGGGGAGAAGACGCATGGGACAGGGCCAGATAAGCACTGATCCTGACATTAACGCTTTGAACAAGAAAATAATAATTACCACTGCACTTCTATAATCACTAAAAAGGAAGGTTATCAGTTAATCTACAAAGCATGGTCTTATATTCAACAGCAAACAGCCATCACTCTGGCCAGAAGGAATTAGACGGGAGAAATGTTTTTGAAGTTTAACCGGTTGATGACTCTCCCTGTGCCGTGTAGCCGTGATAGAAAAATGCGCTAAAACAGAAAAACTTAAAATATTTTTCTTAGGGCAAAAACTTAAATTTGGATGCATGAGAGAATGAATGTCTTGCATGAGTGTGGGGGAATCTTTCTAAATGTATGAGATTCCTGTGAAATGCGTGAAACTTGGCAGGTCTGTATCAGGTACCTGTATTCCATTTGAAAATCGAATTATGTGTCAAAAAGTGTTGTGAAATAGCAAACTGTTTTCCAAAGTCATATAGTCATAGTCCCAAACCAATTCCAAATCCCTACTGTGCCCTATGATTTTTGAAACAATATCTAAAAAAATGCTTGGTAGTTTGTATCTGGAAGCGTTCTGATGTCTTTGAGTGTAAGAAACTTAAGGACAGCCATGCCACAGAGTGAGTAACACCTATTGAAACTTAGACTTAATTATCTATTTATGAATGTACTTGGTAAATAGCATTTACAAGTTGCTATTTCACTTGCGTGAGATACAATTGTTACATCTGATGTTCACAGAGAGACCTGTTCAGTGAGGCAAGCAGCCAATCATGCGGCTGCAACTGAATAAAGAGCCAAAACAGCCAATCATATGGCTGCAACTGAATGCATACAGCCAAAAGACAGAGTCAAGGGGTTCACTAACTGTGCAGCTAAGGCTTAAAACAGTATGACTGAAGTTATTTTAAATGGCATGATCGCTGGTGCCAGATGTGGTGCTTTCAACATCTCAAAAACAGCCGCTCTCCTGGGATCTTCACACACTACAGTGTCTAGAGTTTACGGAGGATGGCTCAATAACTGAAAAAGACAGGGGCAGAAATGCATAGTCAGGGGGCATTTCTGTGCCTGAAAACACAGTGTTAAAGAGGGGGTCTCAATGGCTTGACTTATTAAAGCTAACGGGAAGGACGTAAGTGCGGATACAATGGCTCAGTGAGACAGTCCCGACTGGACAACTCATCAACCCTGAAGCAAAAGTGTATCCTACCTGCCACCTCGTTGTTCTACTTAATAATATAACGTTTGTGCATTCTTCATTATTCACTATTATTGCATCTATTTTACAAGGCTTTGTATAAGAGTATAGAGTGCCAACTCATTTTAAAGGTGTTCTAGAATTTTTACTCATTTTTAATGATTTGTTCACAGGAAAGTGCTTTGTATCGTGGTACTGAATGAAAGAGAGACACTGTCTGTGATGTCATCGGTTAAAGGAAACAGACGCTAAAATCTAAATATGCGTGAAATAATAGGCGATGAGGTCTCCTCGAGATCATCTCAGAGTACGGATGTTCCATGTGGCTGGCTCTCCTGCTGGTGATCAGGTTGTTACCCCAATCAAGTATACAAATCAGGCCAGCACAAGCCGGGACACTGGCCCCTGCCTTTGGTTGGATTGGGCCTAATGTCTGGGGTTGCCCTTTATACCTTCAACATGCTCCCAGCTCATTAGCTGCATGCCTCAGGCCCCACCTTCCACAAACACACAACTTATGTAATTCACATTTCATAACACTTCAGTATTTTTCATGAAGTCCTGCTCTGGGTTTAGTCACATAGTCACATAAGCACCATTGTTTGCTAGTTGTTTCATCTTCTCTAGGGTTTGGTGACTGTTCGGTGCATAACCTTCATTTGGAATCAACATAGAATCACTGTGATTGAAGTCCGCGGACTTATTTATCTGTGTAAAACTACCCCACTCAAGTGTTTTGTCTATTACACAATTCAAGATAAGCATAATTACCATGTGCCTTGCCAAGCCATGACTCAAGTGTTTATTATGGCTAGAGAGCCTATTTCCACAGAATTGGTGCTTTATTGATATTTTCATGCTCTGCTCATCCGATCCTCCCATGAGCCACGCCCCCTCGTTAACCTCGTGTGAAATCCCGATATCACCAGCTGTTTCTTGTTATTGCCATTAAGTCCTGTGTATTTAAGTGCTTCCCCCTTAGTGTCTTCCCTGTCCTGTCATTAACGTCTCCTAGTGGCTGATGCCTGTTTGTGCTCCGGATCGTATGATACCGCTCCCCTACCTACCTTCCTTCCTGCCGTGCTATCAGCAGTCACGACATATATAATATGTGCAGTGAAGGAGGCCCAGGGGATATTATCCTCATTTTCTTGTCAATTACTGTATCACTGACAGTCTGAAGGCTCTTTCATCCATATAATTCTGCTTGTTTTTAATGACTGACAAGGAACCCCGTCGCAAAGAAATAGGTTTTATTGGAAAGCTTGGGGAGAAATATCTTGAAGGACTGGTACTGAACACAAACAGGGGCCACTGAGCTCGTAGTGCGGGTGGGTCTGGTAATATCACGGTTCTAACAGTAAACGCCTTCCTGCCACTCTTACCCTGCATCTTTCACTGTTTCTACTTTTGCGATTTTGTTTTGTTTTTCTTGGATATCTTTGTTTAATTTCATTTTCGACAATTTTTTACTTGTTACTGCTGCAAGGAGGCCGGCACATCAAGCAGGATGAAAACGTATCTCCTGGCGTCTCACACTGACTTTACTGTCTATTGTTTAACACACTAGGTCATAAAAAAGACAAAGGTTTTCTTTTCATAACGCACCCTGACCTGCACTGTTGCCCTCTTGAGTCGCAATCGTCTGACTGCATCTCAAAGTTTCACTCTCGTGTATTTAATCTCTCATAGCAGCAAATGGAAGAATTTGAGGGAGGATCGCAGTTTGAATGGAAAAAAAAATATGGCCAGCGCGGATCAGAACATTGCGGGAAAGGAATGAGCATTTAGAAGTTCAGTTTGAAAGCTGGTGCTTGTGTCTTCGCACCTGAGATGTAGAGAGCAGATGTTTCGTTCTATCTGAGTGAAAAGACTCATTTTGGTTTTAAATATGTGAAACGCATGTTTTCACCATGAAACAGAGAGTAAGAGAGAGGAGGAGACAGTTTGATCAGGGTAAGAAAAAGCTTTTACTTGGAATGATCTCCTACGGCATCATTCAGACGAAAATGGAAGGAATGGCAGATTATCAAATGCCTTATTCCAGTGGAAATGTTTATTTTCGAGAGAAGTGTGTGGGATGGGGGTGGGGGCAGGGGGAGAGGGGGGGCCCCTCTGATTAAACCCAACCAAATGCATGTCGACTGACATGAGACAGCAGCATGAAGCCAGCTGACCGCTGCTCTTTTGAGTGACATGCTTTAGTAAACTTACCTTCCACACCTGCAAACTCCTAGCCAGCACCGGGGAGAGAGTCAGGACCCCTGAAAGTCAGAAGAATCTACACAACCCTGACCTCAGAACTCAAGATTCAATCCACCCTTTATCAACAGAAGTGAGAGCTGTAGTTTCTATTGTTTATTAACTCTTACGACTTGTTTGTGGCTCATAAAATCGGTCGTACACACAGTACTGTCCAACCGTTATCTGTGGATGTGTTGCTACAGTGTTTTTATGTGCAAAATACCGCATAATGTGTTATTACCAACTGATATTGCTAACGACGGCTAACGATTAACCGGAAAGCAGCATAACTGGGTTAAATGTAAGTGAATGAAGATATAGGTCATTTAAACTCGTGGCAAGTTATTCAGCAAGAAATCTTACTTTTTGAAACTGGTCCCCGGTACTGCTAAATGGCTTTCCAACTTGCTGTACTGGAACATGGTTAACACGGGTATGTCGTCATTCCCCGGTGCGATTTCCAATCCAGCGCAACTTCTCGGGGGGGGGCCCAGGCTGATGTGGCCAGGAGGCCCCCAAAGTGGGCCATTCAAGGTATCTTTTGGAGCCAAAAGAGAATGAAAAATGATGCAGCATCAATAATCCACTCGTCGGGGCATGGGGTGCTGTTGGTAGAACTTACTGACTGGGGTGGATGGAGGGTGGTGCTGCCACTTTAATGTGTCGGGG
>JAODJX010000001.1:8307461-8340782 GCA_026776945.1 Isichthys henryi | reverse complement strand
CCCCCCCCCCCCCCCCCCCCCCCCCCCCCCCCCCCCCCCCCCGCCCCCCCCCCCCCCCCCCCGCCACCCGCCCGTCCGCCGCCCGGGGGGGGGGCCCCCCCGGTGAATCACATGAAGAGTGAAAGATTGCAGATATGTAATCTATCTCAGTAATATATGACAGAAAGGAATGTAAGACTGTACCTATTTCCATGTACACAAATGTTTATTGATGCCACTGTATGGTTGATAAGGGTTAGGGTTACAGGATAAGATACACTGAACAGCTGTTTGCCTAAACTTGTCAAGGTCGGGCATCACACTTACATTCACAGAAAAACAAAAAGGCCCCTTTTTATCATGTGACATGGGACCCGGGTCACTTCCTGTTGTCTGCCTGTTCTGCAGGCCGCCTTTTTCATGCCTTCCTGTGCTGCTGCCACAGCTGCCAGATAATGGCGGCTCCATTCTTATCAGCTGACCCCTCAGGCCATCTCTGTGGTGCGTAGGGGCCCAGTAATCTGCCACCCACCCCCCATGGGGTCAGGTCAGGAGCCGTGTTCCTGCAGTGTGAAGTTTCACTTCCTGTCACCAAGGCACTTCCTCTCTGCTTCTGTCACTCGATGTTTGTTTTTGGAGGTTGTTGTTCTCTCCTTGAGCGATTAAAAAAAATGGCCGATTGCTTTTAACCTTTAAAGTGAGGAAACTTGAACACATCACGTACAGGCAGTGCTGCCCGAGACGAAACCTGCAGGCCCCGGGTCCGAGGACACGAAAGATGATTGGCTGCAGGGACTCTGTGATGCCATAATTTACATATTTATTGCCTTGTTTTTTATGGACTCATCAAGCAGACAAAAGCAAATGGAATATTAACTGATTCAGGTCACCCTGAACTATTGGAAGAAATGAGTTCAAACTCTGTTCCTTATTAATCTCACAGCTCTTCAAGGTCCCAGGTAGAGAGACCATCTCGCTTTCATTCATTTATCCATCTTCTTGCTGGTGACACCCGTTCGTTCCTCCACATTCCCTCACATTTAAAACATGCATGTTTCCTACAGGCTACCCAAACATTCTTAACACAGAAAGGATGTTTTTACGCGTCAGTGCTGCCCACACAGGGCATTCTGGGTAATGATCCTGAACCTGTAATTTACTGACAGCAGGAGGATTGTTAATAGACGGCTCCTGCAGTATAATTACTGATGTCTCGGTGTTCGGCAGAGGCCTGCCATGGGGAACCACATCCGCGGTGAGACCGGGCTGCCAGGAGGGCCCACTTCAGCAATATGTTCAGAACCTCTGGTTCCAGAGCGCCACAGAGATGCCCGCACATGACCCTGGCACAGAGCAACAAGTGCCTTTTGAAAATGCCTCCCTGTAGTTAGTGAGATTATGGGTGTCCCTACATGCCACATATTTAGCTATAATCGCCCCAGCTGGGTCAGCTAAGCAAACAGAAGCTTTTATCTGGCCATTTAGAACCTGCTTAGAACATGTCAGCGATGCTTTGAAAGGTCAATGGCATGAAAGTGGATTTTGACAAGTGTGCCAGTATCTCTGCCCAGGGGCATTTGACCTTTAGGGGTGCTCGGCCTCAAAGAAATACGAGGCGAAATCGCCGAATTGGTTTAGAATAGTGTTTCCCAGTCCGGTCCTCGGGGACCTGCACAGTCCACATTTTTGTTCCTTCCCAGCTCCCAGAGCAACAATGTGAATTGTCTGGCAGGGAGCTGGGAAGGAACAAAAATGTGGACTGTGCAGGTCCCTGAGGACCGGATTGGAAAACACTAGTTTAGAATAATAATTTTTCATGGAGGTAAACACTAGAATCGAGAATGGCCTATGTCTGTGCCTATACACAGCGTATTAGTGACAGATGGAAAGCCAAAGGCTTTGCCTGTCGACCTCACTGCGCTGATCCCGACAAGACCACCTCTGCCTCGGCTCTGTGAAAAGGTCACTCTGGCTGCCTGCTGTTGTACTGGGGACAGTCACCGGCTGCAGGAAGCCATCTCAGCAGCTCGACTTCAGTGTCAGGCTGCTTCCTTAATCACGCCGCACACGCTCAAGGTATCCCTTAATGGTGCGAAGATCAGCCAAGCACACTCGAAGGCGTTTTCTTCAGGGAGGGCTTGGAACTTTGACAGTTTATGGATTTATCAGGATGCCTGGGGAGGGGGGGGGGCTGCAACGAATGCCTCACAACAGCCGTGACTGCAAAGTGATGGGGGATGTCAGAAATAAAGGGAGAAAGGAGACTGGACTGTGTAAATGTAGATTTGTGTGTACTGATGATGCACAATGAGAAGTCTCTGCACGACATGAAGATGCCATTGCGTGACACACTTCATACCCCTCTGTGCCGCTCAGTGGGTTAGTGGCTCAGTCCACACACACTACAAGCAATTTAGAGACACCAATTCTCCAAACTACAGGGCCTCTGGCTTTGGGAGGGAACCTGCAGAGCACTGGGGGAACAGGGATGGGATTCAAACCCTCAGTCCTAGGGCTCTGAGGTTTCACGGACCTGTTATGAAACTGATGATGGAGGTCATCCCCCACAATTCTTTTCACCCGGCACTCCTGGATGTCACCTGTCAGCTGCGCTTAACCGGATCCCGGTAAGAGGCATTAAGCTGGTTGAGTCATGCCTATGACAGGAGTAAGCAGACATTGCTGTAGCACCAGGCTTAGAAACTCTGTACCACGCAGGTGGACCAGCCGTCCATTAGACTCATTCACTGGGTCACACAGAACCACCTGGGAGATAATGTCCATTTCCAGAATCTACAAGAATCTACCGTTCACTGATAGAACTTCATGCGCAGACCAGGTGTGATCTCTGTACATGTTAATCATTCATACAAACGTATTAAAAAAGATTTTATATACCCGTCCATCTTTCAACCACATCCCATAATTATTGAAATAACTTGCAGTTCCACAAAGTATGGGGAAAAAATGTACGGTTCTGCTGAAAGTCTTGGCTGAAGAGCTTCCAGGCTTTGGAGCATGAAGACGCAGCATGTTCATCTCGGAGTCACATTGGCTCAGAACAAAATATCTTTAAATCTTCTAAGTTTTCTTTTCATTTTATTCGAGGCTTTTTTTTTTCATTCAGAAACCACAATCCAGCCTCACCTAGAAGCCCTGACCACAGCTCATACTGTGTTATATACTAAAGAAACTTCATAATTTAACAACATTATTAACAAAAGTCCCTCTTAAAAGTATATATGAATGAATATCTTCATTCTGTTGCACTTATGCCACATCATTTGTGCTGCTAAAGGTCTCGGCAGAGTTTAACTCCGGAAGAGAAAGCAGGTGTGTTTTTCTTCTCTTAAAAGTATCATTAAAGTAAACAGTGGATTTCCTCGGCTCCAAACCGCCCCCAGCCTCTGCCGGTAAGTGCTCCGATCGCCAGGAAGTCATCGGGAAAAGACAACAGCCATTATGGCCACGGAAGTGCTGATGCTATCGCTGGGACAAAACGTCCGAGGGAGCGCCATGTATAACCCTACCGTTGGGTTCAGGAGGCCCCTCCCATGGAGGAAAGGGGGTGCGGCCGTTTAGCCACGTTGCAGAGCAAACGCGAGCCCCAGGCTTAGCAGACGGACCTGCTCATTTGGGACTTCCTGTTCCACCGATTTTTACCTGTGTGTCAGCATGAAAAGTGCTTACAGCTGCAGCCTAATGCAGCCATCCACAGATCCCACACTCAGAAGAAAGCTCATGACAAAAGCAACGTGGCTGCCGGTCCCAACCAATCAAACAGTCCATTCAAACTCCGTTCATTTTATATATAGCGCCTCTCACAACACAGGGCACTTGACAAGAGTGCGTGGCAACACTGATTAAACAAAATGGAGAATGAACTGGGAAAGAGAGGAAGATAGAATGTGAGAAGACAATAGAGGAAAATCCTTTGAAAGAGGGACCTCTATTATGCAAGTTCAGCAAGAGCCACATGGGCAGCAAATGAGTGTCCAGCAGAGGGCCGGCATTCCTGCCCAGCTTTCACAAGGCCTGATCACCGTGATTGTGCCGTCATGGCTAAGCGTAGGTAAAGTGGCAAAAGTGTGGTTATAGAAACCCAACAGAAAAATGAAACACTGAAACAAGAGTATGCTGTGTTGACTGAGAGAGTCCCCCACCGATCTGGGGGATTACCAGCTTGCCAGGACAGACCCCCTTCCCACCACCCAAGGTGAGGCTGCAGAAAGTCGCCGATGTGGCAAGAACACCTGACAGTGTCTCATATATGGAGGGCAGAGGCACAGGAGAGAACACCTATCACACTGGCCGATCCCAACCACCAACCGGCAACCCCAGCACCCAGCCCACGCACCCACATCGCACATGTAGAGCAGCAGAAAGGGGGCGTTGTGTGGATCAGTTGGTTAGGATGCTATGCCTGTGATTGGAAAGTCATTGGTTCGAATCCCAGAATCGGTTTAGTGATGTCACCATCGGCCCCTTATGCAAGACCCTTAACCCCCAATTGCTCCAGGATCTGTCTATACCTGGTTTCTCTAAAAAATGTATAATGTTCTGAGTCCCCAGTGCAGCCACACGCAGCGGCGGAGCTGGAGAGAGAGTGATCCTACACCTCCTTTGTCAAACAGAAACCGGATAATAAACAATGAGGTAACGCCCACGTGCAAGAAGCGATATTCAGCAGGGAGGCACAAGAAAACCGCAGTGAAATGGAGCAAGCAAGTTAGAGGCTGACGCAGCTTGACACGTCGCGTTTGAAGAGCGTGACCCCATTCACAAAACGAGACGGCAGCAGAAGGTGGGCACCCTCCTGCACAGCTGCCAAAGCCACCGTGCGACACAAAAACATCAGACACCTGCAGCTCACACACCCATCGTGCGGTCATCCCCCACCAGGTGGGAGAGGTGCCGTGGATGCAGGACTTCAACTACAGATACCAAGCTTGCTAGCCGGCCTGCTGCAGTCACTCGTTTGCAGGAAAAAGGCAGAAAGTTTTCCCATTTTTCAGGTCAATCCCGTGGCTGTTACACAGATCCGTCTCCACGGGCTGCAGAGCGGCGGCAGCAATGAGCTGAAACGTACAAGCGTTGCCGCCTCCTCCTGGCCATCGCCTTGTGATTGTTTACTGCTGTGTTCTCCCTGTGGCAGAGGGAGGAACCCGGAGCACAGGCTAAAGAGGGCAGGGGTCTCCTTCTTTCAAGAGGTCTGTGTGTCTGCGCAGGAAGTGAGACACCAGACCGTGAGGCAGGCCTGGTCCTGCTGGTCCCCCGTTCACACCGCTTTACTGTGGATGTCCCCCAGCACCTCATTTCCTGTACATGAGGTCTCTGCAAACAAAAGACATTGCAAACGAGCCCAGATTGCATGGCGTGTCGGATCCACACAGAGCCACGGGCGCCGCTGTGGGCCTCAAGGCCGGCAGCACTTGAGACGGGATTTCCGGCGGCTCAGCCAGTCCTCTGCCGCCACCCTCCTTTCCTGTGGATATGCAGAGGCAGCAGGGTGTGTGTTTACAGATCAGGCAAACGCCAGAGAGACGGCACTAAGGTCTGGAAGATTCTACAGTGGTGCAGGTGATTCCCAGAGCCAAGGACGGCGAGTCAGACACAAAAGGAGACGTGAGCGAGGCCCTTGAGAGGAGCTTCAGAACTGTATTGTGCTGCAGAGATGCCACACATGGCAGACCCTTTACATATCAGCTGGACCATCTGTGCCGATTGCTTCGCCTTCAATATGTATGTCTGCAAGTCACTGACACCTGGAGGCACACTTCCTGCATGCAGGGGCATAGGAACTGGAGGGGTGGGGGAGAAACCCCCCAAATATTTAATCTGGCTTCATCACACCAATAAAGACCTTCCTATTTAAATTATGAAGCTGTGTCCCTTTCAGTCTCAGCTTCCTCTTGCACTATTGCCTGTATGCATTAACATTTGACTAACAAAGCAGATTCTGATTCTTCTAATGTAAGCCTGGCCTTACGGCTGTGTTCAGCGGGCAAAAACAACATTCCCGTACAGAATGAAAGTTCACTGGCCCCAACTGGTTTATTTCCATCTCACACACACACACACACACACAGTTAAGAGGCCATCGGTGTGAGGAAGGATGTTGCACTGAAAGGGCACACGCCTGCATGCTCTTTATGGCTTCCGCGACAGGAAACCCACTTTCATGCGGGCGGATGAGTAAACAAGATGGTTCCTCTCGGCACAGACACAACAGACGGCAGAGTGAGGCAGTGCCCTGAGGAGGGTGAACGGGCTGCTTTAATTCCCACAGAAAGTACAAAGACAGACACGTGCTGGGTTAGGAGGACAGTGCGACTGCTGTGTACGACGCTCTACGCCATTTGTGACAACCTGCACCAGGCGCTCTGAGGAAGTGGGCAGATTTGCATGTTCGCTGCCTTTCTGCCGCTGACAAAACAAGAGGAGCTGGTTTTGCAACTGTGGGTGTTTTCTGGGGGGGGGGGCTGGAAGGGTGGAGGTTAGACCTTTATGCAGACAAGCTTAGGGAGCCAAAGTCAGTCAGCTCCGTCCTGCGCAGCTCAAGGCCGGGGGAGGGGTAAGGCAGGCACAGCCGGGCCTTTACACAGATGAGCTGAGGGAGCTGCTGTCGGCCTCCGGCTCCGCTGCACGCAGCTGGAATATCCTGGCCTGCTGCTCCAGACACTCCCGCAGCTTGTCTTCGGTCATTGTCAGTCGCTCCTCCAGGATGGACACCGCCTGCAAGACAGACGGGACAGGCAGCTGGAGCACTCAGTGTGTGGGTGGGTGTGGGGGAGCCCCTGCTTCACGCCTGGAGGAGCGGGGTTAGGGACCAGCCAGGGTCACTTACTGCCCCCCATGAAGGAAGAGAGCGTGTGCTCTGTGACAGAGAGCTGTCCAGTGTCCAGCACTTACATGCTACAGTACAGCTACAGTACAGTACGGTCCAGGGTTTTCTCACAACCATTACAATCAAGCATTAACTTGCTACAGCTACGGTCCAGCGTTTACATGCTACGGTCCAGCATTTATGCGGCATCATTACGACCGAGTGTTCACTCACTGCGGCTACAGTCCAGCATTCACTTGCTACAGCTACAATCTGACATCCTTGCTCTGGCTATGGTCCAGCGTTAAATGTTCTGGCTACGGTCCAACGTTTATTCGCTATGGTTACAGTGCAGCGTTTACTCAATATGGCTATGGCAACATTTGCAGCTACAGTGCAGCAATTACACACTACAGTGCAGCAATTACACACTACAGCTACGATTTCATATTTACAAATAACTTCCAGTCTAGAACAAAATTTTTTGTTTCTGTACGAAACTTTTTGCATTAACAGGAGAAACATCAGGTCGCAACGATGCTAAACTAAAGCAGTGTATGTTTTGATAAACTGCCTAAGATCGATACACACATGGTTTAGAGTGTTTCTAAGCCCAGTCCACGGGGACCCCAAGAGAGACCACATTTTTGGGAGCTGGGAGGGAGCAAAACTGTGGACTGCTGGGAGTCCCTGAGGACTGGGTTGAGACTCACTGATGGAGAGCATAAGCAGGACAGTAGCAGTGTGGGTCTTTGTGGTGTTTGTTCGCAGTGAGGGTCTTCGCAGGGTCGCATGTAACTGCTGGTTAATGCGGCTCAGCACCTACCAGCCCCATGCTAAGAGGAAGTAACGTTATGCTTGAATGTCGTTGAACCTGCGTCAGGAGATCCAGCTGCTGCACGATGTTCTCCAGGGTGCTGGAGAAGGCCGAGGGCAGGCTGGAGCGCTCCTCCAGGGGGAAGGTCACGGCGCCCATCTGCTCCTCTTCCTCCTGCCTCGAGCTGGGTCCCTTTGAGGCCCGTGTGTCGTCACCGACAGGCCACCTTCTGCTCCCAAGGCCGCCACCGCCGTCCTGCAGCTGAGCAGAGGACGAGGCGCCGTTCACAGCATGGTCTAAATGGAAAGGTGAGGTCGTGGGGACACATTTCCTCTCATTCTGGAGCGATCGCATCCACCACGCCGGCCCCTTTTCACGGGAAACCCCACTTTGGCAGCACCGAAGAAAAGCCCGCTTTTAATCCTGAAACGGAAATCTTGTTGTCATGGCAAAATGTGCCACTTCTGAAAACATAAAGGAGATGAGCGAAGGGAGAATTAGCACTTAGGGCGCGATTAGCAAAATGTTTTCTAGAACAGATCGCAGAGTGTTTGGTGGAGTGTACAGCACAACAAACAGTAGACTGTTTAGCTAACAGCTAGCATGGTGTATGTTATATATAACTCAGTCAGAACGCTGTTTTGACACTGACCCGACCCACCCAAAAGCGTGAAATGTTCTGTTAAGCTGACCCGAACCTTCCTGACCAGCATGTTAATCCGCAGGGACTATAGGTTATGGCAAGACTCACGTCTCACTACTGCTCTGATAATTACTAATGTGGACGTTTTTTTTTTTTAAGCTTGCTAGAATATAAAATATATATTTCCGATCCCCTTTCTTTATAATTCCTCATTGAAATGTCATCCCTTTTGTAATCTTCCATCTGATTTATACCATCATTGTAATGAACGACTTCGAATTAAGAATCGGTTGACTCACGGAGTCTCTCTGACTGAATATTCAAATTGTCGAATTTCAAGGGGAGCCTTAGTGTTCAGCACAGCCTTTAGCTGACCGTTTAACACAGGGGTGCCCAACTCCAGTCCTGGGGGGCTAGAGCCCTGCACATTTTTGGGTTTCCCCTCATTTAACACACCTGATCCAACTCCTTATGCTAATTACCACACAGCTCTTGAGCTGAATCATTTGTGGTGGAACAGGGAAAGAACTAAGCTACACAGGGCTCCGGCCCTCCAGGACTGGAGTTTAACACCCCTGGTTTAACATGCCAGGT
This sequence comes from Isichthys henryi, assembly GCA_026776945.1. Taxonomy (NCBI): domain Eukaryota; kingdom Metazoa; phylum Chordata; class Actinopteri; order Osteoglossiformes; family Mormyridae; genus Isichthys; species Isichthys henryi. Next base: position 8,331,923 of record JAODJX010000001.1, on the reverse strand, counting down.
AGCACGGTGTCTAGATAAGCATTCACTACAGAAATCCATGGTCTAGCACTAGTTCATTAGATTACGTGAAAAAGGGTTTTAAATGAAGAAAAGAATAGAGAAGACACTGGGACATCCCTGAGACCAGGAGAATGCAGCTTCACATACAGCACTAGGTGTGTATATATACATCTTTAGAAGCATAATGAGCAGTGCTGCAAGGCGAGAACGTGGAGCACAGGCATGAAAAGGGGTGTGGGGGGACGGTAACATCACACTCACACATACCAACCTCACACGTGAAAAAGGATGCAGTGTGACATCAACGCGGCTCAGGTGAGGAAAACGCCGGCAGGCGCCGTGTGAATAGCAGCCACACATCCGGCCCAAATTTGCTTTTAACAGGAAGGTATTTTTCACCCTCTCTTTTTCAAATGCAAACGAACACTGGGTTCCCGCTTTTATGGCGGTGTGCTGAGGTAAATCACACTGCCAGTACACCACCAAACCTGGCCGAGTGTCCTCCACCAGCCAAACTTAGAGGCTTATTTTAACTGTACGACTTTCCTATTCTCACTGACCCGTATCTACTACTCACAGTCCACATCTTTACAATAGTAGCACACTTGAATGCTGTTTCAGTGCAGTGTAAACAACAGACAATCCCCTGAACTTCCCTAATCCTGAAACCAGACGATGAGCCCTTCACTGGTGATACAGATACAGCCACACTGCTGATGTGGACACCGACCACACTGTCGACATGGATACAGCCACGCTACCGATATATACACAGACCACACTCTGGATACCGTTTCATTGCTGCCACTTTCCCTGCTCTCAGCTGTTACACGTGGATTATTAGGAGCTGAAATATGCCCATTCAGAATGCAAGCCTCATTGTGGCAGTGTCACATGACTGACTCTTCAGCCACAGAGGAGAATATGCATGAAAGAGAAGCAGGGGAGGATCAGCGCATCCTCCAGGCTTTTGTTTCCTGGTTACGTACAAAGGAAATCCAGCACGCCAGTGACCCAGCAGCAGAGATGCTCCCCAGCGCCTATAAGCACATTACAAGATTAAAGCTCGCTGGCTGGTCACGTGTCAGGGGCAGGAACATCTTCCATCTGTAGGTGGCCATGTGGTGCATTGAGTGTAGAACTCCCAATCAAATCACTGCAGACGTTTGGGGCCCATGTGAAATACCTAACCTGTTTTCTGAAAATCAAAGTTAGATATCTGCTGCTCCAACTATCAGCAGGAGCCTCCATAACTAAAGTTTCATATTTTACAGAAAGGATCATTCAATACTGGATAGAGAGTCGAGAGGTGCTGACAGTCACAGCAGGTTATGGAGAACATCCCCAGCCTGACATTCCTTGGTGACAAAATACCATCCACCGGCCTTTGCAAGAGCCGCTAGTCGCCGTGTGCTTTGGACTCGCTCCCATGGCACCAAGCTAAAAGCCGCCCACACGTAGGATTTAACGCAGATAAATACCCACCATCAGAAATGTCAGTGCATAAGCAGCGACTTGACTGAGCACTGATGCTGCATTACGTCGTGATTAGTGCGAACACTCAAATGAGGCACTGAGGCAGGATGTGAATGCTGGAGAAGGCAGGGAAAGATTCATCAAGGAAGTTCAGATTCATTCTCGGGGTTAGGGGAATGCTTTAGAGGCACCGAGGAACGCTCTCGGAACAAGAGGGAATGCTCTGGGGACTCGGAGCATGGCGCTCTCCGGGCATGGGGGAACGCTCTGGGGACACGGGGGAACACTCTCAGGACACGGGGGAACGCTCTCGGAACAAGAGGGAACACTCTGAGGACTCGGAGCATGGCGCTCTGGGGACACGGGGGCACGCTCTCGGGACACGGGGGAACACTCTCGGAGCATGGTGCTCTTGAGGCATGGGGGAACGCTCTCGGAATACGGGGGAACGCTCTCGGGACACGGGGGAACGCTCTCGGGACACGGCGGAACGCTCTCGGAGCATGGCGCTCTTGAGGCACGGGGGAACGCTCTCAGGACACGGGGGACGCTCTCGGAGCATTGCACTCTTGAGGCATAGAGGAACACTCTCGGGACACAGGGGAACGCTCTCAGGACACGGGGGGACGCTCTCGGAGCATTGCGCTCTTGAGGCACGGGGGAACGCTCTCTGGAGACGGGGGAACGCTTTAGTGGCATGGAGGAACACTCGAGGGGCACAGAGGAACGCACAGAGAACATGGGGGACACTGATGGAATGGGGGGGGATGCGCTCACTCACAGCAGAGGGCTGACAGCCACACTAAATATTTCCAGCAAATAAGTGAGGCAGAGGGAATTCCAAATATGGCAGTAGACATGGGGCTGTGTTTTGACCCAGTTCTAGGAATGACAAAACAGCTGTGAGATCCTTGGTGGAGCCTGCCGATGACTCATCGCCGCACGGGGGCTTTAAGCCAGAGCATGTTTCCTGGCACCACAATCCAGAGAATGGCGAGAGAGCATGAGAAATGGGGCGTCGCATTAAATGCGAGGACAACAATAATAATAAACCTACAGAGAAACCTTCTGCTTCATTTTGTTCAAACCCTCATCTGTCTAGTGTTCACTGCATTACATTCTGATGTTAAGCAAGCAAGCCAGCGTTCAGCATGACTGTGTGCAGGATGACCCTTAACACCTCTAACAGAGCGCTAGATGCAAACGCTGGGTCTCCTGCATTATCTCATGGGTGAGCAGCACCCACTCGGGCTTGGCTGACCACAGCAGCCAAGCACGCTGGGAAGCCACCCCCACCCCGGCGTTAACGACAAGCTGGAGGAGAAGCTGCGAGATTGAGAGGTATCTAGGCTCGGAGCCCTAGCGGCTGCCCTGAAGGTCTCTCAGGACAGCAGCACAGGCATAAAGCAGAAGAGCTGGAAGCCATTAACATGGAATTACAAAGCAGATGCAGGGCAGGAAATAGCATCCTGCCGTCTGAGAATCCAATGTCAGAGCCCTCTCTGTGGGAAATTGATTATTATTACTTTGTGACTGGGGGGTGGGGGGGAGGCATGGAGGCAAGACTGAATGGTGCGGAGGCCAAGGTATAAGAGGAAAGATCAAACAGCCGCATTGAGGTTGAGGATCAGCCTGCTATCCAGACTTCTCCACTATCCGTCTAGTTATAGACACATTGCCTGTGCGGACCAAGCAGCAAGCGTATAGGTGACAGACGTTTCATTTACTTCGAGGAGATGCTGTATATTTAAGGTAACACTGTTTCCATTCATTTGAAATGATTCATTTTCCCAGGTAGGCTCTTCTGATGCAGACCTGTGCTGAGCCGGGTATCTCCCAGGAAACACAGGGCACACAGGCACACACACACACAGCAGAACCACACCAGCGTCCCAAGGCACCCAGAGAAAATCCACACGTTTAGTTATACGCCTCATTATTTTAAGCTCCAGTTGTAACAGCCGAAAAGTTATCGAAACTGGAAAAAGCTGGCTGGTAGGCTGTGGACAGGGCCTACACACATAATAGCAGGTCTCCAGCGGCCTGCTGTTTAAACTGCCACTTCCCTCTGCATTTCCGGCTGCCCGGCGTCCCCGCTGCTGCTCCTCCCCACCTGTTTTGACCGGAGTGTCCTTTTCTTTGCGCTCCCACCCTCGCATGCACTCGTTTTGCCTTTATTTTTAGATTCTTCCGGATCCAGCCACTTCCGCCCTGGCAGGGACGTTCAGTTACTCCCCTGGCCGCCGCCCCGTTTCCTGTGTGGGACTCCGCCTCCCCGGATGGTTGGCTCTGTTTTTACTCCCCCTGACACACTTATCCGTTCGGCTCCTCACGGTGCTGACTGGCCTCGGCTTCCTGGAGAGCCTGACTCTCCCAGAGGACAGACAGATGGACAGACTATTACTCTGCATGATCACCCCTTAAGGCAGGGTCGCAGGGATCTGGCTGATCACCACTGACAGCACAGAAGCAAAAATACCAGGCAAAGGCTCCAAAAGATCCTACTCAGCTCTCCTGCTGCCCAAGTGCAATAAACCCATATGCAGCACCCCATTCTGCTGTTTCTGCATAGGTACCACTGAATATAAAACAAAGGTCTGGTCAGGGCTACGTTACCACCAGTACTACAAGCAACTAACAGCTTCTAACGCTCTGCAAAACGACAGCTTAATACAGAGTGATAATACTCCAACCTCATAATCACACCGTACACTTCACTGAATAAAGCGATAATACTCCAACCTCATCAATGCCCAGAACACTTCCGAATTAGAATTTTTAGTGATTAATTGTCATTGTTGACACACCACAGCACACAACGATGAAATGTATTCTCTGCATTTAACCCATATGTGACAATGAGACGTCGCAGTCGGCAGCTAATTCAGCGCCTGGGGAGCAGTGCTTGGGGGGCGGCACCTTGCTCAGGGTACCTCAGTGGTGCCTTGCTGGTCGGGGATTCGAACCTGCAATCTTTCAATTACGAGTGCGCTTCCCTAACCATCAAGCCACCACTGCTCACATTAAGCCTGCCAACCCTTTAGTGACTAGTGCGACAATTTGTAGATTAGACTAGACTCTGCCATATTCCTACTTCAGCCATTTCTTTCATTTGTCATATTCATTTCATAAATATATACTTAGGCAGCACCGGACTCCAGAAAGCAGACCGGTCCAGTGACACACTGGACTCCAGAGAGCAGACCGAACACTCCGCACACCAGGCTCCAGAGAGCAGACCGAACACTCCGCACACCAGGCTCCAGAGAGCAGACCGATCCAGTGACACACCGAGCTCCAGAGAGCAGACCGATCCAGTGACACACCGGGCTCCAGAGAGCAGACCGATCGAGTGACACACCGAGCTCCAGAGAGCAGACCGAACGCAGTGCACACCGAGCTCCAGAGAGCAGACCTAACCAGCCACACTCTGACTCACACTGGAGGATGGAGAGTGCAAGAGAGACTCCAACAGCCAACACACCCAGGTGTGCTTGTGGGAGCAGCTGCCTCTTGTTAAGCACAGGTCGACACGTAAGCATCTAGCATAGTCAGCAAAGCCTACAGGAACATTTCTTCCTCAAATCTGAATGTCATTATACATCTTAAAAATAGTTCTTCTTTGTAACAGAGAAATTCAGTGACACATGGGGTGTGGACAGTAGCCGCCCCCCTCCCTGTCCAAAGGCCACACCACCACAGTAAATAACAGCCAAAGCTCCGCACCGGGCCCTGCCAGTCCACACACGCCATATGTGCCAGGCTGGGTCCCAGAAGCAGGAACATATGCAGCAGCTAAATGGGGCCCCTGTACAGCATGGGGCCCCCGGGGGCAACAGGGTAGGTCAAAGACGTGTTCCCCATCAGAGCAGCATGAAGGAATGTAAAGCCCTGACCAACAAAGGATTCCTCGCATCTACTGCATGCCACCCACATCTCTGCAGAGCCAGGAATCTGCTGACAAAAGCCAGCCACCACGACATCCAATCTGATATCCGGTGGCCCTGGCCATGAAGATCAATGAGAAGGTTCTTCTGAAGCCCCACCATCTCCAGTTTATCAGAGGCCAGACTGAGACCAGCACAACATTAGATCACAACAGTGAATATGCGACGTCACTTAACAAACACACCACCCAAAACCTTTCAGTAAAAGCATAAGTCACTGGTTCAAGTCTGTAAAATAGGGGTGGCCAATCTTATCCGCAAAGGGCCGGTGTGTATGCAGGTTATTGGGATACCCTTTAGGTCAGCTGCTCAAACCTAGGTGTGAGGACTCTTCAGCCAATCAGTCCTCTAATTAGCGACCTAATTAGAGAGTTGGGGTGAAAATCTGCATACACACCGGCCCTTTTCGGATAAGATTGGCCACCCCTGCTGTAAAAGGTGCACTGGTTTAAAGGAATGAGTACTCCAGAGTACTCTTTTTATCTGATGTTAAGCTGTCTAGTAAAGAAACAATTAGACAAAGGAATGAATGATCTATATAGCAATGATTTTGGATGAGACACCAGTAAACTCAACTCAGTCTGGTTATTCTCAGTCTCCCATTAAGCAGCACATGCTGTAGGCAAAGGGTGACTGTGAAGATCCTAAAAAGAGATTTGTAGAGGTCAAGGCCAGGGCTGTACACAGAAGGTAACGTCCATCACGCTTGGGCAGACCTCCGAAGCATGAACCTACGACCGACCGGAACAAACCAGTCGCCAGAGGCCCGGGGGTAAGGGAGAGAGCAATACGGAAAGATCCGGAGGGCCAGCAGCTATCAAATATGCCTGCTTTCTAAAAGGTGAGAAAGGATGCCATTGGTGTTCCTAAAAATAGACCTCCGGCAGAGAGCGAGAGAAGGATGGCCTTCTGTGGATCATCGTAAATAATCCAGACAGGACCGGAACAGAACAGGAAGAAGCCTACAGTAACTGCACGGCATCCCGGGAATGCAGGGAAACATCCGCCCAGGGTCTGACACACTACCCAAAACAGGGGGGCCGTAAGAGGAGCTGGGGGCAATACCGCTGCTTCCCCTCGTCTAACAAGAGCAACTTCCCACAAAGGGACCCACACCTGCCAAGAGGTGCAGCTCGGGAGACAAACAGGAATCCAGTTCCTGGGAATGCTGCTGAAAGGAGAACACAGAACACCAATGACAGCGGAGATCTCAAGGAAATGCCTCTTTGAAATTGCTTTATGGCAGCAAGTATTTAGACCTGATGATTTCCCCAATACGTCTGAATATTGGAATAGGCTATGAGAAGAGGGAGTACCTTGCGAGTATCACTCACACAGAGACATGGTGTGGCCTATGATGTCAGGGCACACCTGCTGTCCGACGTACCACTCAGTGTGTATAACCCAAAACCCGGAGAGCAGCAGCAGCCAAACCAAAGGTTCTGGGGGAAATCGAGTTACAGCCAGAGCCACACGACACCCCCAGGCTTCACAACAACCCTCCACTGACGGGTCTCCCGCCATGGACCTGCAAAGGGCTCCTCACCCAGTGCAACCTGACCTTTCACAGTACGGCTCCCCTTAAAAATGCCACAGGTCACTTAACCAGTTAAAAAGGGCAAATGTTACAGTAGAAACCACTGTAGAGCACAAAACAAATGACCTTCGCCCACCTGAACTGCAGGAAGACGCATTCTTATGCGATCATCGCACGATACGTCTGAATTTTCTGCTCGACGGGAGAATATCCGGTACGCAAACTGTGCAATGTGGAGCCTCACATAGGAGCAGGACTGAAGGAATGGCCATGATTCGGTAATAAGGCCACACCAGGAAGAGGGCTGGTGAGGTGGTCTAGAAAATGTCTCACTGAAGATCCAGCAGAGAGACCCAAACAGGAAAAGGAAGAAGGTCATTTAAAGGGGGAGGGACTTCCTTTAGTAAAGCAAACTCAGTCATGTGGTGCTTCTCAAAGGCATGACATGAATATGCAGTGTATCCATGCGCCCTGTGCTATCGATATATTAAAAATGGACACGTTTCCCAGCCCGATGCTAATGGCTAATGGACCAGCAAAAGCTGCGAGCAAATAGGAACTCATCATTCACTGTCGGCATCCTGCAGCTTCTCTAGAGAAGGTCCACCCTGCACCCCTTCACCCTCCCTGGCCCAAATACCCTGGAGGGTCACCAGGCCTGATGCCACCTTAGCTCTTAGTTAGTCAACCAGTTGGTCAATTAATTGGGGAAGAGAATCTTCCTCCTGAGGTGGGAGAGACGGTGACCTGCATCTGTGCCAAGAAACTATCAACTGGCAATGACACTGCTCAAAGAATCCTAATCTGCATCTGTACCAAGCAACAATAAAAATAATTTTAAAAAAACCTTTCGGTCTGGATTATCAAAACAAAAGAGTACGACGGGACCTCTGACAACTCCTTCAAAATGCCAAAAAAGAGCATGTACAGCATTTGGACCTTCCCTGAAAAAAAAATCCTCTTTTGCCATTTCACACTTGAGGGTCCTGACTGCGAATGCACGGAAGTTTCATTCCCTGAAGCAACTTGCTTTGTGGGAATCGCCGGAATTCAAAATAACAAATGATGAAATTGTGACCAACTGACCAGTGCTGAATGCCTGCACTGATAGGACTGCTCCCAACAGGTCTAGCCTATGCTGGAAGAACATTCTTAAGAATAGCACAATCGGTGCAGGAGACCTCCTTCTGAGAAATCTGCACTTTTCAGGTAATTAACATTCATCACAGAAATAATATAACAGACCAGCACTGGATTGTTTTGACACTTAACTGCAGGAAAACGGCAGCTAAAACTGAAACAGTGTGTCGTCACTGACATACGATTCGGCTGTGGCGGCCTGACCTCGGGACGAACAGGAAGCGGCTATCAGGGGTGAAGGGCATTCTGCACATGCCTTCCTATCAGCTGCATGGCCCCGCTGACGCCTCCATGGAAACAGGAGGTCATGTGGAGGCAGGGCTAACGCGCAAGATGAAAGGGGAATGGGACCGCAGAGACCGCAGATCCGGCCCTGGCCACATGGCGAAAGACAGATCCTGGATTTCACAGCCGTTCAGCTGTGACTCACAGCCAGAGACACTGTCCCTGGTGAAGAGTAGAAATATATCCGTTCATTACCATGTGACCCAGACACCAAGGCACTCAGTAATCCCTGATCGCCGGGTGTCTGTTTTCAGCACCGCAGAAGACCACGTCCGTCAGAGAGCTCTATGCTTCCACCATGTTTCAGGAATCCACACTTTAAGCCCAGCTTGAGGGGCTCTACTGGAACAGATTTAGATATCTGAAAATTTCACTTCCTGTTTATACAACCCACTAGACTATGTTAATAATCCGCCCCATGACACAACGTTCTGAGCACCGACTTAAATAATTCTTCAGTTTCCAGCGAAGAATCAGTTAGCAGAATCGCACCCGTTTAACCAGAGTCTAACCATAAAAATTTTTGCTACTAGCCGACTGGGCTAGTTCAGTAAAACGTTATCCCACATGCAATCATTTCACTAGCCAGTAGGCTAGTGTTTGGTTTTTGTACTTGGGTTTTATCTGAATCACTCTCCTCAGGCGAATGAGCGAGCTTCATTTTCAGCCGGTGTATGGAAATGAAACGAACGCAGCTCAGAGCACACATGGATGAACACAGAAATGGAAAGAAACATTACGAAAGGCGCCTGCACAAACACACACTGTATCTCACGTCAAACTGGCCACAGTGTCGCGTTATTAATAACACTCTGTCATATTAATCACCAGCCACGAGCCTCGGGGGATGTCATAGCTGAAGATTAACAGCCACTGCCGGCCCTTCGAGTCAAGTGCATTTCCTGCGACCTGAAAAGGGACGACGGCACCACAAGGAACTGGGATTTAGTCGAGATTTTGCTCTGCTGCCATAGAGACAAGCAGGACACCATCTCCTCCATCCTCTACTCAGTGTTCCTCACCGACAGTGACTGGTCTGATAACGGCACACACCGTACCTCCTACTGCCATCAGCCCTGTTTAAGCCACTTTCAGACATTCACTGCCACCCTGGACTTTTCTATACATTACACAGAAAGGCTGTACGTGTGAACGCAAATGTCTCAATCAGTCGTACCGGACATTAAACAGAATTTTCCGTGCTAGCTTCCTAGGACAAAGCCCAGGTAATTTCCAACAGACCCCCAAGTGTAAATGGAGCAGGAAACTATCCGCAAGTTCACCGCAAGCAAGCAGGTGTGTTGAAGACGTCTCTATCATGCGAAGGGCAGGAAAACAGAAGAATACAAACAGCCAGGAAATTCTGTCGGAAAGTGCATATGCTGAAATCTATCATCTGACAGATTCAAGGAATGACAAGAGACTCAATGGTGTGCGATCAGATTACAATCCGGCTATGTGACTGCAGTGTAATCTAAACTAAGGTGCAGGTGAGCAGCGAACATTTTTGATATGCTAACAAAACACTGATTTCCGCAGTGCACCTCTTGCGTCATGCCCTACCTCCTGCATGCTCTACCAGAGTGCCACCCCTTGTTTAAACCCACTGGAGCATTTCTAGTAGGTGTGAATGCATCTGTCACTGACATCCGCTTGTGTGCCACATGTGGGAAAGGGAAACTCTGAAAAATGTCCAGTCCGGATTCTGTGGACAATGTCTGGAATTCACATGTGAAAATGGTTTTACATTCACTATTTATTTGTGTCACCCTCTATTCCATCCCATGCTACTGCTGACTGTCAGTAGACAATCAAGCATAAGAAGTACAGATGCTCCTCTATTTACGAATGAGGTACATTCCGAATGGCCGTTCGTAACTTGAAATGTTTGTAAGTTGTTATTCAACATTATTTTAAGGGTATACGTGAATACAAAGAACTAGGTTGCTGGGAGTAGGCATGCTACGCTGCTGCGCGGCAGGAGTAGCGGCCAGAAGTCGTACTGGGCGGAACTGGTACACAGAAAAAAAATTGATGTTGCGGACAGGAAACGGGAGCCCAATGAACACGATTTGGACTTACAGTCCTCTTCGTTCATATGTCTGAAAGTTCATAAGTTGAAAGTTTGTAAGTACAGGAGCATCTGTATGTGCAAAAATTTCATGTGTAGATACTTGTAAAATGTCATGCATGTTCTATGTTATATCTGGGAAAAATCCTGGATAAGCTCCTCCTGTGTTGAACATACTTAGCCTATAAAGATCTTCCTCACTGTGAAGAAACTGGCTGCACAGCCATGGATTTCGCTCGACACGAGGCCTTTAAAGGTAACGCACAGGCATAGCGGCCGGATGGTGCGCAGAGGCAGCGCTCGCCTTTGAGGCGTCCCCGATACCTGCAATAACCCCCCCATACAACTATTTATAGGCCTGGTTTCAGCCCTCTGTCAGGGTATTTTTAGCAGCCCCAGAAGGCACAGCTCCATACCCTTGAAAAAAGATGAAAGAAAGACAGGGAGGGTGAGAGAGAGTGGTTATACAGGGAACATGGGGCAGGGTGATCTTCACCCACACGGCCCGCGTGACACGGCCTGCGGTGCGGGAACAGGAAGTGATGCGGAGGGAGCCCCTATCAGCACCTAGGCTAGCCACGTCACTAGCTCCCATGGTGACTCCTCCACCTCCGCTTTGGTCTCTGACTGTCCCATTTGAGCTTCTCCTGCATCTTCAGCATCTCCCAACAATGAGACACTGAAGGCATCCCCCCTCCTGCCAGCATGGCTTAAAGTCACCTCTGGTGTGTAGCGGCGCCCACGACACATGGCTCCCTGGGGGAAGTGGCCTTCGGAAACGAGGACCACATCCTGTCACTCGAGCCGCAGGCCATAAGGCCGGCATCCACACCTCGCCGGCATCTGATATCTCGCAGGTTACGTCGCGGGAAGTGATCGCGTCCGCTTCCCGCACACTGACACGAAATCACCTGCTGTTCCACCAGCCAGACAGGCTGAGCAGAGGCGCCGGCTACCCTGCCAGAACCAGGAATAATCCTAGGGTGAGCAGCGGGAGAAAAGGGCCCCCCCCCCCACCATGCTCAAAGCTGGGCCCTGCAAACCAGGAGCATCTGCAGGTGCGGCTGCAACTAACCTACACATTACCACAGCTGACAGTGAGAATGCACTATATGTTACAGTCGATGGTACTCCTACAGGTGCATGTGTGAAACACAGGTATATTCTCTGTCCGGGGGGGGGGGACCAGACACACAAGGGAACTTAGAGCCATACAAATACAAGCTTTGTGTACTTCCCTGGACCAGTGAGAAAGTGCATGACTACTTCCAGGTCATTTTAACACTGAAAGGTCATCCAGTTTCGGAACAAGGGAAATGGCCAATACACAGTGTAGCAAGATTACCCCAAATCCCCAGGAGCTGCTAGCAGGCGTTCCACATAAAAACGCAGCTCAAGTTTCAAAGGACTGGTCACATGGGGCATCGCGATACATGCAGCACATTAGGCACACACTGCCATCTGCTGGACACTTCCAGACATTACACACGTTACACAAGCATTACGCTTCAGAAACTAAACCAGGACATCCAATGATGGTTATTCTTATTTAATTAGCACTATTTTTGGTATCATAAAATAAGAGAACCAAAATGATCCTGAGGATTAACACACTCTCTGTAAACTGAGGATGTTTTTAACAGCAATATAGTGGCCTGAAGACAAGATACAACAAACTTCCAATTTACTAGACGCTTACTATTCAACAGGTTCTGGCCAAAGAATATAGTGAAAGGAGTACCGTGCTGGAGGTGAGGCTCTGGCCCAGCTCTACGATGTGTGGGTCCGGGCTCTGCGTGTCTGCGACACAGGGACTGATCTGTGAAGACAGGCACGCGGGACTTAGTGTGGCTATTAATGCCGGAGGAGGTGAAGCACTAGGGATTAGGCGGCAGACGCTGTGCAACCTCGATCGAGCTGGACTGGGCCGAGTGGAGGTGGGGGGCTCGCGGGTAGATATCCATCAGGTGTGGGGGCGGGTCCGGATTGAGGCGCCCGCGATGCCTTTTCAGCACTTCCTTATAGTCGAACGCGTCAAAATTGGTCTTCCACATGAGAACCTTGGATCAGCAGAGAAACGAGCATGGCAGCTGGGCCTCACGAACCTCGCCATCGAGGACCAAACCAAACCCAGTGTTTCTAAGGTCCCCGGAGCCACAGTTCCCACACATACCTGAGAATCGCAGCCCCCGGAGACAAAGAGGTGACCATCGGGGGAGAACGCCGCAGCAAGCACCGGCCCCTGTGGGAAATGCCAAACATTCCCAGCAGCAATTACAGTACAACCATCTTTACTCCACTCTACTGTTATCGAAGGCAATGACGTTCCCTGCCCAACAGCACAACCTTGTGGCCACGGAGGGTATAGATCAACCTCCCCTCCATCAGGTCCAGGATCTTCACTGTACTGTCACTGGACGCACTGATGAGGTAGTTGTCCGATGGGTGAAATGAAAAGCAATTGATCCCAGCACTGTGAACTGTTACAGAATAAGAAAATAAGCCTGTACGATCTAGCAGCACTAAAAGACAAAGGGCAGGTCCAATAAGCGGGAAATGATTAGGATTGGGGAATGCCATGTGCTGGTTATATCCTCTGTAAGGACATTTATGCTGAATCCTTGCTGTTTCACACCCTACAGGAATTTAAAATATTACCTTATTCAGTACGAATTTGTCAGTACAGAGTATTTACAATCGCAGCTGATTAACCAACAACAGAAAGAGGTGTTTAGATGCACACTCGGTACATAAATAAAAGTTTATTCGCGCACACATACCTCGGTAGTGCTGCAGAAGCTGATTGGTACGGATGTCCCATATTTTTAAAGTGTTATCTGTCCCCGAAGAACAGATACAGGTGCCTCTACTGTTAAAACCCACATATGTCTCACACCTAAAAAAAAATGAAAGTTATGGCATTTTCCATTTATTTTCTCACATTCGGCTCAATCTTACATCTCCCAGTTTATGGGGACAGCCCTAGCGAGGGAGATGGAGTCCGTCTTTGTGTTAGCAGAGAGACACACGAGCCCTCGAGGTCTCCTGACCTTGGGGTACCTCATGGTCATGTGCCAGCCATTTGGCCTACTTAGGGAATTCACGGTGGTTACCACGGCAACCATTCATAGCTCTCCACAAACTGATACTGATGTGGTACTCTAGGAACGATGCAGGAGAGGAAAACTCAGACCAGGAGGCCACCTATATGGTTTAAAATGAGAAAGTTTTTATTAGAAAGAAGTTATTTCCAAGTTTGACTAACATGTCACTCGCTGGGATTGGACACTCCATCATTGGTAATCCCACCTTCTGGAAAAGCAGAAGGACCAAACAGTACTGGGTGGGCCAATCAGATTTAACGCTCCAAGGCTGTTTTGATCACATGGGCTGGGAAACGCTTCATGTGGTCTTGGAAGATAACAATGCACAGGGTATTGTTTTGGTCTCTGTGAACGCACAGTAAGTCAAGAGCTGCAACTATGATAAGACTAGGGCAGCAAAGGGGTGGGGAATTTCTGGAAGGTCTCCATGGAAATTTTAACATGAGGCTTTTGGGCAAACCCTGAACTCGCTGGAGAGTTTATATCTCTTGGCAGACATGAGGACGCCTTGGTATCCCCCTGGAGGAGCTGGCTGGGGATCTGGGCATCCCCACTGAGGTCCAGTAGCTCAACATATAGGGCACTGCACTAACAGCACAAAGGTCATTGGCTCAAATCCCAGAGAATACACATAAATTGTAACTTCTCTACTGTAAAATAAAAAAAGTCAGAAAAATGAAATGAATAAATGCTCAGACTGCTGCCCTACCAACCGGAAGAGTGCTGTTGGCTGAATGATTCACTGAGACCCTGTTACCAGTTGTAGCAATAACCTTACAAATCCTCCCAACACCAGCTGCATCTGAACACATAAGCATGGGACTGTGCTGTACTGTCCCACCCAGCTGAGGGCAGTATGGACAGCCCAGGGTGTTGCTGGGGGTGCACTTCCCTTCCTCCAAAACATCAGGCTGCTTGCTGCCACAGCATGGCCTTCAATTATCCCACCGTGAGCACAGGGCACGTGACGAGGCAGCAGATCGGGGCTTAAGTGAAGATGAGAAGCCGGCTTACCCGCCGTGGTCTGTGAAGGTGTTTATGCACTGGCGGCTGCCGGTGTCCCACAGGCGCACCGCCCTGTCGTCACCACACGAGGCGATCAGACGTCCGTCTGGTGAGAAACTAGGGAAAAAGCATGGTGCAGAATCTGGAGGAGCCAGCAGGAGATGAGCCACACACACAAGCAGACAGGTTCTAGCAGCCCGCATGTGACGACCTTAAAGTTGGGCCCCTGCCCAAAGATGTCCACCGCTTTGCTTATCCTCATCTCTAGCTCACAGAAACTGCAGAACGCTAGACAGGTTTTCCCTGGAAAGTGTTTCTTTTACTTTGCAGGCTACAAATGAAGCCAACCACCCCGCCTAAGCTTCTGGTCACTGACCAATCTCTGAAGACGATGACCCAGGCTGTGTATTAACACCACACCTGACCGCAAGTACACACACCGTGTATGACGGGCGATTCTCGGCCTGTACCGTGCACAGCGAGCCCAGTTGGTGTGCTGCTTCAGGGAGAAGATGAAGCGCTGCTTCTGGACACTCCACACCTTCAGGGATTTGTCATCGGAGGCGGTGAGCAGCTGCTGGCCGTTGGGGGAGAAGCTGACGCTGCGCACTGCGGCCGTGTGAGCTCTGAACACCGCGGTCTGGCCTTTCCTGGGCAGGAAATGACACGTCACATTGCTGCCGTGACTATCGAAACAGCGTTCCCTCTGGGTCAAGGTGGGACATACAGACAGTGAGTAATAGGGAGAGCTTACACAGGACTTACAGAGTAAAGCACAGGACAGTGTGAAGCACTTATTGCATAGATGTATATCATTCCTACAGTGGCAAGTATAGACGTAACTCAAACTGAGATTAAAAAAGACACCTTGGGTGTTTCTCAATGTGCCTACTTGACTGTACTTGTGTTCCAATACGCAAGAACAGAAGTACAGAGGACAGTAAAAATTCCAAGATGTCGTTCTTGCCCCGCCCCAAATATCAAGGATACATAGGTTGCCTCCTTACTAAATTAAACCGATCACATGATTAATTGCGCCCCTAGTTCATTCTTCGGAGACAAGTTAGCAAGACCGGTCTTGCCAAGACCACAAGTATGACCTTTGCATTCTTGGTATTGCGAAACACCCAGTGTTATGATGGGGGTCCAGGGCATTTCACTTTGAAGATCCCTGGATGTATTTAAGGAATAAAGAGCATGTGGTTTCTCCTCCTCACTCACGTGCTGGGGGTCCACAGCCGAACCGTTCTGTCCAGCGAAGCAGAAGCCAGCAGGTGCCCAGTGGGAGAAAACTCAACTCCAGTGACAGTCAGCGTGTGACCCACCAATCGGATCGCCCGGGCCTTGGGATTCAGGTTCCACACCATGACAGCCGTGTCAACTGAACTGGTTGCTGAAGAGCAGCAGACCATGACAAATGGCATTTCCAGAAGTGTGAGTAGGAGCAAAATAAAAGCCGGATTTAAAGGTCACACACATACCCAGCTGTGTTCGGTTTGAGCTGAAGTGAGCACAGGTGACGGCATCTTTGTGACCTTTAAACTGTCGATCCAAGGAAGGATCTTCCTGAAACAACATAATTACACCCGAACATCCACAACTTGCAACACCCCATCCATGTGAACATGACATATCATGGATAAAAGTCATGGTTACTGTATATAATGAGCAACACTTTTGCACGCAAACAAGGGACACAGTCTTACGTTACTAGGGGATCAATTGTAGACACAGAGGATGGCAGTTTTTCTTGAGTGCATTAGCAGGAAATGTGGCTTGTTAAAGGCAGTGGCAATTCTAGGATTTAATCACCCTGCCCCCACCCCACCGAATCCCTGATCATAAACTTAGCTCAAAAGGGAAACCCCGTAAAATTTGTATGAAACGTGTCGCTAAATGGATTTAGAAAAAAAAAATTCAGGGGGATTGAGAACATATGCAGGGTGACCACTTCTCACGCATCTGGCATGACACTCACGCATGTAATTTCACAACAAATCTATATTTTTCCATTATAAACCTAAATTAGCGACATCAAAGGCGTTGAGGCCGTTTGCAAACCTTACAGACTATTTACAAGGTAATAAAACTGTTACATAGATGTACATGCGTTTGCAAACTTCTCTGGGATTGAAAATCTGGTAATACTTTACTTGAGGGGACACAAATATATAGTAGTAACTCGATTACTACTGAAGTAGAAATCATGAACAAATATAGTAGCTACTAAGATGTTTCATAATTCATTAATGACGAACAAACATGATATAAGTATTTCAAATGTATTATTCATGACTTGTTCCTTCAGTAGTAACTAACACTTATTTTGTGGTTAATTAATACATAAGTAATAGCATAATACTGCACTATTTGTGTCCCCCTCAAGTAAAGTGTTACCTAAAATCTAACCAAAGTTGGCAACTCTGCATATATGACAAAATGAGGAAAATGACAGAGTGGCTGACGCCCCCTAAACAGGGTCTAGAATCGACTATGGTTAAGGGGTTGGTGACTCAGACATACGGCTGTTCGTGTTTACTAAGTCACTTAGCGGAAAAGAGCCGCCCTGAGCGCCTTCTTACCAGCACGGACGCCATGGGCAGCGCCTGCGAGGCTCCGGTGTGTGTGACGTATGAAGAGTCCTCAGCAGCAAATAAGTCCGTTAGCCTATTAGCCCGTTAGCGCCGCAGCAGCGCTCACCGTCAAACCGGCGCGCTTTCCCCAGGCTAGAGTAGACGATGACCGAGTCACCTACCAGCGGAAACTTGTCGTACACATATCAGAAACTAACTATATTATGGTATATGCATCCATTTACTGGGCAGACACACTTGTTTAATCCTAAAAGTAAATTAAGTAAATTAACGTTAAGCATTTCTGAAGATGTTGGCTTTGCACGCACACTTAAAATATGCATAGATATATTAGCGTAATACAACAAATTTGCACTGATTAATAAAAGTGCCTCAAGACTCCAACAAAGACACTACTCGTTCCCCAGATAAACTAGCTGGAGTGATTTTTTGTAGCATGATCAAACTCCGTCCAGCGTAAAGAAAACAAGGGAAACATTTGGTCACTGTTGCTAGGCGACTGTTTTCCCAAAACCTGAACGTCCCAACAAACTCATCACTGATTGGCTTCTCGCATATTATTATAATCAGAGGGCCGTAACAGTTATGCATGTAAGATTATGTCCTGTTCGAGAAAATGTCGGTAAAATTATTCATATACATTAGTCTGTAACCGTTTTTTACTTGTACTGACTTTTAATGCCAATGACACTACCAGCTCACATACACTGCCTACACACAATAACAGCACGATACATGATAAAGACACAGCTATTTATATTATGTTCGTTTGGCATCAGTCCACCATGCTGCCCGATGGGATTCCCCAGCATCTGGTACAGGAGAAGAATTGCTATGCAAATGCCCTTCAGGGAGTAAGTATGAAACGACATCCCGTCTAAGAACATAGTCACTTTTAGGACGGGAAGGTGAGATAGTCAGCAAAATTTGAAAGATCAAAACTTAACTTTAAATGGCAGGTTTTGTTTCATAGGGGCCGGATATTCTTCATAGACATGTAACTTTTGGCTATCACTGGTAATGCAAAAAGATGAAAAGGAGGAAACCTCAGTTTAAGGGTATATAGCTCTGATTAACTACTGGAATAGGTGGAATTCAAAGAATAGAAATCAGATATCTGTGGTCTCTAAGTGATCTTGCCATAATAATTCTTTTACTCTGCTTCATTTCCATGAATGATACTTACAAGCATATCCTAAAGGGGCAGTGTACGTGTCACCTCTTAAAATCGATTTGAGATAATTCCTAAAAAAAAAAAAAAAAAACACAGAAAATCACCCTTTTCCTTACCTAAACTTTGATTAATGTGGTCTACTACGCACAGTAGAACGTTAGTAAAATCGACCTATTTTAGTAAATACAGCGAAAAGGAGATTACGAAATTACAGCTTTATATTGAATATAAATTTAGGAGGTGCTGTTGTGTTCCTTTTTGCAACACCCACCCCTCCCAGCATCGTTCAGGATATAGATAAATTTCTTCCGTGAAGGCAATTGCAAGGTTTTTTTGGGGGGAGGGTTCAGTGCATGTTCCATCCAGCTGCTGGGTCTCACCCCGACGGAGCCCTTGACCAGCTCCATTAAGGCAGAATCACATATTGGGTGCATTGGACTTGGGCTATTATGTCTGTCTGCAGCTGACGTGACGTGGAGCGCGATCTGCCGGCGGCTGCATGGCTGGAGTATAAACTGACTGCAGCCAAGCCGGACAACTTGTACTCCTCGTAGTGTGCGAGACCTGACTGCAATGGCAACAGTGGGACAAAAAAAAACTATTGCGTATAATGACCCTGTGTAAAAAGATAGTTGCCAGGAAAAAAGATCAAGTACTATAATATTTATTTCAAGGATTCAAGTTTGAAATTAATTTTTCAAGTTTTTATTGTCATGTACTAAGTACAATGCAATTCTTACTTGAATGCCTTCATCACAGACTAGACGATTAAACAAATAAAGCAGCGGAATATTACAGTAACTAACAATAAATAGACAACTAACTTCCGTGTACTATTTCTAAGCAGCACGATTTGTCTCGTCTTCTTGCTCTCGCGAGGTTTTTGTACCATGTGACATGGTGACGCGTGGTGACGTTTTTCAATCGCCGCTTTCTTCAGACAAAAAAAAAAAAAACTAACCACGATGCATTGCTTCCGGACCAGAATGCTTTGCTTTAAGCCAGCGCTGTAAGCGGCTGTGTTAAGTCGAACGCATCCATTTTTTGTCCAGTTAATTTTAATGAATAGTTTGTCAACTGATTACGCATTTCTGCAGTGGAACAGATGGTGTGTGTTTCTGGGTAGATGGTTAAACCTATATTAAACCTCCAGATACATTACTTGAACCATGGCAACTGAAATCGTTCCAGTCGTACTAACTGATTCTCAAGGCACATTGGTACTGCATGTGCCCAAAGACGTTGCAGAAAGGCTAAGGACTGGTGAGTACACAGTAATCTTTCATTTGCTGATACTTGTTTAAGGCAAGTTGGGTCAAACATTATTGTCAATACCTCCTTGGATGTGTGTCCCCCCCCCCCCCCAGATAAGGAGTGCTTGACTAGTCTAGCACATCAGGTTAGACTATCTGCAATGTTGCAAGGTAAAGTTCCCTTTTTGTATATATTTCATCAAAACACATTATTAGACAATGGGAGGCCAGTGAAAAAGTATATAGTCATAACTACCACATCATCTGCTCTGCCTCCCGTTTTAATTCTGCCAGCACCATCTGCGTCCCCAAGACCCACTGCTGCAACCCCACCTGCGCCCCTGAACCTCGGCATGCATATCCATCCACCAGCAGAACACTCAGCAGGCCCTAGCTTTGTGGAAGAGAACTCAAATCGGGGCATTTCAGAGTCACAACCAGGTATAGTGCCTATTAGAAAAATCACAATTAAATTTTACACTGTGAAATGACAGTACAATCTTTTCCTCTCAGAACTGAAACACCGGCTCACACTTTTTCTGCTCGCAACAATAAAAAAACATCACTCCCTTTACAACACAAATAAACCAGCTTTTTATAAAAGAGTCTATAAAGAGATGTTACAAAGGGACCACAAATGCTCAGCGGAGCAGATAAGGAAGAAAATTACTAACATGTTGGCGACCTACAAAAGGGTCAGAGACAGATGTCAGACCACTGGAGAGGCAAGCATCAACTGGGACTATTACACAGTAAGTAGAATAATGTTCACCAGTCTTGATATTAATGTTAACATTATGCCATTTTTTTACCGTACACGACTTATTAGGTCATGTAGCATGAGTTTTCCAACAATCACTACAGAATTTCAAGCTAATGTCACTTTGCTGGACTTAAACCTGTCTTTGTTTTCACAGATTATGGATGAAATATTTGGCCAGTCAGGAGTTGGGGGCATCCCAGAGGGCACAATAACCTCCACACCCCTCTCTATACACCAGCCTTCAGCACCAGAGCCCGATCCTGTTGTTTCAACCAAACAAACAGCTACAGACGGGGCCACGGGTAGGAAAGCAGCAAGTCAAGCTGCATCATTCTTTGAGTCGTACGAAGCCCATGCAGACCGGAGAACTGCTGTGCTGGAGTCCCTTGTGCGCCCGGATTTGGAGAGGTACAGAAGGCTGAAGGAGAGGAGGAGGAGAAGCTTTGAGAAGAAGGTTCTCACAAGTCTTGAGCAAATTTCAAAGAGCTTGCAGGAGATTGCTAAAGGCCGACAAGAAATTGTTAAACTCTTACAGAATGTACAACACACATAAAAAAAAAATAAACAAAACTGTGTGTCACGTATCATCATTCTCTTTGGGTGTTCTATTCTCATAACATTTACATTAAAGACAGCAGTTGGTTAGTCAGTCTAGATGTCTAGGGACCAATAGTTACTGAGATTTCCTCCTGACTTGACCAGGTTTCGTGGCTCCCAGGTTCCATGACCTGCACCAGGTAGGTACAACAGGGGTCTTGAGTGTGAGACACTGCCATTAAAAGGTAACTTACAAGATGCGATACAAAAGTTCATGCAATGTCTGCGTGAAAAGCAATAAAAATGCACTTCATTTACCGTCACCCCCTTTAAAACAGTCCAATACCAAAATGGCAAATTATACAGTGAGATGAAATGGCACAGCTCAGGGTCCACAGTGTAAGAAATACTTAAAACAAATAAAAATAAAAAATATTACAAAGACTGTGCAAACCTAGACAAAAAATAGCAGGAGTGTGGCATATAGCAAGTAATGTGTAGATTACTACAACGTTCGGTCCTAATATACGCACGTCACGTTTATCAGAATAGCAGCATGACTTGCAGTACTGAAAGTAGTGTGTGATTGTATATGTTTAAGAACATGTGTAAACAGCTGACAGCTCAGAATGTTTCACAGCTAAAGAATAACAATAGAAACAGTACAGAACAATGATGGTTCTTCATATCGCAGGCACGACAAAGTGACAAATGCAATGTGCAAGCGATATTTAAAGGTGATGTGTGATTTCCAGGACTTTTGGTCGTTGTGCAAACTGGACATAACAGTAAAGTGGCTGTTGCATGTGTGTAAGTTAAAAAGGTGAATGTGGCGGTGTAGAAGATCCCAGGGGGTGAGCGGTTTTGAGGAGCCTGACAGTCTGGGGATAAATACTGTCCTCCAACCTGGCAGACCTGGCTCTGATGCTGCAGAATCTCCTCTTCTCAGGAGAGTGAACAGTCCATGTGAGGTGTCTTGCACAATGCTGCAAGCCTTGTGAACACTGTGCTTGTGAAATGTGTGCCGTGGTGAAGGAAGAGGCACCCCGATGGTGTTCTCTGCTGTTTTCACTATCCTCTGCAGGCACTTGCAATCGGATGTGATGCAGTTGACGTACCAGGTATTGATGCAGCTGCTCAGAGCAATGTCGACGGCGCCTCTGTGGAACGTGGTGAGGATGGAAGGGAAGAGCCTCGCCCGTTTCAGCCGCCGTAGGAAGTGTAATCCCTGCTGGGCGTTCTTGGTTAGGGAGGAGGGGGTGCCTGTCCATGTAAGTTCCTCAGTTATGCACACCGAGGAACTTGGTACGCCTTACGATCTCCACAGCTGACCCGTTCATGCTAAGTGGAGTATGGACAGGACAAGTCTTTCAAAAATCCATGATTATCTCTTTTGTCTTTTCAACATTGAGAGATAAGTTGTTGCCTTTGCACCATGCAGACATCCGTTCCACCTCCTCTCTATATGCAGTTACTGCTTATCATTCACAGCAGAGTTGTATCATCTGCAAACTTGATGATGTGATTGGTGTTTGTGTGCTGCTACGGTATGCAGTCATGTCAGCAGGGTGAAAAGCAGAGGACTAAGTACACAGCTGTACTCCTGTACTGTGATGGTGTTGGAGGTGTTGTACAAAACCGTACAAACTGTGGCCTCTCTGTCAGGAAATCCAAAATCCATTTGCAGAGAGTGATGTTCAGGCCTAACCCACTCAGTTTCACAATCAGCTTCTGAGGGATGAATGTGTTGAAGGCAGAGCTAGTACCCATGAACAGTTGCTCACACATGTAAAAGGTTGAGGCGTGTTTTTGGCTGTGGTTCGGCCTTTATAAACTATTGCAAATTGTGTCTCTGTAATGAACTGCCTTTTCTTGTAGAGGCTGAGGTGGATAAATGTCATCATCCAGGGCCTCATTGTTCATTATGTCAAGGTGTTGATCCCTAGGATCGTATGACAGGTTGTATAGGATGCAGCAGGCACACACTGCTGAACTTATCTTCTGGATACTGTCGATTTGCAGGTATTTCAGTCGGCGGAATTTGGAGTTTTCATATTCCAAATGCCTGTTCAATGACCACACAAGCACTGTTCAGTTTTCTGCCGGTCTGTGAGGTGCCCATTGTCCCATTATGGCTTCATCAACTGAGGCAAGAGTGGGAAGACCAAGTCTCCAGTGATGTGCAGACCCTCTGGCACGAGCGATCGGGGATCCTCCACCAGAGCTTGAACAAGTGCTGTGTGCCGGAATGCTCCTCACACTTGCGTGGCAAAATCTCCTCTGGTTGTCACAATACCCAATCAGAATGACAGAATTTTTTTTTTTTTCGGTTTAGGTATTCCAGTGGGCTCTCAGTGTGGCTTCCTAATGGGAACGTGGCAGCCATCGACAGCCAAACCGGTCCGTGGGAAACCTGCCCTAGCAAATCCCTACTCTAACCCATGAAGACTTTCCCCCACTGGCCAGGTAACATGATGTGCCGTGTGTGTGTATCAGGACACAAAACTGATGGCAATGAACCATCAAAGTCGATTTGCTGATATTAAAGGGGTTTGCAACACACCTATAGGACTCTTGACTTGCCAGGGTCCATAAACAGGCTAGGACACTGCCTTTTAAGGGGATTTTGATGTTCAGGGGATTTTAGTGAACAGGAACAAGTGTGGTGATGACATCCTGGTATAGTGAATATGAGAAAACAGGTCATTGATAACATGGAAACATGGTTATAATAAACTATAACCATAAAGTGGCCTCAAAATGCCGTACGCACCTCCACATGTCCTTTAGAAAGCCGGAAATGACTCCTAAACTCTGGCAGATTTTATAGAGCAGGGGTCACCAACATGGTGCCTGTGGGCACCAGGATGCCCCCCTAGCACCACATGAGTCGCCTGCGGACCTGTGCTAAAAATAGCACAACTCACCAGTGAGCAGCATCTAAAATTTAATTTTATTTTGTTGCTATTCTTCTTTAATCACATTTGCATTTGTATGGATTTGAGAATGACAATATCTTAAAAAAAAAGCATTTAAAACATATTTATTGTACATGAAGTTTAGATAAGTTTAGGAGGGCGTTTCAAACTGGTCGCCCTTCATACGGCTCAGTACCCGTGAAGTAGCTCTCAGTTTCAAAAAGGTTGGTGAGCCCCTGTTATAGACGAATGACATGATCCACAGACCCAATAATTTTTGGAACACGCCTAGAGAAGGGGAGAGAATAAATGTATTTTCTTCTCAGTGTATTCTTATCTCTCTTTATTTCACTGATGGGCTCCTCACTTAAAAGACACAGGAAGGATCTCAATAAGAACTCCAACGCCGCGAGATCGGCCATTGCAGTCAGGTCTCGCACACCACTACGAAGAGTGGAAGTTGTCCGACTTGGCTGCAGTCATGATATATGATTTATACTCCATCATCCGCCAGCAGATGGCGCTCCACGTCATGTCAGCTGCAGACAGACATAAGCCCAGATGTGGCCTGCGATCAATGCCGATATTGGAGCAGCTTCCATCCTGCCACCCGACACAGGCCGATGTGGAGGATTGTCTCACTGATGGACTTTAACTA
>JAODJX010000001.1:8250294-8268041 GCA_026776945.1 Isichthys henryi | reverse complement strand
CCATTGCTTCCGGGATAGGCTCCGGACCCCCCGCGACCCAGTAAGGATAAGCGGTTTGGAAAATGGATGGATGGTTTGGAAAATGGATGGATGGATGGATGTTGGCCTATACACATTTTCAACAGTAGATGGCGACAAAGAAAATCAATCCGTTTGCATATTGAAATTGGCAATTTGTAAAGTCGTCAACCTCGCATTTGGGACAGACGTTATAAGAATAAAAAGAGATGGTAATAAATGCAGGGGTTGCCCGGGTTGCCAAATCTCACGTATCTGGTGTGACACTCACTCCTTCAGACTGTCACGCTCATGTAAGAAATCTTACGGCTAATCTATATTATTCCATTATAAACCTAAAACGAGCTAAATATCGCAATCGTTGGGTTAGTCTGCAAACCCTACAGACAATTAACAAGGTGATAAAACTGTTACATACATGTAAATGTGTGTGCAGATTTGTCTCGAATTGAAAATCTCACGACAGCCAGCTAACCAAAGTTGGCGACCCTGATAATAAGTTGTGCGATACGAGGATGGGGTATACCCTTATAGTTTGTGGGATGTGCAAATAGACAAACTGACAATAGTATAGTGCGGGGGGTATATTACCAGTATAATACTGTGCAATACAACGGGAAAGACAGGTACAGGTAACCTGTCTCTGAAACAAATGCCTGCACCAAAAAAAAGCAAACTTTCATTACGACAGAAAGCGACAGGGACGCACAGTAGGCTACATGTCGCTGATGCTCGTCTTGTGGAACGATTATACAGACAAGGCCTACAGGGAATATTATACTGGAGCCACGTTGTGTAATGAGCCTTAATTTGTATAAATGTAAAGAATTAACCGCAGTGTTTTGCTCTAAAGATCTGGCACGCAGTGTAAAACTGAGTGAGAACAACAGTTTGCGAGCGGGGCCCATAACTGTCTTACCGTAATTAAAATATTTACCAAGCAGCAAAAGTCCTGCGCAGCATATGGCACTGTCATAAAACTTAAGTTTTGATAAGCGACTTATGTACTTTGAAAGAGAATGTGTGCTTTGATTCCATCTCCTCATGCCTTGTTACTGTTTTGTACTTTATGTAGAGCTTACAAGATCGCATATTTGACATGAACCTAGCCACCATTATTAGTCCCGGATGCGGAGAGTGAAATTACACCTTTAAGATATTATATATAGGTCTGATTCATTTATCCAGAAGTTTTTTTTCCTCATTAAGTCCATAGATACAGATGCTTCTTTGAAGGTCCCACCTCGCAGCCTTTTTGGGGGGCTGGTTTTGGGCTGATGGGGACACCCCCAGCTGAGGGTGACACCCCCAGCCTCACCTGCATCTGACTGTGCAGAGCGCCGAGAGCCAGCAAGACGGGAGCGAAAGGCGGAGATAGTGTAACTAGAAGGGGAAGCTTTAAGTTGAGGATCTAAGCTGCTGATAGTGCCACCAGAAAGGGAAACTGTATGAATGATCTGCGCGGCATCCCCGAGCCAGTTCGCTCTCTGCGCCTAGTGCGTTTCGGCATGATCTGAACCCAAACCCAGAAACTGCGTGGACTGCAAACAACATGCGGAGGTAAAGGCGTTTTAAAACTCTAATGTGCATTTTTTTTTTCGTTAAACCTAGCTTAAACTGCAAAAATCGTTAACGATGTGGCACGAGGTTTAACATTTTACGTAGTTTTTCGACTATGTAATTCTGGCTAAATACCGACTAGTTATTAGCTTCAGAAATGAGGTAGGGCACATTTTAATGCACGTGGAGTTTCTGTAAAAACTTAACGTTTGGTCGTGTTTCTGTATTAACGCTCCTGCATTTGAATTCTGGGCTTCATATATCATGCATTTTAACTCCACTGAAATGTTGGATATTTATACTACAAACTCCGAAGCATGTGCATCTCTGCCTTAATTTGAAATTAAGAGTTTTGCGCAATCATATCACTTTCGATATTTCTGTTTAGTTTATGGTTTATGCCGGTCATATTTTATGTGCACATTTCCATCTAATCAAAGGAAATATAAATAATATTAATCTGCAACGGAATAATGGGTTAAACTGAAAAGGGGTACTTTAAAAATACTCATATTTTAAGTATTGCGTTGGCATTTATCTTTCCAGTCTGTTTATGGCGTTTCAAAAGCACGTTTACGAAACTCACTTTGGCAAATCTGAGCATGTTTAGTATCTGATAAATCCTTAACTCTGCAAGCCCAAGCCAGACCCTATCACTGGACGAGAAAACACCCAGATATAGGACCATTTAAGCACTTTTAAACGTAGATAACTAGCTTTACTAATTGCCTGAGCGTTCCGATGCCGTCGTTGCCATTTAGTCGTGGACGATTCACTATGGCAAATCTGTAGTAATTTTAATAAGTGGTTCAAAGTCAGGACAGAGCACAATTAACTTAGTCACCTTTACAAGAACCTTTCATGACTAATTATGTGAGTTGGTCATTTATTAATTTGTAAGTTTTTCTGCAATTCTGTATAATCAGGAATGGATCCATTTTTAACGCAGCAGAAACCTGTGCTGATTCGGGTGATTAACGGTGATTCTTCTTGAGTTACTGACTCTTTGTTCGTTGTTGCCTCTCTTTCCTCAGGGCCGACATGAGGACCAGCACACTGCTGTCCGCTTGCATTTCCATCTGCTTACATTTGGGGGCGCTGCCGCTCGGGGCTGGCGGACAGTGTGAAGAGACCTCAGAAGGTTCCAGGCTCAATCTTTCCATGAAGTATGCTCTGCCCAGCTTTTCGGCAGATGCCCCCATTCAGAGTCTCGTGGCGTACGACGGCCGTGTCTACGTGGGAGCAACAAACAGGATCTACTTGCTGGATGAAGACTTACGGAAAGTCTCGGAGTACAAGACGGGGCCTGTGATGGAGGGAAGGTCCTGCTCCCCCTGCCAGGACTGTGGCGAGGAAACCAACACCTCTGTTAGCGGTTTGAAGGACAACGTCAACATAGCCCTGCTCATGGAGACTTTTTACGACGAAGAGCTCTTCAGCTGTGGCTCCGCCCACGGTGGAGTCTGCTTCCGGTACGTCCTGGATGGTGGACGGCACCCCCCGCAGGTAGAGTGCATGTACGCCCCCAAGGCCAACGGGGGGCAGCGTGGGTGTCCCGATTGCATCGCCAGCCCTGCCGGGACCCACATCCTCAGCATCGAAAGTGGGGGTGTTGTCAGGTTCTTCGTGGGGAACACAGTGGCGCCCCTTATGGCTCACCATGCCATCTCCATCCGGCACATGAAGGAGACCCAGGACGGCTTCCACTTCTTCTCTAACCAGTCATACATGGACCTCGTGCCCCAGCTGCCTGACAGCTTCCTGATCCGGTACGTGCACGCCTTCCAGAGCGGCCCACACGCCTACTTCCTGACCGTGCAGCCGGAGGACCGCAGCTCCCGCGCATTCCACACGCGCATCGTGCGCATGTGTGCCTCCGAGCCTGAGCTGCGGCGCTACGCCGAGCTGCCCTTCGAGTGCATCCTGACGGAGAAGCGGCGGCGTCGGGCCATTCGCGTTGAGGTCTTCAACGTCCTGCAGGCTGCCCACGTGGCTCGGCCCGGGCGGGCGCTCCGCGAGGAGATGGGCCTGGAAGAGGGCGAGGACGTGCTCTTCGCTGCCTTCGCGCGCAGCCGGCCGGACTCTCCGGAAACTTCCGACAGCTCAGCCGTCTGCATCATCCCCATCCGAGACGTCAACATCTTCTTCAGGGACTTCATGCAGAAGTGCCACACGAGGCAGCCGTTCCACTTCAAAGGCTCAGAAGAGAAGCGTTGCTTCAACTCGGTAAGGAAGACGTTCTCAGGCTCACTGGTGCTGTGACTGTGCTGTGCTGTTGATCAGTCTGCTGTTTCAGGTTTGCATTTCTCACTGTTCTGCGGATCTAAACATTATTGCTGGCCTAGTGACCCACAGAAAGTAAGGACTTTGTATCACATCTCTCATACTTCCTCTCATGGAGGTATTCTAAAGTTCCATCACAGGATCGAAACACTGTCACTATGCAGAAAGCGGCCTTGATTTAGGAAACCACCGTCACAGATACCTCACTGCAGACCTGCATCACTCAGCTTCCTGCCTCTCTAAATCACCTGGATGGATGGATCTTTAGTCCATTGCCCATGTGTGCTGTCCATCAGTACCGATCGGGCGAATACTAAATCAGCTGATCGATACTGACCGGGATTTAGCTGCTGACAATCTCTGTCTGCCGATATCTGAATTAGTTTAATTTTCGTTTTCCGTTTTAATTTCACCAGCTGTCCTTCAGTTGTGAATTGGTTTTAACACGTATTCATTTCAAATAAGATCATTGATCCCAGGTGGGAAATTCTCTTGCATACAGCAGTCAGGTACATAAAGTGCACAGCTACAAAAATACAGCAGACATCACAGTGCAAAGACAGTAATTCACATGGTGCAAATTAATTTGTAAAGAACACAGTACACACATAGGATATCTGAAAAACAAATAGGAACTCTATTCATTTTGCTCTTTTAATAATTCGAGTGTATGAGTAACTGTCAGCAGGCTTACAAATAGCTTTCGAATCATGACAGTCAACGGCTGAAGGACAGGATGTGGAATAATTTTAGGAAGATGATCGCTATCTGAAGGAATGTGAACCTGATTTAGGAATCAGCCCATCCATTACCCAGTTAAACACGTCGCCCACTTTGGTGAAGACAAGACAAGACTGTATAATTAAAGAATCAACATCGTACGGCATCCCACAGACCGTTACTGACCTTAAAAGGCTCTGGCAAGTATTTGTGTAGGATGGAGGATTTGCTAAATGAATCATTTCCCAGTGGGCATGATGGTAAACTTTGAGAATCAAATTTGAGAATCATGAAATCTCATTGGTGATTCATCCCAGGATTCATTTCAGGTTCATCTTTTATTTAGTTAATCTATTATCTTCCAAAATAGACCATGACCAGTGAACTGTTGTAGATAAATACAGACGTGAGATATTTTAAGCTGCTGGTCGTCCGTAGCCTACTAGGGTTGTCCCTCACTTTGCCTGCCCGTGTACCTTCACCGGGGACCCTGAAGTATTTATACGTCTTTATAAACCTCAAGTTCAGAGGTTATAAAAATGAACGCCGCCTGTTCCTGGAGAATGTTCATTTGTTATAACGGACTAATGTGTGTGTGTTGATTAGAAGATAGCCAACGCTGCTTTTAGGGCTTGAGGCCGGCGTCTTGTGTAAGCAGAGCTGATGGAGCTGAAGGTGAGTGATGTTCTGGCTGAATGGGGTGAAAGCTCAGAACCCAGAGCTATATCTGCTTTTGAGATTTTCTTCTAAGGTCTGGTCCCATCCTAATCTTCAATGTTATTAATGAGACATACCTTAACATGGCAGTTAATTAGCTTAATTAACGTTATTGACGGTAGATTAGATTTGTATTCTTTTCTCTCTTTTTTGAAGCATATTTGTATTGTACGATTACAGGTGATGTTGCATTATTGGGAAAAGAAATATGTCTGTTTGCTTCCTTATATACTGGTCATTGAAGCAACGTTCATGAAAATTCTCCGTATTAACGCCGCATCCGCTGAGGGCAGGATTTCCCAGCCAGGTTCATGACTGCAGGCTAACAAGAATCCTTAATTCACTATTGATCTGTGGGCGTGCAGCTGCCCAGTGGTATCACTTAACGAATCAGGCATAAATAACTCTCAGCTTGTAGCTTAATTGCAGGAACATTCAAACAAACAAGTGTTCGATATGTTAAGTACCAGAAACCCAACGGCAGGGAAACCGCACATTATTATAACTGACTATGACATTTAAAGGAGGAATTACTGAAATTGCTCCTTCTATAGATCAAAGATCAAAATGTCTTAGAACATCTGCAAATTATAATGGTAAATGTTTCCCTTGAGGACCTGCCAGGGAGTCTGTCGCACGCAGTGCTTCTTACATGCTGTCAGGTACTCCCTATAATACTGTAAGCGGGTCGGATCTTTTGGAAATAACATCTTGTTGGAGAGCAAGGTGATCTAAATCTGGGGGCAGTTCTCCTCCAGCTGAGCAGGGAGGTACCACACCTGTGCCGCCCTCCCCAGTCTGGGACCCGCGGCTCCCTTTGATCCCCTACCGGTGACTAACCATGTGGGGATGTTTAGTGTGGCAGCCTGCCCTTCAGCCAGAGGGCGACGCAGAGCCTCCCACAGCTGCCCCTCTCCTCACGATGAGTCACAGGCATCACCGGTGCCCCCTTTATTGACGGAAGCTGCACAGGTGTGGCCCAGCTGACCTTTATTATCCACCGAAAGGCACCTGAGCTACTTCCAGGCTGAGCCCCTGCAGTGTCTGTTCACCAATGCGGGGCAGTGTGAGTGAATTCAGCTCAGTGGTGTATCGAAACACATTCCCGTTAGAGAGCTGCTCTGTGTAGGAGGGCAGGCCCCACTGCTATTTGCTCAGCCGTAATGGGCCAGTTAGCGCAGATGTTTATCATGAAGAGCTGAAGCTGCTCTGCGATGGAGGACAGAGCAGCATATCTTGTGTTTGTTATCAGTTAATCATTGCCGAAGGTGCACAGACTCACGGCATTTGGCGAACGTGTGTGTGAGCTCCTGTCTGGCCAGCACTCGGAGGCGCGTAACCCTTGCAGGTAAAGCAATTGGTGGTAAACTACACCCACGAGTTAATGTCTCTTTTATAGCAAGTGAAGCCCCATAAATAGCCTGAAGTGGACGTGTTGTTTACTCTCTGCAGATTGTGCCAGCTTGGAGATGCTGGATGCGAGGAAATATGTCTGCAAAGTGACGACTGTGTGTATCTGTCACACTCTGTATACATTTTTGATCCAAAGGCATTTTCATTTGCTTCCCTAACATTTTATCTATTCCAATTTCCCCTTTGCGGTTTTTCGGCCTCAAAATCACATAAAAGCCTTCAGTTTTCTGCTCTGTTAACTCTCACTCAGCCTCCTGTAGCCAATTTCCTCAGCAGAGCCACTGGAAACTCCCCCATTCGGCTGAATGGCCTTGTGGGTCGGGGATATAGGCCCTCGCAGTGAGATCTGCTCGAACTCAGTCAGCCATAACGTCAGCAGCAACACGACAGGAGCCTTCAGGCAGACAGGAATAAAATGCTCTTTTTTTCTGCTAAATGGATTTTACAGTGCGAAAACACTGAATGGAAGACAGTCTTTCTCATGTGGCACTTTTGCAAGTTAAGATTACAGCGTGAGTAAATCATGTTTGTATTGATTTTCGCCTGTTGGCGTTCAGTTTTGTTTGTTTGTCTGTGGTCTCAGGTCCAAAGGCACTCGCAAGGTTTATCTGGCTGTGTGCTTAAGTATTCAGCTTGTTTGTTTCCCAGTCTCACCCAAACACCCCGCAAAGCCCAGAATTATGCCGTAATAGGATATGGCTTCACACCCGGATACCGTGCCTCTTATCCCGTCCGTGGGAGGACCTACAGAGAACTGAGGACCCGCGCATTCATGTTGCGTGTTTGATTTGTTTCACATAAAGCTTGCAGTTTGCTTGGTGCCAGTTGGCACCAGGAACAATTAAATGTGTAAATGAAAATTACTTCCTTAAAATTTGTCCTGGGTCTTCAGTTACATTTTACAAGCTATGATCCCACACGTAAGCCAAATACGGCCCGGTGCGCCTCTTCCATCCTCTGGACGAGCTCTGGTCTGTACTTACCTCACAACCCCCTTCCTGCTGTGTAAATCACAAAGCCTCCATCCGGTCTCCACCTGGAGAACTTTGTGGCCGTGATCACCCCTGGATGACTTTCTCCTCCTAAGATCTGAGGTCCAACAGCACTGTTTACTTTGGACAGCTTGGTGTTGTCCATGCTGGAGACTTCAGAATCAGTTTTATTAGGACCAGTGTGTGTGTGTGTGTGTGTGTGTGTTACAAAGCATAAAATATAACCACACAACAAACATACGATAACATACTGGATACAGCAGACAATAGTATATGAGTTTAGTGCTTTGCAGCAGAGAAATAAAAGCAAGACAATGGAGAAATAATACAATCATTCTGAATGTTCTACATATACATGGATAAATGAGATGCTGGGTGAGTTAGTGTCTGTGTCCCAGAGGTCTGAACCATATTACTGTGTTTGACTGCCAGTGGGAAGAATCCCTTCTGGTGCCATGAGGTGCTGGTCTTGATGGAGTGCAGTGTTTTGCAGATGGAGTGCAGTGGTTTCATGATGCTTCGTCATGTGCTACCTCAGTGTACCAGGTGCTGCTGCGCAGCCCTCTACAGCGCCCCCTTTGGGACAATGATTGTAACTTGCTAAACGCCTGCTCTTGTCGGGCCTGACCTCAGATGTAAAGGCCTGGATGAGCTGCAGTTGGCACAGTGTGCTGAGGAGGGGCCAGTTAATGCATAGGCAACCCTGCAGTGTAGGGGCCTGGTAAAATACGGGGCCCTGCCCAGCAAAATCGGGCCCCACCCCAAGTTGGGAAAATGGAATGGTTAAATGCATTAAATCTGCCCAGTCTTTCTCCTTATTGGCACTTTTTACTGCTGACATCTCGACTCCCTGATAAGTGGATTATTGACGTAACATCATTTTTAATCCTCTTAATTTCGGCTCCAGAAATGAATTTAAATGGTCCTCTTGGGAAGTTAATTCACCTCTGATGCCAACCCTCCTCAGTTTCGGTGTAGATCCAGCTTGAAGTGCTTGGCCCATAACCCCTGTAAACGGCGTAACTTAGCTGAGCGTGGTGGTGATGCTGGTACGGTGGCTGCCAGCACCTCACGCGTTTGTGAGATTTCTCATCTACAATCATCGTGCGCTTTTTGTCTTCAGACCTGCGGCCGCTTATCGGCTGATGGCAGGTGAAGCCGCTGTTGCCATTTGACGCCCCCCCCCCCTCCCCAAGATCTAAAATACTTGCTGCCTCTTCTCTGCCGTGAGAGGAG
This sequence comes from Isichthys henryi, assembly GCA_026776945.1. Classification (NCBI taxonomy): domain Eukaryota; kingdom Metazoa; phylum Chordata; class Actinopteri; order Osteoglossiformes; family Mormyridae; genus Isichthys; species Isichthys henryi. Next base: position 8,259,102 of record JAODJX010000001.1, on the reverse strand, counting down.
AATGACTTTGTATGGAGTGGTTAAGCGCCATTTTCTTGAAAATTACAATCGGTTATCATTCATTCAACAAGCCTTAATTTATGTCGTCAGGAACAGCACAGACCGTGGATGTATTGTTTTTCAGGCAGAAACCCAGGAAGAGCTGAGCAGCCCGATGACAGGTAGTGTGGGGGGGGGGTGGCTGAGGCCGGTCACACGGCAGGGGAACGAGGGCCCCCCGGACCCCCCCCCATACAGCAGGTGCCACTGAGCTTTCCGTCCTGCTTCCTGTCACACCGGCAAGTTCCTGTCACCACAACACAAAAACCACTGAAGTGAAATATGAACATTGTTTCTCCTGCTCCATTTATTTTTCTCCTTTTCTTTCTCTTGCGTGCCCATTGGTGCGGCATCCTGTGGGCACGCCCCCTGCAGGCCAGCTGCGGTCCCACACAGCCGTCCACAGTGTGTGACCGCGCAGGACCTGGCCTGACGTTGCTCCAGGATGTGGCGTCCATAAACTAGAGGCCTCCGCCAGGTTGGAGGGCCCCCGAATTTGCTCTGGGCCAGTGGAAGGATACTTTACTTCTTCGTATAAATAGCACACGCAGGCAGTGGAAAGTCTGTGGCATCCAGTGCGATGAGACAAGGCTTAGAGACAGAAGGATTTCATCAAATGTAGGATAATTTGACATTTGAATGTCAGCAAAATGATACTGAAACACCAAAGCATGTGGAAACAGAATTCTTGTCATGAAGGCTACTGTATGACACTGGGAGGCACTGGGAATGGCACTGAAGGTGATGAGTGGTTTATGATGGCAGTTCAACGGTGATGCCATCTACAGCTTGTGGTATATTATCTTCACAGACCGGATGGTGTGACTGGTACAGAGACAATTCTTCTGTAACACTCATGAGCCCTATAGCAAATACAGTAAATCCGAGGCACCCACCCCACCCCCCGACGGGAAACCCATGGTTGCCCTGGCAACATCAGGAACTCAAGGCCAACTGACTTAATGTTAGAAAAGAGTTCAAGTTTAGAAAAAAAATCCAAAAATAATAGAAACCCAGGTTCAGACAAAATTTGTGAAACGTCATTTGATGCTCTTGAATCGGGCCATAACTTCTCTGGAACCATGAGCACTGGCTCTGATTTCCGCTGTTCCTCAGCCGCATTTGCACCTATGCAGCTGCCCTGAAAAGCGCAGTCATTCCTGCTGCGTCTTTCCTATGCGCTCCTGCTGATGTCATGGGTGTGCATCCATTCGTGAGACTTACCTTTTTCATTGCAGTTTTTTTCTCTAAAATTAACAGTTTATTCTGCACAAACTCTATGTCTTATCACTACTTTTCCATTAAAAGTGGAGCAAACTTAAGTTCCTCAAGCAGTGGAGGAGAGAATGTCGTCATTTGACGGAATAAAATTAACATTCTTTCCTGGAAATCTCCACGATTCCCGGCCTTTAGCAGAGTGAGGTATCATCTACTGCAAGAACACAGGTCAGTGCCACTCACTCTTTATTTGAGGAGGATGGAGTCTGTGCTGATAGGGCTGTATTTGTACTTTAGATCTCTTTGTTTGTGGTTTACTTCCTGTTCTCTGGGTCAGTAGCCTTCCCCCAAAGAGCAGTGATCTGTGAGCGCTTGAGCGATGCGGTCTCTGACTTCGCCTGTAAGAATCACCACATTTTTTTTCTCTTGCTGTTCAGGTCACCGTGTTCCTTGACCCCTATTTGCTCTTTGCTGAAACAATATACCACTCGCAGAGATCCCTTTTAATCATTAAACGCCTGTGTACTTTCCTTTGGCCGCTTAGTCACGGTTTGGGGGTCGCGATCTCGCTTCATTAATTATTGATGGCTGCGTTCCCTTTACAAGGTGCGTCTTTTGACCTGAAACCGCTTGATCACAGACCCTTGGATATGAATGGATCTTTTGAGTCTCAGCAACAAAATGGTTGGACTGAGGTTTGCAAGGAATCCTGCAGAAGGTGCGGAGACTTCGTGCCGCTTTCCCGTTCGTCCCCGCGCTCGTGATCCCAGCACACGGGTGCTTCATCGCTGCATAGCTGAACATTTTTTTTAGGTGATGCTCTGCAAGGCATCCTCATGCCCAGGGATGTAAGCAGATGAAATACTACCCTGGACTGCACATATTTCCTTGGGCTGGGGATTCTCCTCAAGGCTGCACGGCCATTAAGTACATTTAACACGGGGTTTTTATCCGCCTCGCGCTGGATGGGGCCCCTTGTGTCTGAGCTTGAAGACCCACAAAGGGCCCTTCAATACTGTTGTGCTAAATGGCGGAAAAACAGCGTTTTTTTTTTTTCGCCTACCGGCCGCGCTGATGTTCTGCACTGTGCTGCAGAGCTCCATGGATGAGGCCTCCAGTTGCGGGCAGCATGGCGAGGCCTACCAGCTGGAGGTCACCAGCACCATGACGCGCCTTGACTACTTCAGCGGCCAGTTCAGCAACGTCCTGATCACCTCCATCGCCATCTTCTCCTTGGGGGAGCAGACCGTGGCCAACCTAGGAACATCTAAAGGCCGGGTCATTCAGGTGGGAGACACACTTCGTCTGACACCACTCTGTCATCAGTCTGTAACCTTAAACCCTAAACCTTAATCCCTAAATTTTAACCCCTAAACCCTAATCCCTAATCCCTAAACCCTAAACCAGGGGTTCTCAAAGTCCAGACCATGGTCCGGATGCAAATTGAACCACAAGTTAATCCGGACCCAGACAATAATACACCTTATAAATCTATATGGTTGATGCAAAACCACACATATAACTCATTATAATGCCCATACATGACAGAGAGTCGAAACAATCAGCGAGTGTTGAAACGTTCCCATTATTGTTAAATACTAATGTCTATATCAATGGTTATTGTTAATTCATTGAAGTTCATGAAACACTAAAAAAAAAAAAAAAAAGTTCATGAAACGTTTTGTTGTAGAATATTGTTTCAGACCTCTGAATACCATCTGATGTGGACCTTTGATAAAAAAAGTTTGAGAACCCCAGCCAAAAGAGTCACCATTTGAATTTCTATCAGCAAATACTTAAGAACCAATGACTGGATCATTATTACAGCTCAGCAACATTATGTAGCAATAAAGTAAAGCCAGCTGAGTACCTGAACCTACTGAATGCCCAGGTTACACCTCCATCCATCATCAATGGGTTTTTCTCTTCCCTGTTGGCATGGGCATGTTCCAGGACAAGGATGCCAAGATTCACTGGATTTGAATTGTCAAAGAGTGGTTCAGGGAGCATGAGGAATCATTTTCACGCATGACTTGGTCACCACAGAGTTGTGACCTTAACCTCATTGAAGGTCTTTGGGATGTGCTGAAGGAGGCTTTATGGAGGTTCAGCTCACTTGTAAATACAGGATCTCAGTGAGAAATGAATGCAAATCTGGACGAAAATAAAGGGTGAGATGTTGCATGAGCCTGTGGAAACAATGCCGGGACAAATGTGCGTGATAATCAAAGCTAAAGGCCGTCCAATGAAAAATTCAAATGCCGACTTTTTTTTTGGCCGGGCAGTGTAGCTGTATAAATATTGGCCCCATAAATTCCAGAATATTCCTGCAGCTCCCCAGCTTGGTGCTTTTGCCGTGCGTTTGTCGGATGTTGGTCCGCAGCCAATAAAACTGCAGTGGAATAAGGAGGCACAGAGGTGCGGGAGCAGGTGGGCGAATGCGTGGGCTTCCTGTCTGTGCTGCCGCTGCCCAGTCGCAGCCGCCCGCCACGGGTCTAGGCCGACAAAGCCCTGCTTTGCGTGTTGGTGCATTTTCAGGGAGCTCCAACGCTATATGACCTGCCAGAGAAACAAATATGAGGTATTCTGCGAAAATGCGGCCCCGGACTGGATCCGGGGGGGGCTCTCCGACACGCTCCGTAAACACGATTAGAGGAGGGTGAAGCACGACAGCTGCGCCGGAGCGGACCCCAAGGCCCCTGATAGGTTAATACCAGCATGGGTGCCCGCAGTAGGCCTGCACGCCATGCTTCAGAGTGGGCGCAGCTGTCGCGCAGGCTCAGGGGAGCGGCGAGTGGGCACAGCTGTCGCGATTCGCCGCGGAGGTCCAGGGAGAGAGAGAGATCGGGCGGCGTGTGAGAAAGCAGGAGCGCAGGGGCCACTGTGCCGCCCGAGGAAGTGTTTAGCCCTCGAAAACCGCTCCTTGCCTTCGCATGGGGAGTCGTGCAGCCTCCAAACTCGCAACCAGCGCTTCCTTCCCGCCATTATTCCCCGAAATGCTCGAATTCACACATCTCCCTCCTTAACTCGTAAACCTGTTCACGGAGATTTGCCCCCCAGTCGGAACGGTATTCTTTCCTGGCTCATGAAATCGGTGTCGTGTGACATTCCAAGTGTCTGGGGTTTCAATTGCCCCAAAACCGTCGAGAATGAGGGGTGACCGGATTCGCCTTTAATTCCCAGCACTGACTCGTCAGCTGAAGTGTGTGACCTTTATGTATTTCATGTGTTGTTTTTGCAGATCTTATATTATATTTTAGTTGCTGTGACTATAGCTAGATTGACTAGAGTCCAGTCTGCATTACGCAGCTCTTCCCCAGCTGAAACACTCAGAAAGGGGACATGCTGATTGGTCTAAATCCTGAGCTCACAGAACCCACGAATCCATCTTTCGCAAGAATACAGTCCTTACTGCAAGGCCAAGTGTCACCTTCTGGGCTGAGGAGACGCTATGGCGTCTTTTCAGGTCGTGGTCTCGCGCTCCAGACAGAGATCTGCCCACGTGAACTTCCAGCTGGACTCCAAACCGGTGTCCCGTGAGGTGGAGCTGCTCTCCCCCCAGCAGCCAGGGGGCGCCCTGCTGTTGGTGACAGGAAACAAGGTGAGTGAGTGGCTGACATCTTTGGCGGAGGTCAGATAGCATCAGGCAGAATCTGAGGGATTCATCTCATCACCAATTGTGCATGTGATGTAGGAATGTTCTCATCCTGTGTCAAATCATTAATCACTGTGTTCTGTGTATGATCAGATCAGGTCACTTTTGTCACATCACTAGAATGAGTGATCTAGTGCGTGAAAGTCTTGGATCCAGTGTTCCCCATTTGCAGTGCAGTACACTAAATAATTACAAACTGTACACAAAACTGTACAGTAAACTCCATGGAAAAAGTTACAGTTCAGTTGGCCACTGAGCTCAAATGTAAGCAGACGTGGACAAGGTCTTAGTGACCTATAACTTTGACCAAAGATGCTGTCAAACGTCTCCCTGTTCTCCATCAGTCTCCATCTCACTAGTGCCTGGATGCTGATAATTTTTTATCAATATGAAAGCGCAACTGAGAAGGGCCCTCTGTGAGGTCTGACTTTTGAGTCATACTTAAAGCACACTGGACAAAAAATTCTTATCAAGTTCAAACAAGTCATGATAAGTGTGTGGACTCATTGGACAGCTATGAAGCCTGATTTCATTCGGTGGTCAGCTAGACACCCGCCCCCACACAGCTAACCCTGCTTTGCGATGCACCTGCTCAGGTCAGACCCTCTTGCTGCGTTGATGTGCTTCTTGGATCGTTGCTTGGCTCTGATGAGTTTGTGCTCTGGCTCTAGTTGACCAAGGTTCCTCTGGAGGGCCCGGGCTGCGAGCCCCTCTCTACCTGCACCTCCTGCCTGCTGGCTCCAGCCTTCATGGGTTGCGGCTGGTGCCAGGACCACTGCTCCAGGTCCGGGCAGTGCTCCCCCTCACGCTGGACCCGGGATTCCTGCCCCCCCACTATATCCGTGGTAAGCTTCGGCCAAGTTCCTGGGCCATCTCGAGCAGAAAGTTTTGTAGCTACTGGCCACTATTATTTGTCGCTTTCACACCACACAACAGGAAATAAGACCTTTATGCTAGATAAGCAGGGGAGATGCAAAAAGTTTGTAGGTCTCGATTTTGATCAAAATGGGACACAATCTTTCATTTATATTTTATTTATATGACCTGCAACATGTTTATAATTCTTATTAAATCTGTCTGGCAGATAGATCTTTCCTATTCCACAGAATAAAAGAACTGTGTCTGGCTAATAGGCGCTGACAACTTTCACAAATGTATATTGGTTATCTAAATTTTCCATTGCAGAAATATGCAAGCAAAAAGGTATTCACTGATGCACTGAAATATAAGTTCCATCTGCTAATTTTTCGTTCCCCAACTTTTATATCTTTTCTCCACACTTCCACAATCCTTCCTAGTTAGTGGCGGTGTTTGTGGTCAATCAGTCAGCAAGATATTGCTGTAAGCGAAAGTAGTTTGTGTTCAAACAAAAAGACTCTGGAGTATGAATTAAAAAACTGCAACCAAATTCTTGCAGTGTGAACATGACAAAAGTTCCTGGTTCCAGAAAAAGGTTCTGTTTCCTAAAAAAAAGTTCTTGTGGTGTGAAAGCACCCAATGACAAGGCTGCACTGAAGTGAGTGAAAAACATGAGCAGATGGCCTTCTGTGTGCCTGGCTCTGTGTGGAAGGACCTGAGATGGACCTGAGATGGACCGGGAACTGAGGGCACTAAGACTGCTTCATTCGGTAAACCGAGTCCGGGGGAAGGAAAGCCACACAATGGCTTTTACATTCCGGAAGCCATTGAGGGGGCATGATGTCTCTCTGACTTTTCCCAGCAAACGTGAATCACCTCTCAGGCTTTCAGGACCAGCAATGTGATACCTGTTAGCATGCTTTTGGCTCAGTTCCATTTTGATAAGAGGGTTCTGGAAACCAAAATCATGCTGGGGGCAAGTTTGTGACTGTGATCAGAAGGTTGGTAGTTCAAATCCCAGAGTCAGCAGAGTGGCTTCATAGTTTGGCCCCTGATCAAGAGCCTTAAGACTCAATAGCTCCTGGGAGTGTGCAACTCCGCCTTCTTAATGGTATGTAGATTTGGATAAAAGTGTCTGATAAATTAGAGTAAGGATAGCAGTATGTGGATGCCTCATGTACCCTGTAAGCAATGATTGTAAATGGTTTGCCCTGCTTTGTGTCTTCTTTCCTGGAGATCTCCCCCGCTAATGCCCCCGTCGGAGGGAACACACGCGTCACCATCTGTGGGAGGGAGTTCGGCTTTAACAAGAGCGAAAGGTTCGATGCCCGTCTCGTGGACGTCCATATTGGCGGGAACCCGTGCAAGCTGGACGTGAGAGAGAGCAGCAGCAATCGGTACGATGCTCATGCGAAGCTACGTGCCGTCCTGGCTGTTTACGCCGTGTCCTCCCAGACCGGCCCTTACACGCCTGCACATTCCACAGCCTGCGTTAACACAGAGAGTCCACTAAGCGCTTAATTATAAATGGCTGCCTTGAGTCGTTCAGTCAGTGAGTCGTATTAACATTCATTTTCTTAGCTCAAAAACCTCCGTGTTTTATAATTAACATATTCACAGTATCACCTTTGTTAGAATGCGGCGGGATAATCTTTCTGCCCACAGAACTGCTATTTTGCAGTTTAATCCGATTATCGTCGATTGCCGAGATGCTGACCTCATCTGAGAAAAATCATGCTCTACTTTGTTTTTCCGCCGTGTTCGTTTGCAGGCTCGTTTGCACACCTAGTGCGGCACGAACGCCGCTCAGTAACGGTGTGATCACGGTAAACAGCGGCGACAGCCAGGCTCACAGAGACGGCTTCTCGTTCGTGGTAAGACCTCACACATACGCTGCTTGTCTCCTGCCCATGTTCCTGCGGCACCTAAGCTCTCCGTCCGCTTGCTGGCCAATACAGGAGCCTATCATCACCGAAATCTTCCCTGACTTCGGGCCCAAATCCGGGGGGACGATGCTGACGATCCGGGGGGATTATTTGGACAGTGGGACGCTCAGACAGGTCTCCATCGGGAACGTCCCATGCCAGCTGCAGAGGTGAGGAAGCCCCTTTGGGTATCATGGGAGAGGCGTGGACCCGATCTAAGCACTGGGGAGGGTTTGCACACCATAGGGGCCTGGCTGACGCTCCTCCCGTCCTCTACAGCGCCTCCCGCAGCATGCTGACATGCAGGACCCCCCCCCACGGCGTCCTGGCCCAGGTCCCTGTCTCGCTTACCATCGACTCTGCACTGAGGGAGGCCCCCGGCACGTTCAGCTACAATCAGGACCCCTTCATCGCCCACATTCAGCCGTCGCGCTCCTTCATCAGGTGGGGGGGATGGAGAGCCGCTCAGCCCCACGAGGCGGGACGACCTCTTCACCGGCAAAAAACGGTCCCCAGAGGGTCAAAATTATCACATTGTGGGGGACATTTGATATAATATATTCCCATGACCACATGCACACTTTGGTGTTAATGACCCAGTGCTGCAGCAACACCACTGGGGATGGTGAGGAAGGATAGGTGTCTGTGTTGGGAGGGGCAGCGGGAGGAGGTTAAGGCCTGCGTGTGAGGCTGTGTATTTGGGGGGAGGTTAAGGCCTGCGTGTGAGGGTGTGTGTTTTGGGGGATTAAGGCCTGTGTGTGAGGGTGTATGTTTGGGGGGGTGTGGGCTCTGCTAGCCTCATCACCAGGACAGGAAGTTCCCTAACAGCAGGATTCTCCATGGGTCCCCACAGCGGGGGCAGCACCCTCTCCGCACATGGAGCCTTCCTGCGCTCGGCGCTGCAGCCCCAGATGCTCGTCACACCGGCCCACGAGGGGAAGGTGTTCCAAGTGGTGAGTGCGGCGCCCCCCCCAGCTGGGGTGTGTTATTACTATTAGGCCTCCAGCACAGAAAAAAAAAACATCTGTCAGAAAAATGAAATGGGGGGGGGGGGGGGGGGGGGGGGGGGGGGGGGGGGGGGGGGGGGGGGGGGGCCGGGCGGGCGCGGGGCGC
>JAODJX010000001.1:8191935-8210105 GCA_026776945.1 Isichthys henryi | reverse complement strand
CTGGCTCTGTCTGCGGCCCCGGTCGTCCGCCTCTGGCTCTGTCTGCGGCCCCGGTCGTCCGCCTCTGGCTCTGTCTGCGGCCCCGGTCGTCCGCCTCTGGCTCTGTCTGCGGCCCCGGTCGTCCGCCTCTGGCTCTGTCTGCGGCCCCGGTCGTCCGCCTCTGGCTCTGTCTGCGGCCCCGGTCGTCCGCCTCTGGCTCTGTCTGTGGCCTTGGTCTCCGCTGTCGAGCTTTGCCTGTGGGGCTAAAGTTAGCTGCCTGGCCGTAACCTTTGTATTCTTAAGTCCTGGCTTTTCACTCTGTCTTTTAACTTAACAACATCTTCAGATGTTCTTCATCTTCCGCTGTAAGTGTTGTTAACAGTTAAGTTTATTCACAGTTACAAGCTGACTGATTCCAGGCCAGCTTCTCTTATCATTCGTTATGCTTTTATCACATGTTGTAATCACTTTAAGCATGTTGTAATATGCGTATCTGTAATTGCACCTCTGACCGAAACACGGAGATAGAGTATGATGTTTTTCTTGTTAAATTACTAATTTGAACTCCTTTATTGGTTATTTCAATTTAAAGTTGTTTTACTATCTAAGCTTTTTTTTTATTGCACTTCTGGTTGTTTCCTCCTCGGTGCAGCTTTAATGTGTCTGTATCTGCTTCTGTGCCCCAGCGAATGGAACTGAGCGGCTACATCCACCGAAGCATCATTCCTGTTGCTGTGTAGTGAGCCGAAACGGCACAATCGGGGTTTGTGTGGATGGGAGCGAGAGTCTCCTTGAGGGAGAGCAATGCTTCCTCAAGCCCTTCTTACTGACGGTCGTCATTATTTATGGGTCTGTTTTTACATGTTTATTTTTGCCTGGCATTGACTGCTGTTACCGAGGTTCCCAAGGATTCCATTGCCAGGAGAATCTAACTTTTTTTTTTTTTTTTGTTACGGTTCCCACACCAAGGCAGCACTGCAGTTTATTAACAGTAACTGTAACCCCTGACTGTGATGTTACCGGCACTGTCCACGTCATCATGTTGCCGTTTATTTCCTCTCTTCTGTCCCTTTGCTGACGCTGCTGGTAGGTGGCACTATAAGCACATTCACTGCTGTCTCCCGGTGGTGCTTTGTACACATATTCATTTAGTACATGCTATTTTTTGTCCAAACTGACATACAAGCGGGGACCAGAGGCTTGCCTTGCCTTGCCTTGCCTTGCCTTGCCTTGCCTTGCCTTGCCTTGCGCAGTTGAGGGCCTTGCGCAAGGTCACTCGATCACTCTGCTGGTCCCAGGATTCAAACTGCTGGTCCTTTTCTGCTGAATCACCATCAGGCGCTGGAGCTTTTCAGGGCTGATGGGCTGGTCGTGGGCTCCCAAGCGGGTCGGCTCTCTTTCTGAAATGCCCCCTTGTTAAGGGAGAGTGGGCACTTTGCTCGGTGTCGGGGCTCGGGCCCAGCTGCACGCTGCTAAAGTTGCTGCTTTGCCAGCCGTGTGCCAAGGCCACAAGTGCCGCCTTTGTCTGTCGTCGTCGCCCCAGGCGGAGCGTGCGAGTCGGCAGGGAGGGCGGCAGCTGGGGCCAGACGGTGTCTGTGTGTGTTTGTCTGTCTGTCTATCCGTGCATATGTGTGTCTGTCCATGTCTGTGTATGTGTTTGTAATTATTACATTGTGGGGACCAGATTTCCCTGCTATGTGATTAAAAAAACCTGTAACTTATTACCTTGTGGGGACATTTTTTTGGACCCCACAAGGATAACTTCAATTTTGTAAAAATCTGTGACTGCAGTCAAAAATTAAATAGCCTAAGATTTTGTTTATTTTGGTAACTTATGGTTAGGGTTAGAACTGGGTAGGAGTTGTCATATTTGGGATTTGGGTTGTGCCCAAAGAAATGAATGGAGAGACCACACCCAAAGATATGGACGTATAGACTGTGCGTTTGTATGTGTGTACCTGTGTCTGTCTGTGAGTCGGGTGGGGTGTTAAGGTTTCATTGCTATTGTGATTGTACGTCGCACCTTGCAGGGATTATTTACAGGCAAATTCTGCGTCTTCACTGTTGTGGCTGTTAAGTATCGGCAAGTGAATTGAGAGAATTTCCTCCTAAGTGACACAACGCTTTGTTTTTCTACTCTTGTCCGCAGTGAGCATGTTCCTCAACACCTTAACCCCCAAGTTCTACGTGGCTCTGACCGGAACATCGTCCCTGATATCTGGTCTCATTCTGGTGAGCAAAAGGCGAGCGGATCAGACCGACGTCAGCCGTCAGCCATTTATCCTGCTGCTTTTACCAAAACTGCCTTTTTCAGGCACTCGACGACACTACTGCTGCATGCTTCTTACTTTTTGAGTCACAAATTGTAATTTGAGAACCATAAAGGACTGAATCATTATGTATTAAGGTTGTTAGTAATTTGGGACCAAAACAAACACCTAATATGTGGTACGCCAGTCTGTATTTACGTTTAGTCTTGGGAAGGATGAAGTACATGCCTGATTAGGGGTTACAGTCTGTCTCAGCATGTTTTAAAGCCAGCAACAGCTTCTAAACTTCACACTGAAATGCTTTGATCTTGCAGATATTCGAATGGTGGTATTTTAGGAAGTATGGGACTTCCTTCATCGAGCAGGTGTCCGTTAGTCACTTACGCCCTCTGCTGGGAGGCGTCGATAACAGCTCACCCAGCAACTCCAATCCCAGCAACAGTGACGCAGATTCCAGTCGACAAAGTGTGTCAGGTAACGCCCTCTGTTTTGCATTATTAATTGTTGCCCAGGTGCATGCTGTCGCTGTAATGATGTCTCTTGGAGAAAATAAAATTATATGTAAATGTTTCATCTTGAATAATTTATAGATTGACTGGACAGCACTGGATTTCTGTTCTCAGTAGACTGGTGTGTGCAGTTATGCTATGTAGTACTCTAACCCCAAGTTGTCAACACCCAAATGCTGTATCATAGGCACATGGTATGGACATTTTCGCTTGTCCCGGATGCTTGTTAGTCTACGAGCCGCAAGCTCACTTTGTGATGTATACTGCAACGCCCCCTACTGTTGACTAAAGTTTTTTTTCCCCTCGTTGTCACTGGCAGAATGTAAAGTGTGGAGGAATCCACTGAATTTATTCAGGGGAGCAGAGTACAACAGGTGAGTAAGTGGTCTCCCGTGTCTTCAGAATTATACTTCAAACTTTTGGAAAGTTAAAAACGTGCCTGGTTTGATGATGGTAGCTTGCACGCGTGTGGCAGCTCGCACTGATGGCAGCCTGCATTTGGAGCTGCATGTGAAGTCTCCTTGCACTTTCCATTAGCTTAGCTTTAGCTTGCTGCTTCCTTCAAATGCCGCTGTTACCTGAAGTGTGTTTGAATGGCAACATGCTAGTCTGACCCAGTGTTTTCTTGGGGACCCACAGACAGTCCATGTTTTTGCTCCCGTCCTGCTCCCAGCACGCCTGTACCAGGTGTTTCTGTGTTCCTGATTGGCTGAGAGCTGGGAAGGAGCAAAAAATGTGGCCTGTCTTCTTGAGGTTTTTGGGGCCTGGGTTGATGTGAGGATCAGCACCTTCACTGTCCCTCTCAGCGGTGCTTGCCTGGCCTTTCTAACTGGAGTTACACTTAAACACCAACACATGTTATAGCACAAGAAGCATCTGCTTTCATACCCCTGGGATGCAGAGGGATAATTTTGCTGCACTCATCTTAACATATGGACGCACTATGCCGTGATCTCCTGCTCAGCACTCGTTTACATACTCCTAGGTTATTTTTGCACTATAAACACAGTGTTGGTGTCCCCTTCTAGCACCTATAGGATATAAGTAACCACAGACGTTCACTGTGTGTGTTTGTGTGTGTCTGTCTGCCTGCCTGTCTGCCTGCCTGTCTGCCAGGTACACATGGGTGACAGGGAGAGAGCCCCTCACCTACTACGACATGAACCTCTCTGCCCAGGACCACCAGACCTTCTTCACCTGCGACTCGGACCACCTGCGCCCCGCCGACGCCAGTAAGTGATGCGTAGATCTGTCAGTATCAAGGGAGTCACCCTCAAGGATCTGTAGCAGCTGCTTACCTGACCGTAGAGCAGGTCTTTTATAAGAGGTATCTGGCAGTGCTAAGGCCTAATGGGCTTGTATACCCTGGGCGTGAATTAGTGATAGAGAAAATGATGCTTCATGAATCATTTGCTGTATTTTTTGACCCTACTGGTTTGTGGAGCATCATTTTGTCCATCCCTAGCCTAAATTCCAGGTGACCCAGGTTCTGTGCTTCCACTAAGTTCTGGTTCTGGCTCGGTTCTGGTTCTGTGTAGTCTGTGCTCTGTATGAGTGTTTCTGCTCTGTCAGTAATGCAGAAGGCCTGGAGAGAGAGGAACCCTCAGGCCAGGATCTCCGCCGCTCATGAAGCTCTGGACATAGAGGAGTACGTACCCCCCATGCCCACTGCTGTGCTGCCTGCCTCTCGGGATGGGACATCCAGGGTTAGTGTTACTGATGGAAACGGCTCCACTCTGCTGCAGCTGTGCCACTGCGTACATCCTGCTGGCAGAGGAAGAGGCCACCACCATCGTGGAAGCCGAGAAGCTCTTTAAGCAGGCGCTGAAAGCTGGAGAGGGCTGCTACCGCCGCAGCCAGCAGACACAGCACCACGGCACGCAGCACGAGACGCAGCACAGTGAGTACGACACAGCACCACGACACGTAGCCTGAAATGAAGCACAGTGAGTATGACACAGCACCACGGCACGTAGCCTGAAATGAAGCACAGTGAGTACGACACAGCACCACGGCACGTAGCCAGAAATGCAGCACAGTGAGTACGACACAGCACCACGACACGTAGCCTGAAATGAAGCACAGTGAGTATAACACAGCACCATGGAACGCAGCACAGTGAATACGACACAGCACCACGAGACGCAGCACGAGATGCACACAGTGAGTATGACACAGCACCACGAGACGCAGCACAGTGAGTATGACACAGCACCATGGCGCGTAGCCTGAAATGCAGCACAGTGAGTATGACACAGCATCATGGAACGCAGCACAGTGAATACGACACAGCACCACGGCACACAGAATGAGACGCACACACAGTGAGTACAACACAGCACCACGAGGCGCAGCACAGTGAGTATGACACAGCACCATAGCCTGCAGCATGAGACGCAGCACAGTGAGTACGACACAGCACCATAGCCTGCAGCATGAGACGCAGCACAGTGAGTACGACACAGCACCACGACACATACCACGAGTTGCAGCACAGTGTTAGTGAGCACACTCTCATATACACACCAAGCCGAACCATCAATAACACATCAGTGCTACACACAAGGCTGTGCATAGTTCAAAGCAGCCGATCTCCATGCACTTCTTGTCTGCTTGGTGGCTCCTGTGCCACATGCTGACCTTCCTATTTCATAGGGACATTCCCACACCCTGTGCCGAGCAGCCGCTTTGCGGCGATGTCCTCTGTTCCCTGCAGGAAGAGACACTAATGTCCTGGTGTATATTAAGAGGCGGCTCGCCATGTGCTCCCGGAAACTGGGAAGGACACGAGAAGCTGTCAAGATGATGAGGGATGTAAGTCAATGATAACCTGCGTTTACATGAGGTACACTGTCATTTCCCGGACACGTGGCGGCGCGATGAGGGATGTAAGTCAGTGATAACTTGCGTTTACTCAAGGCTTATTGCCATTTTCTTGGATGGTGGGAAGAGTCATCAGTCTGTCCGGTTTGCCAGAAAAAGCCTGTGATCTGAGATCAGGAGGATCCAGCTGCCTGTAGAGTCATTAAGACGCCTGTGTGGAGTTTTTACATGATGTTACCTGCCCAGTAGCTTTGCAGTTCCTGAATCTGGCCCCTTTTCATCATAGGATCTGAAACGACTCTGTTTCATTTCTCCATTGAGCTGTTCAGTGGCGATATCCCCAATGATTATTTAACGAAAGTGGAGTGATTTTGTTAATGGATGTAACGTAACCATCTGCAGTGACTCGGTTTTTCTGTCTTGTGAGATTACTTGACACGGTAATGATGCAGGGGAGGTGATATGTATCGGTTTACGCTATTAGCCGTCCACCCGAATCCCGCTTGTAGCAGAGTGGAGATCATGACTGTCAGGATAACAGTAGTGCTCAGTTTAGAAACCGTGGCCAAAAAGATGAAAGGTGAAGGGAAGAGGGAGATCAGAAATGCATTTTGGCCAAACAGTCAGGGTCATAGGAACCATTTAATTTGGTTTCATTTGAACCTGCCAAATAATAGCACTTTAAATAAATTAAGTGCCGCCCCCCCCTCCAATATCAAGCGCCCTCGCAAAAGCTAAAGATCTTTTAGGCAAAAACCGTCTTCTAGATGCTGGATGATCCCCTGCAGGCCCAAAACTTTTAGCTTCCACCAGGAAAAGCGCTCAGTACTTTGGATATGGGAGCAGCCCAGGCTACATAGGACATGAGGCAGGGGGACAGGCTGCAAGGAGGCAGCTTGGTGTATGGCTGGATACGATCACAGTAATGGCCAGTCTCACCACCCCAGGCCAGTTAGCCTTAAGCTGCTCTTCCGTGTTCAGTTATGCTGTCATGCTCTTCAGCGCCATCTGCTGTGGTATTACATGTAACAACAGTTGTATGTTTTCCAGTTAATGAAGGAGTTCCCTCTCCTCAGTATGTTCAATATCCACGAAAACCTGCTGGAGTCCCTGCTGGAGCTGCAGGCCTATGCAGATGTGCAGGCCGTCCTGGCCAAGTATGATGGTGAGTTTCAGCCTATGAAGCGACCATAACTAGTGCAGTGAACCTAGATTTCTCCACTGTAATATGCAGCTGTGCTGTGGAATCCGGGTCTGGATGCATGATTAATTAAAAAGATAATAAAAGATGACATGTTGTTTCAATGGTGCTTTGCAGTGCACTTTATACTTGTACCAAACACACAAGGAAATTAACAAAAGGTTTGTGTGACTTAATACATTCTGATGTACATGATAATTTATGGTTTTAACAGTAAAACATCAGTAACTGGAAAAAAAATTGTGAATGTGAATATATATATATGTGTGTATGTATATGTGTGTGTGTGTGTGTATATGTATGTATGTATGTGTATATATATATACACACACACACATACAGAAACCACAGCTACCCTTATGAGGCTCCTAGTGTATGTATGTGTGTATATGTGTGTGTGTGTGTGTGTGTGTGTATATGTATATATATATATATATATAGCAATTAATTTAAATGCTGCACTCAGACATCCGCTTAATGGCAGTGCTTCTGCGACGCCCTCTTGTGGAAGTAACATAAGTGTTCTCTCATTAACTTTCTTTATTTTCCTCTAGTCTGTACAGCTAATGGACGAACCAAAACTGTAATACGACTTGTCTTTTCCACAGATATTAGTTTACCCAAATCTGCAACAATATGCTACACGGCAGCGCTGTTGAAAGCCAGGGCTGTATCAGATAAGTAAGCAAACTTGTTCTTTCAATAAAGATCATTAGCAGATACTTCTTTGATCTTTGTCGATTAAAGCATGAAGAATTGTTTTCTGTTTGTGCAATTTTTAGAACGTAACAACATAAAGTTACGAACGAGAGGAGGCTATGCGACCCATCGAGTTGGTTTGAAGGGAATAGCCCCAACTTCCTCATTGAAGCCCTCTTGTTCTCGCGTGGTTCCTGACCATTGACTCCACTCCGACGGCAGGTTCTCCCCAGAGGCAGCGTCACGGCGAGGCTTGAGCCCAGCAGAGATGAACGCCGTCGAAGCCATACACAGAGCAGTGGAGTTTAACCCACATGTACCCAAAGTGAGCAAACCCACTAGTGCTGCTTCGCTTCCAATTTTAGTTTCAATTTTCATTTGAAATCCAGTTTAGTTTTAGTTAAAGTGTGGTTCTATGGGTTTTTTTAAATTATTATTTTAAAGACATTTATACTTAGTTCTTGTATATTTATAGTTTCAATTTTGGGATTGGCTGAAAGTTGTCTGATCTTTAGTGAATCCCACACGAATACATGGTGCACTGTATGTACTAATGTCCTCAATACGCAGTGCACTGTATGTACTAATGTCCTCAATACGCAGTGCACTGTATGTCCTCAAAATGGACAAAATGTGATCTGGTATCCTAAATGGTAATTACAGGCAAACAAATCATTCATAACTAAATGGTATTTAAGAAGAGTAACAAAGTATTTGGTGTTTTTTTTTTTTTCTTTTATTTCAGTTACAAAAATGATTTCTGACAGTGTCAGTGTTAGTTTCCCTTAACGGTAACCTCGGCTCCCGCTACTGTGACGGGGGCTGGGTGCATTACCTAGGTGACCTGATCTACATGTCTTGTCCCTGCAGTACCTCTTAGAGATGAAAAGCTTAATTCTGCCCCCCGAGCACATCCTGAAGAGGGGTGACAGCGAGGCCATCGCCTATGCCTTTTTTCACCTACAGCACTGGAAGAGGGTAGAGGGGGCACTCAACCTGCTGCACTGCACCTGGGAGGGCAGTGAGTGGCCTTCACCTTTCACCAGAGTGCTCAGCAGCCCTTGCGTTATCTGCGATCATTCCATGAGTTTCAGTATTCCGTATGCAGATCCAATGTGTTGTGATCATTCCTTCCGTTTGTGGTTCAGCTTTCCGGATGATCCCATACCCCCTGGAGAAGGGCCATCTCTTCTACCCATACCCCGTCTGCACAGAGACAGCAGATCGAGAGTTGCTACCAAGTAAGTGATACTTCACTTTCCCCACTATTTGGGGAATTGTCACAGAGTATGCAATATCCAGTTGCAATATCTGAAAACGAAAGTGAGCTGCCTCCACAGTTTCAGGTACCTAGAGGTGCTGGACAGTTAAGGTTTGTTTATGCTATGTTAAAACGGACCAAATGGGTCAGAACACACCTGAGCTTTGGGTTAACCTGCATCTTGCTCGTGGGAGTTTTACTTGCACAAAAATGTTCTGACACATTGGTTGGACCTACCTCCTCTACCATTTGATTGGTTATCTCTCTGAGCCAATGATTTTTCATTCTGCCCTTAACACTTTAGTGCAAGTAAAACTCCCAGGAGCCTTCGTCTTATTTACAAATTGGGGTTGAGAACATTTTGGAATGCATTCGTCAATTCCAGTCCAAATCAGGAAATGGAACTTGAGTTGTGATTGGGGAAAAAAAACTATGGGGAACAGAATTTGAATTGAATTCGAATTTCATTGGAACTTAAATCTCACTGAAATTCGAATTCAATTCCAATTCTGTTCCCCATAGTTTTTATTCCAATCACAACTCCAGTTCCATTTCCTGATTTGGATTGGAATTGATGAATGCATTCCGTAATGGCTCCAACCCCGTTTCAAATAAGTGCTTAACCATAAAAACTCAGTACTTATTCCTTTTAGTCACTGATGGTGCTATGGTGTGTTCAAGCTGACTGAACTCAACATAGCTTTACGGTCTCTCCTCCTCTTCCCACGTGTAAGCAGTCTTCCACGAGGTGTCTGTCTACCCCAAGAAGGAGCTGCCCTTCTTCATCCTCTTCACGGCCGGCCTCTGCTCCTTCACTGCCATGCTGGCCCTACTCACTCATCAGTTCCCAGAGCTCATGGGGGTCTTTGCAAAGGCTGTGAGTACCTCTGATCACGCCGGCTTCATAACCATCAACAGAGCAGAAGCTACATTTGTACAACATACTCCCAAAGAGGCGCTGACCCGTAAAAATCTATGTACAGCATTCTAGAATTTTATCTTGATAAAATGGAGGCTCCCCCACTTCCAGCTAACATCTGGTGGGCAAATTTCAACACTGTCATCAACACCCAGCTCTAGGAACGTGAAAGATCACCAGGCACAAATTAGTGGCAAAAGTGCGATGAATCAGCCATTGTGGGCATCTGTCACCACAATACTGCACGCTTAAGGACAACATTCTCTCACCAGTTCCTGTTGCCAAATGTCATGAAGCCAGGAGATAAAGATCAGTATCCCTTTAATGAAGTGCTCAGCTAAAACACAACGCAATTAATTTTGAAACATGCACCTTTTATCAATAGATCCGTTTTGCCGACACGTAAGGGATTTGCCATGATCTCTGGGAATTCAACAGTTCTCTGGTTGTGTTGCTTTGTCACCAGTTAAATGTTGGTCTGCAGGATATCACATTATGATTTTATCCCAATTGTATGGTGCATGCCCAGTCACCAGAGCTTTAGATGATGGGCGTAAACGTTTGTCCGGACGCCAACTTTTCAATACTATACGTTTTGAATGCTTGGTATGTCATGTAAGCAATAAGCACTAAAGTGGCGGTGAAGAAAGGGACAGCTCAGCCACATCTTTTAAAAGGGGAGATACTGTGGATCAGCAAGGTAGAAACATCGGTGGTGTGGAGGTACTATTTGCAGCTCAAAGTCCGACACATAAGGATATACATCTAATATTTTAGGTGTACTACTACAAATCTGCTGACCAAATTATGGGCATGTGTAAACCAGTATGGTACCGAAAAGCTGACAAATTTTGACACCCATCTGAAGCCCTGGCTATTATCGCACGTCTGCCATATAATCAGTGTGATATTGTGCAGCCCTAGTTAAATGGCGCTAAACTAGTGAAAGAAGCTACCGCTGATCCTTCATCTAGTTTCACTTCTGCAGCAGCAAAACTAAAACCACTAGTCTAAGAGCAAGTGCAAATTCCCTAGTTTGAGTGATTTCATTCTTCTTCAAAGCATTTAAATGTTTTACTTGGATGGTTTTCAGTCATTGGCTGAGATGATGCGATTGACTGGCTCGCGTGGAAGTTCCTCCCCTTAGTGTTTCTTATTGGGTTCCTCTCCAGTTCCTCAGCACCCTTTTTGCACCACTGAACTTCATCATGGAGAAGGTGGAGAACATACTGCCATCCAGTCTGTGGCACCAGCTGACACGCATCTAGGACTAGACCGTCAAGCGGCCCCTGAGCCGAGGTCTTGTTGGACTCCAAAGGCATGATGGGAAAAGGGAGAAGCAGTATTGCCTTGGTTTGACTTTTCGTTTCCATGTAAAACTGGTTTTGTTGTACAGTAAGGTGGTTATCATCTGCCTTCAGAGAGCTGAAGGGAAAAATAAAATTAATTCAAAAATTCAAAGGATACATATTTGGAGTTTCATATAATTGCCAGACACCAAGAGGGCAGTGTTTTCACTTCCCCAGCAGAGGTGAGTGTATAACTTTTAAAACAATGTCCTATTCTTTTGAACATAAACCCTGAATAGTACAACCCTATCCTACACACTTTGTGACACTCAATGTAATGTTAATGCAACATGAGATCTGTATATGCCATTTTAAAGCTTATTCGCACTCTGACAACTTCAATTATAGGCACAAGGGACACCAAGCAGCAATTCTGTTTAAACCAGGAGACCCCCCCCCCCAGCTTCATACGAAATGTCAATCCTCTAAGCCTTGTAGAAGCCCACCCCCAAAGCTGTGGTCCTGCAGCTCTCCAGCATTTCAAAAGAAACTAACACTGAAAACTTTAGTTAGCTGTTCTGAGACAATGAGCCATACTATTGTAGAAGTTCAACGTTTATTAAAAAAATAATCAGAACAAAACGTAAGAAGTAATCAAACAACTAACTCAAAAAACCCTGAACATAAAGGTTGTAAAAATCTATTTTTATTATTCTGTCTGTACAAGAGGTGTTTACAGGACCTTGGGGCTTCGAATGTGTGAAAGCACATAGATCAGGCCGCTGCAGAGGACACCCACAGCACAGCTCATCAGGACCCTCCTCTTCCAGCTGCCGCGTCGGGCAGCCCAGGGCAGCCGACAGGGGTCCTTGCTGGGGTCCATCTTGGACAAGTGGAATAAGTGGATGACTGTCAGAACCACAGATGTATGCTAAAAGATCCAAATGAATAACTAAACATTCACGGCTCTGTTTCAATCAAGTAACCTTGTGCTTCAGTTTGCTCAAAACACATGGATTCCTACACAAGTGCTAAACATGAATGCCAGCTTATTTCTCTGAATAAGTGTCAGCATTTTTAGACGGCGTTTCCCAATTAAGGAAAACAGACAACAGAGCACATGATGACAAGGGACAGTGTGACCTCAAAGGTCACCAGCCAGGCACTGCAATCCCTTCTGAAAACTATGCAGCTGAATAAAAGGGTAGTAGGGCACATGACAAAAGGTCAAAGAATAAAACAATAGGAATTAAAATTGTCTGATCCCAGACCGTATCAAGTAAACATGTATTTACGAGCTCTGGTTGGTTCAGATGTCCTAAATACTGAACCTGATTTTCACATTGTACAGACATGGACCTGGAGCAACCGATGATATATAGACACAATCTACATGTGTGGCAGACATCTGATGTTTGTCCATTATCAGCTGCTGTAACCGTTCCGATGACAGGCGTGGAAAACATAACAAATGGCGTGTGAATGCAATGCTTAAGGAAATTTCTCAGTACCGATATAGTGTAACCAAGTACAAAGGTACAATACAGAAGGTAAAGAAAAACTAAACTGGATACGTATTGCACTGAAAATTTCACAGTATCAATATGGTGGCCGCAACATAGAATGCAATGTGTGGCTGCCTATTCCCTACTGGTGTGGAGATCCCAGTTAAAAAGCCCAGTAGAGCTCTGCTGAGGTGGGACCAGTGCTCACCCTGTCAAACAGGCCCCTCATACACGTCACCTCCTTCTGTAGGTCCTCGATCTGCAGGAGCAGCTGGCTGCAGACGGTCTGTGACTCCCGCTTCGGGTCCAAGGTCAGGATGAGCTGTCCGTGCAAAGCGGAGCATTAACATCTTGCTGATAGCCCTCGCTGACCGTGCACTCACCAGCAGACACCTTGGGCGTTTCTCAATATGCATGCATACTTGTGAACCTGCTTTACGTCATCTTCCATAACTAATGAGAAGTTCCAATACTCAAGAACAGAAGCATAGAGGACGGTAAACATCCCTGGTTGAATCATCACTCAACAAGACCAATCTCAAGAGTCATTGTGCCACAAGTTTGTTCTTGGGAGGCAAGTATGACTTTCACGTTCTTGGTATTGAGAAACACATTGTACCTCAGAGGGCTGTTTGGGAAACTTCTTTAAGGTGTCCTGAACCACCTCCGTGAGGCAGCAACATTGCTGTCTAAGGCTGACCAGCAGGGTGTACAGATCTTCACTTCTGCGTAGCACGTGTGCAGGGAACAGCAGAAAAATGCCTGAGAAGGTCTACCGAGCTGGAAGCTACCAGCTAAAATTATTCATATAAAACCCTCTCCAATATGCTGGTTCTGCGAAAGTTTTTATAATGCTGAAGGAATTGCAAAATCTGTGAAATTACCAAAGCAAAATATTTTCACAAAAATATAAAAGCTCCATATAATATAAAAAAAACATCCATCCATTTTACTACGCAACATTTACTTCCAGTGTTTCCCCAAACGTCACAGGTCTCTGTCACCAGTGCTGTAATCTCACTCTCTGTGCAACACGAACGTTTCTGTGGTAGATTAACTGACGGAAAGCGGCCTGTACACTTACCGGCTGTCGATGTTGCCCAGTTGTGAAAGAGCATCTGGCGCTATGGAGTCCAGGTTCATTGTCGACACTGCGTCCAAGATGATCTTCTGATCTTCTGGGTTTGTGATGCCCATCTACAGCAAGACCGTTTTGCGGTATCAAGTTCACAACGAGTGAATAAATTGTATTAAGGTACAATATAGATTCAGCTAATATTTATCATTTTCACATTTCAAAGTGCGGATTTTTAGAGAGAATCACTGTTTTGCAATTCGACATAAGAATGTTATAGGTTAATTTTTAAACATGATGTAACTATCTGGAAAAGTAACCAAAAACATGCACCCCATATCCTCCTCTACTGTTTGGACTAACACCAGAACTAAGAATGACTTCTTTCCTTACTTTTTCCAAGTCTGCTTTCTCCATTGTTGAAAGATCGGTCCAGGTTATGTCATTATCCTGTTTTGTAGACCAAACCAGTTGGTTCAAGATGTTATGGTATTTTTTCCATGTTAAAGTCAGCACTTATTCACAGGATGTAACAGTATAGCGCAAGTACTCACCAGTAAGTCTGCAAGGCGCTCCAAATCGAGTCCATGCAGAAGCAGTCCGACATCAGAGAGTCTGGCCGAACTAAAGACAACAAACACTCTTCTCTAGCTTGTTTCTCCACAACGTTAAAGGATAATATCAGACCATACTGTAAACACTAACGAGATCCTTCTCTGCCACAAGTCAGCAGACAAATATACAAATGTACTAGCTATGGAGACTCCTGTGAATCATCATCTCACCTCACTACAAGAGCACTGGCTGGCTCAGGATTTTGTCTGAAGAATTTAGAGAGAGTTTTTTCCTTGCATGACATTTCCACATCTCCACTGTCATCTTCGGAGCACATTAGGAGCCTAGAAATCTGTGATGAATATAAATAACAATTATTACAAAGTTCTTATACAACTACTACAACACTGATTGAACAGAGTGTATACTCTTCATATTACATCAATAGCCATCCAAAGCTCTCCTCACCAACCTGAGTGTGTCTCTGTATCCTGACAACATCCAAAGCTCTCCTCACCTACCTGAGTGTGTCTCTGTATCCTGACAACATCCAAAGCTCTCCTCACCTACCTGAGTGTGTCTCTGTATCCTGACAACATCCAAAGCTCTCCTCACCTACCTGAGCGTGTCTCTGTATCCTGACAACATCCAAAGCTCTCCTCACCTACCTGAGTGTGTCTCTGTATCCTGGCAACATCCAAAGCTCTCCTCCCCTCCCTTGTCTTGATGCTCCTGTCAGCCCCCAGCTGCAGAAGCTTCCTCACAACATTTTCTTGACCATACTGAGCTGCTGTTGCAAGAGCCTAGTTTTCCCCAGTCAACAGTCCAACCAACCAAGAAAAGAAAAACACATAAGAACTAGAAGTAGCTCATGTTTGTTATGAAAAATACTACAAATCGTATTTATTTCTCTAAGAAGCTGCTGAAAAGTCACCAGCTCTCTGGGGAGTCATAAAAGCTGAAGACTTCCTTACTGATAAATGAACAAATGTCCAGTCGATGTTTTTGTTCGCCCCCTCACCGTGTATCCGTTACAATCTTGGAGGTTGATCTTCGCTCCATGAGAAACCAGAAGATTAATCAGTTGACAATAGCCATCTCTGGCTGCCATCATGAGAGCCGTCATCCCAGACCTGCAGAGAAATAATCGTAGAAACTGGACAGCTCAACATACTCATGCAAACTTTAATTTACCTTCCAGATAACTAGTAACTTTGCATTCATTTTTTTAATTGTTAAAGAAGAAGCACGTTTTACTGGTGGGGAAAATGTAGGCCTAACATCACTGGTGCAGCCTGCAAGGAGGCTTAGACTATAAGGGAATAATGTGGGAGTTTTGTTTCAATGTGTGCAGCTGATTATTGAGAAGGTGCCATCATCGTCCACTAGATGCCGCTAAAAACCATAACAGTTAACCTTTGCTGTGACTATTTAGCACCATTTGACAGTTTACAGCCCTACTTACTGATAGCTACCTTCAATAACACCTTCAATAATTTCAGCATTAAATAAAACTGTCATTGCAGCTATAACCAATGATGTCTCTGGTCTAAGTCAGTTCAGCCCCTATACATCACCGGGTTATTCAGCGACATAATCGCACATTTTTGGACCAGAGATAAGGGCATTGTAGGGAAAAAACATGAAATATTGGACACTTGTGATAAAAGGAATTACACAACCAGATAGCAGACAATCACCACTGTGATGTACAGTACTGTGCAAAAGTCTTAGGCAGTGAAAGGAGATTTTTAAGGTTATTTATCTGGGTAGTAAGTGTATATTTGCTCAAAACCTAAACATAATGTAACATCAGAGCATATGCAAATTAAGAGAAACAATTAAAACTAACAGGAATTTCTCCAGTTCTCCAAAAAGCTACTGATATCTAGCTGGATGACTAGATGAACACCACTTCAGTTCTCAAACCTCTTCTGAGGAGCACCCCAGCCATTCCGTGTTTTCGGTAAATTACTTAATTTAATTACTTAAAAAGTCAATGAGGTGTTGATTAGCCAAACATGCTACGCTAGACAGAGAGGTAAGGGGCATCTTAGATGGCCCAGCTGACACACTTTGACTGACGTATCTTCAGTTTTATACCAATACGAAGATCATTTACTGTAAACATCATTTTCTTTTACTGCCTAAGACTTTTGCAGAGTTCTGTATTTGCCTTCCGGTCTGTTCTGTAGGATCTGCTATGTGATGAGCTCACAGAGTCAAATACACAATTTCTTTGACTGGCCTGCCTTGTTGATACAAAAAAAAAAAAACTACTGAAGAATTTAAGAATAAAAGTGGGCTGAACATTCACAGAGGAAGCTGAAAGGCGAGTGGTTTCCAGCACTGGCCTTGTCCGTTAAAGGAACACTGGGCCTCCCTGTACTGTCCCAGATGTGACAACACCATGCCGCATGCCGGCCCCCAGGACAGCCCAGACCTTGCTGGCCCCCAGGACAGCCCAGGACCATCACTCACTGTAAGGGACAGCTAGTGACATCCTGAAGGCCATTAAATGTTCAGGCTGACAGATCACAAAGTCAATGAGGAAATTCACCTTGGTATGGCAACACGTTATCAGAGATCCAGGCCAGTGGTCGATCGACTTTCCATCAAACAAAGAAAACTGTTAAAATGTCACTG
Organism: Isichthys henryi; assembly: GCA_026776945.1. Taxonomy (NCBI): domain Eukaryota; kingdom Metazoa; phylum Chordata; class Actinopteri; order Osteoglossiformes; family Mormyridae; genus Isichthys; species Isichthys henryi. The sequence goes on along the minus strand of JAODJX010000001.1, from coordinate 8,193,374 downwards.
GAACCAAAATACGGCCCTGTGAGCAAACATGGTGATAATTCCTTCATCCATTACGCTTTATCAAAAGCTCTCAGCTTTCCCTGGTCACTTCTTGGCACAGTAGTTATTCCCGCATTTTACACATGGGGGGGGGAGAATCTTGTCCACCTTTAACATACAAGGCAGTACAAAAACATGCTGTCGGGTCACTGATATACACCCCATGGTGTGTGAGGCACCATCCTTACAGTCACATCTGCATTGCTGTGTATGTGTCTTTACCACAGGATTCCAGAAAATCCAGATGCTGCTAATTGCCAGTTAAATTTACACATTCTGCAGCTCAGGACCCCCCGTAGCTCTCCGCGTTATTTTGTTGCTGTTTTCCCAAATATTTTGTCTGAGGAGGAAACAATCAATTTCCTACCGAAGGGCTGTGGCCATTAGAGCCGCATGCTGGTCAGGAAAACAAACACAGTGGAGAAACTGCACCCATGGTTTGCTGCGAGAAATGTCTGCAGACAGAAGACGGTGCTAAAGGCTTCCAGACACACATCAGAAGTCCATGGCCGGCCCGGCCTGGCCCGCTGCTGTCAGTGCACAGGAGTTACCGGACCCCGCGGTCCCTGTTTGTTTGTCTGTCTGGGCTCTGCACGAGTACAAGCCATAACAGGACGTCATAACGAAGACAAAGCAGAATGGGCGACGGGAGGGGGGGGGCGCTGCCTCCCGGGTTCGAAGGGGGCGGGGCTTTGACTATGCATGGCCTGGGAAAACACACACCATGCCTGCGTCAGTCACAGGATCTTCAAGCTTAATCCCATTTAATATCTCATAAATACCTTTATGGACGCCTGCAATCACTTTAACAATGACACACTATGAATAATCTCATCATCCATATTTTAACTCTTATCAGACTTCTCTTAGGTGAATGATAGCCGGGACTTTTAAACAGCAGACAATTCAAAATGTGTCCCTATGCCAGATACAAACTGATAAATGATCATGTGTCTGAAGTGGTGACAGATATCACAGCCTTTCCGAATCTCTGGTATCAGCGTGTCAAAGGGAGGACCCAGGGGAGGTGTGACACCCTCGATCTTACTTATTGGGCACGTTGGGATCAGCGTTCCTGGACAGAAGTAGTTCCACACACTGCACAATCTGGTCTTCTGAGGCAGACGCAGTACAGGCAGCCATCAGCACAGTGCACCTATCTGTAGGAGGAACACAGGCGGCGTGATGTACCGGTCTGTGCGAGGGACACAGGCGGCGTGATGTACCGGTCTGTGCGAGTGACACAGGCGGCCTGATGTACCGGTCTGTGCGAGGGACACAGGCGGCCTGATGTACCGGTCTGTGCGAGGGACACAGGCGGCCTGATGTACCGGTCTGTGCGAGTGACACAGGCGGCCTGATGTACCGGTCTGTGCGAGGGACACAGGCGGCCTGATGTA
>JAODJX010000001.1:8168008-8186696 GCA_026776945.1 Isichthys henryi | reverse complement strand
AAAAACATGCTGAGGCTGATTGGAGTTACTAAATTGCCCGTAGGTGTGCATGTGTGAGTGAATGGTGTGTGAGTGTGCCCTGCGATGGGCTGGTCCCCCAGCCTGGGTTGTTCCCTGCTTCGTGCCCATTGCTTCCGGGATAGGCTCCGGACCCCCCGCGACCCAGTAGGATAAGCCATTGGAAATTAATGCAATAACCATTTATGAACATAGCAATAAGTCTATATATTAATATTACAATTAGGCTATTAATATTATTGATTTTAATTTACTTTTGGGATTTTACCTTTTTCAAGTTTAAACTGGCAGGGTGAATAAGAATATTAATATATATCTAATGTATTTTAGTTATGAAAATAAAGAGAGATACTACTGTCAGTTATGCATATTTCTTTATAAAGTAAAGTAGTTTCGCAGCTGATTTGGTAAATATTTTAGATGTCAATAAATGACATAAATCACTGGAATGGCCGCTTTCTGTACATGCTAGAGTCACTGTGAATTTTCTCCCTCGTTACTAAAATGTGAAACTGAAAGCTGCATCTCACAGCACTTTGCTATAGATAAACTAAACCCACCGTATATGGGGAAAAATGCGCAAAATGTATGTGGTAAGTGGCTGCAGGATACCTGTTGATAATTAGGGAAAATAAGCACATTATTTTTCTGTTTGTGATTTCTTAAGTGCCTTTTTAGGTTTCCCATGTTATCTGTTTCCTGTGTGTTATGCATTTTATATTAAATAACGGAACTTAAATTAGGTCCCTGATTATAGATATATTATATATGCATTTTTAAACGCAACCTAATTTTGGAAAAAAATACTATGTTAAAATAAAATATTTGTCCTACTTCAAAAAATAACAGCAGGGTGAGCATCTGCATGCTTTTCATGTCACGCTATGTCACGCTTTATTTGATGTAGGGTTATAAACCGCGCAAAATAGTATTTCCGCTGCCTGCTGTTAAATTTCGTACAACAGCATAAATGAAAATACAATTTAATAAAACCTGATTTTTCTAAAGTGTAGTCTATAGCCTACTGAAAATTAACTTTCATGTGACAGGATATGGTCACGCCTAAACGGGATATATTTATTATTTCTACGCTGTATAACTGAGTGCACATCGACCAGTTTACAATCAGCAGACTCCTTTCTCGGACACTTACAAGCGAAGTTGTGCTTCAGTCCACGCAGCCTATGTCTTTTCGTCGTGAAATGTTGTGCCAAAGTAGCACGCGGCTGAGGGGGCTGCATGGGGGTGATATCTCCAGGCATTTGGCAGCGATCTGCAGCGTCTCTTTCTCTAATCAGCGCCTACTTTGCGCACCGACTCGTCCTACGCACACAGCCAAACACCTCTCCAGTAGCCTAGCTGCAGTTTACATGGCACAGACGCAAATCGTACAGCCCTTCCCAAGTCCGTTTTCCTGACACAGATGCTAGTGACATCACTCGGTGTTTAGTACAAGGTGGAGAAGGAAACGGGCGCTCTGCTTCAAAAGGCAGCGCCAAAGGGACGCCCGATGCGAGAGGCTCCTCTCAGCTTCAGATTCATCAGGCCGGCGGTGGCTTCAGGATGCAGGCATCACCTGTCGAAGATGCCAGCTTCTTTTCCAGATTTTTCTTCTGGTGAGTGTCTATGATTATTTGTCAGGAGAATTATACTTGAAATATTTTTTGCAAATACTGTAACATCAATTTCACAGATAAATTTCACTTTCATTCTGTATTAAACTAAATAAAAAATAATTTCTTGGTAAAGAAAAAATATACGGTATGATACTGTTGTGTTTGCGGAAGGGGTGTAATATTTCAAGTGCCTAAAAGATATTTATGCAGCACGAATTTGTCTGCTTTTGTCAGTTGTATAACTCGATTATCAACGACTTTCTACACTGTTTTAACTTGTCGAACCACTCCAGTCTGTGAAGCTTTTGAAGTACACTTTGAAAGTCCCTTCGACGGATCCTTAAATCCCTTTAAAAAAGAAAAAACAATAACAATAATCAAATATATTGTTGAGATAGATGCAAAAAGAACATGTAAATTACCTTAAAAATGCTTTTCAAAATACCTGCAAGACGTTAATTAAAATACGTGTTTTTTCCTTTTTTATCTCTTAGTTGGACGTCACCGATTTTGAGAAAAGGATACAAGCAGAAATTAGATCTTTCAGATATTTATAGAACTCCATCCTTTGACACAGCAGATCATCTTTCTGAACGCCTTGAACGGTTTGTATTTTGGACCACAACACTTTTCAATAAAATACACCCTTTTTTTGTCAATCGTAGTTTTTTTTTTTTGCTAAATTAATACTGTGACTGGTAATTAATGGCGTAAATGAGATGTTTGTTCACAAAATTAAAACTCTTCTTTGTGTTTTGAAGAATGTTTATTTCTAAATCTGTGCTTATGAATGTGGAGAGAGCATGGAAGATGAATTAATAACTTGTCTGTGTATCAAATGACAGCATTTACAGTAGGTAATTGTCACAGACCTACATTTCTAAAATGTGCCTTTTTCAGCCATTCCCAAACAGACTATCCCCTGTAGTGATACTGTAATTTTAGCTGTACAACCGAAATTTTAGAAATGCGATGCGATTTGCATCTTTGCACCACAACACTTTTCAAATAAACAAGGACTTTTCTTGCAACCTGTTCTCTTTTCTGAGTATTCCACTGCAATTTAAAGGTGCATAAATCCCATCCTTCAAGAAGCAGGATTCGTTAAATAAAAAAAACAGAAAGGTCACCTTTATTTCCTTTGAAAGGTGCAAACATGCCGTATCAGACCCCGGAGCTGCTGAGCGTTGGGTATTTGCCCATTATTTGTGCATGTCTGTCAGGACTCCAGCGGCCGCCGAAACAGGCATAAAACACGACCTTTTAAACCGCCAGACTCCTGGAGAGTGATACACAACCGGTCGTTTTTTAATCTGCCAAAATGTGTCTGCTGGGAATTTGAACTTCTATTCTATGAACAAGTCGGTAAGGTGTTTCCCAATCCCCTGCTTAATAAGTCCGCCAAATCTCCCAGGAAATGCAGGAGCACCCCCAGCAATGTGAGTAATGCCAAGGCACCCGTTTACCAGCTGTGACATAAGTTTTAATGGTTCGTTTTTGTCTCTGTAGAGAATGGGACAGGGAACTTGCGTCGTCAAAGAACAAACCCAGACTTTTCAATGCATTGCGGCGAAGTTTCTTCTGGCCTTTTGTCTTTTATGGCATTTTGCTCTACTTCGGGGTAAGTGCCCTCAAACCTGTAAACTTATGTCTCATGTAACGGGGCAGCATTGCACTAGATACATATATATACATCCATGTGTGCAGCCCCCTTGCTTCACACTGTCCTGGGTCATGCATCGTAAGTTCTGTGAAAACCCTCCCTCAGTCACTCGCTGTCAGTATGTCGCACTATTGGTCCTGGGGGAACTTTATTTCCTGTTTGTGGTTTCAAGTGGTAAACACTTGACTTGAAACAAGAACATCTATATACAAGTTTTTTGCTACTCATTCATGGTTATTTCCATGTAATTTCATGTACACTGTTCATAACAAAATTGCTGTGCAAATACATCAATACTTACCTATATATACAAAAACTGTATAGCTGCTATTGATCCCACACCAAACTTATCCAATCATCCAATTAGACAATCTGAACAAGAGCATCTACGGGAATTCCAAAAACAGAATCATTCAGTAAAGTAAAGTAATCTTTATTGTCATCTCAGCTATATACATGTACACTGTGAGACAAGACGACGTGGCTCCAGTTTCTATAGTTTGCAATAATTCATGGTGATAATCTAACAAAAATGTAAGAATATTTTACTGGTGCTGACAGTGATGGGGAAAGTTCAATGGAACAGACAGTGTGAGAGCTCAGTACTGCGATAGGGAGCTGAGTCATGCTGAAGTATATGTGTCACAGTGTTGTGTGTCACCAGCACCTGCCCGATTCCCTCAGTGTGCCACGAAGACTGTCCCACATCTCTCAGAGTTTCACTCTGTCACTCACTCTGCCTCTCTGTCCATGCGCTGAAGCACTATGCCAATAATTTCCCACGCAGGAAGCATCGAAAACAGTGCAGCCTCAGATTTTGGGCCGGATCATTGCATCATTCGATCCTCTTCATGAGGAAGAGAGAGCACAAGGTTACTACCTAGCCCTGGGACTGTGCCTCCTCTTCATAGCCCGTTTCCTCCTTCTACAACCAGCCATCTTTGGTCTTCACCATCTTGGTATGGAGATCAGAATCGCCCTTTTCAGCCTGATTTATAAAAAGGTAATCCATCCCCTGTAGCACCTCTCTTCATATGTAATGTGAAATACGCATGCCTGTGAGCAGTATCTTAGCACAGTGTTTCCCAACCCGGTCCTCGGGGACCCACAGCAGTTCACGTTTTTGCTCCCTCCCAGCTCCCTGCCAGACAGTCCACGTTTTTGCTCCCTCCCAGCTCCCTGCCAGACAGTTCACCTTTTTGCTCCCTCCCAGCTCCCTGCCAGACAGTCCACGTTTTTGCTCCCAGGAGTTGGGAGGGAGCAAAAACGTGAACCGCTGTGGGTCCCCAAGGACCAGGTTGGGAAACACTGTCTCAGTGGATTTTGAACATCTCCAACCCCTTCAGACTCTGAAGCTCTCCAGCCGAGTCCTGGACAAGATCAGCACTGGCCAGCTGGTCAGTCTCATGTCTGCACACCTAAACAAACTGGACGAGGTGAGTATTTATTTATGTTAATGGTAATCAAACTGCCATTTGAATTATTGTATACTTTTATCTCTCTGCTTTACTGGTCTGTGAAGTTGTTGTACCATATAATCCACAGTGATTGAAAGGTGGGGGATCCTTAAATTAGTGGACAGGATGACAATAATTCTGTCTATCCATTTATGCTGCTCAGAGTTTAAATATATTTGCATATAGTTGATAATATTTAAGTGGCAAAAAACAATATGGCCATCACAATGTTCATTACTGAAGATAAGAGTTCCAAGGGCCAGTCGAGAGTGAGTTTTGGAGCCCTCCTGGAAAGTGGTGTGGCAGTGTGGAATATCGGAGAAGAGTGTCATCGTCTCCAGGCAATTCTCACCTGCACCTCATTCTGCTCCAGCAAATAAGGCCTTCCCAGTCACAAGCGTATTTACAGCTTGCTATCCCATGCTCCTCATCATCCACAGAGGCCCTGCTACCAGAACCGTATCACTGGGTCATGTGATGACTGTGGCTTGACTGCGCGTTGCTTCCTGCAGCATTATCCTCACATCTAGCACTGTTGCCGTTTTGTCTCTCAGAGCCTTGGGCTGGCACACTTCGTGTGGATCTCACCCATGCAGTGCGTCCTGTGCGTCGGTCTCATCTGGGATCTGATCGACGTCAATGCACTCAGCGTGCTGGGCTCACTGACACTGCTGGCTATCATTCAAGCCTGCCTGGCCCAGAGGATGGGCCCTATCAGGTAGCTAAGGAGGATCCTCCATGTCCCCCCCTGGTGTCCACCCTCCGCCACTGCAGCTCCACCCCAGCCCCTTCACTTGGTACAGCTGTCCAGGGGCCTCAGAGGGGCATAAATACCATAGTAGATCCTAGGATCCCAGCACTTGACAGGGGCCCTTGAATACGTGAAATCATTGGTAAATCTTTGTGTGGGGCCCAAGGTGACATTTTGTCGGGGGGGGGGTGATTTTTTAGGTCTGCCCCTGCAGGTATCACTGCTGAATGTGTATTAAGTTTTAAGATGGAACTTATTTGTTTTGTTTCTAAACTACAGCAAGAGTAAGACTGACCTTTTAAAAATGACATGTGTGATGGTGAACGTAGCTGTCCTTTTCCTCAGAGTGAAGAGAGCGAAGGTGATCAGCCAGAGACTGGCCCTCACTTCTGAGATAGTGGAGAACATCCATTCGGTGAAAGCTTATGGCTGGGAGGAGATCATGGAGACCATAATTAAGAACATCAGACAGTAAGAATTCACGGGTTAGAATATGGATCAACGTTTTGTTTAGAGGGGTGTATCATCATATTGATCCTACATGAATTCATATATAAACATGCATCGTTATATTAAACATTGTCAGCATTGGTGGTATGCAGATGGTTGTTCTCCAACAAATTTATAAATTCAAATGGTTTTCTTTGTCCCCAGGGAAGAGATGACTCTGACGAGGAAGATCGCTGCTCTCAGGTACGTCTACAGTGCAGTTTACTTCTTCTCGGCCTTTCTGGTTGTCCTCGCCGGTGTCTTGCCCTACGCACTCACCAAGGGGATTATCTTGCGCCAAATCTTTACCACGGCCTCCTACTGCATGGTGCTGAGGATGACGGTCACCCGGCAGCTGCCAAACTCCATCCAGATGTGGTACGACACTGTAGCTCTGGTCAACAAGCTAGAGGTAGGCCTCCCGCATGTTAAAATCAACACGATTTGTCATTTATTCACTTTTGACCTATGGTTACTTTGTTCTAAGAGCTCTAGAGAAACCTTCACATATTTGGTACTTGATTATAGCCTGGTTCGGCAGAAGATACTGAGAATAATGAAACAGTTTGAGCTGCTGTCAGAAGGTTCTTCAGAAGAAGCTTTACTGTATGTTACCTGGAAGGTTCATGATCGCTTAATACCAATAATACTGCAGAATGATTAGAACCTTTCTTATCCAAATTACAATCCTAGTATTCATCACAGGTTTCAGGTATATGCACCAGGGAGAGATGATGTAGTGTAGATGTATGGCTTGGAGACAGAAGAGAGTCCTGTTGTTCACTCAGTCCTGACGCTGCCCCGGTCTGACTGCTGCATGATGGATACTTTATATCTAAAGAACACGCTGTTCCCTGCATTCCTGTTGTGTTTTTTTTTTAATCCAACTGCACGCACTGCTCTATCTGGGAATACGGCTGACTCAACACTTTATTCTCTAGTATTTGCAGGTATACTCTGGTATTTTCTCTTTCCAAATGTGTGTGCATGTGTTGTTTTTTTTTAGGAATTTCTTACTAAAGAAGAATACAAAGTATTGGACTATAACCTGACCACAAAAGACGTGGAACTGATAAATGTTAGTGCCTCCTGGGATGAGGTTAGTATGGGAAGGCAGTGTTTGTGTTCGGTCGCTGCATGTCATCAACACTGGGACCGAGTAGATCAACAAATGGGAAACACTGACATTAGGAATGCAAACTTAACTGAGAAACAGGGAGTCAAACATTAAGCAATATAATACAACTTTCTTATGTTATTTAGCCCTGAAATTCTCTTTGTTGTCAGAGGTAATAATAAATTTTAATAGCAGAGTTTGATTCTCAGTGATTCAAACTTAAAGGGTGAATTATTAATCTGTAAAGTGTTTCTAAAAGAAAATGTAATTTGTGCACAAAATTCTTGTTTTATTTCTAAATAACAGCAAAAGGTAGACTGGACCACATCCCTCTGTGAAACACAGAACAGTAAATACTAGTAGCTGGGACAAGCTTAGGGAGCATTGAGAATAATCCCAGCTCTCTCTGTGCTTCAAGGAAATAGGGGAACTTTTTGAGAGGATCAAAAAACAGAACAAAGTCAACGAACACCCGAATGGAGACGCTGGGTTCTTCTTCACCAACCTCTATGTCACACCCGTCTTGAAAAACATCAGTCTATACCTGGAAAAGGGGAAGATGCTGGCAGTTGCAGGGTCCACTGGATCAGGAAAGGTATGACAATATAGTGACGGTCCCTGATTATAAAAACGTCCCATCACACCAGTCCCCCATAGCGAGACAAAGGCATTTATGCAGAATAATTAGCATAATAATTAACTAATGGAGGGATGAGTTTGTGATGTACAGAATGAGTCACACATCTGCAGGTGTGGTCACGTGATTGAATGATCCACTGGATCATCGCAGAAATTGTTAAGCTAATAATGTGTCATGTGGAAATTTTTGAAATTTATTATTTTGTTCCATTTGCCAATAGCAGCATGATCAATATCAACTTTATCTCTTTGAATGGAACTTGATCACTGCCAGTTCAGCCAGAAAACATACAAACTGATATAAACATACAATAATAGTCAAACGCCTGGACACACAAGACAATGAACCTAAGCACACCTTAAGGCTATACAGTAAGTATTATCTTGTGAACAAGCAGAGAGATAGAGTGCTGAACAAGCAAAGAGATAGACACATGTCTGGCCCCCACAATCCCCCTGACCTAAACCCTACAGAGCTGATTTGGGATGAGTTCAGATGAAGAGTAAGAGCAGGTAGCCATCATGTGCCCAGGACTTATGGAAACTCCTTCAGGACTGTTGGAGGAGCATTTCAGGCGGCTACATCTGGAAGCTTATTGAGAGAATGACAAGAGTCTGCAATGCTGTCATAGAAGCAAAAGGGGGCTGTTTTAAAAAGTTTAAAAATTTTGTGATGCTGAACTCTTCTATTAGTCGTTACAATATTTGATATGTATTACTTCATTGCCTCGAAGCCCTTTATTATAAAATGAATAACATAGCTAAAATAGAGACAAATGCATTAAAACTAGGTGTGTTCAGACTTTTGTATGAATTAATAAACAAAACAAGAAATGACCCCCTGCATGAATTACAACAGTCCTGTTTTATTTCGGCTTGTATACAGAATGGCAGTGTTTCCCAATCCAGTCCTCAGGGACCTGCAAACAGTCCACATTTTTGCTCCTTCCCGGCTTTAAGTAGGGAGCAAAAATATGACTGTCTGGCAAGGAGCTGGGAGGGAGCGAAAATGTGGACCATCTGTGGGGCCCCGAGGACTGGATTGGGGAACGCTGCAGTATGCATCAGCATACTGGGGGATATATATTATTTTCAGGATCTTAATTGTAAAAATATCCACGAATCTCGTACTGTCCACCGTTGGCAGAGCTCGCTGCTGATGATGATCCTGGGGGAGCTGGTCCCCACCCAGGGCACCATGAAGCACAGTGGCCGCATCTCCTTCTCGCCGCAGACCCCCTGGATCATGCCGGGCACCATCCGCGACAACATCGTCTTCGGCCTGGCATACGATGAGTATCGCTACAGCAGCGTCATCAAGGCCTGCCAGCTGGAGGAGGTACAGTGCCACTCTGTGTCTGTATCGTCATCCCGCCATAAACCAGTAATACTGCGGCCACTGGTACCTACAGTCCAGATAGTTACCTTACACCTGGATTTAAGGTGAAAGCACACTGGATTAGCACTCTGTGCTTAAATTAATTATTTGTTAATTTGTTGTGTGTTTCGGTTGAAATAAAAAAAATGCTGGATCAATGGTTGGATTACTTTGTCATCTGCACAATCAGAGGCTCCTTGCACTGTGTCCTTCAATAGCTCAGTTGGTGGAGCGGAGGACTGTAGTGGCATAAGAGCAGACGTCCTTTGGTAGGTGGTTCGATTCCGCCTCAAAGGGTTTGGTTTTTGGGGACGATACTTGGCACAGCAGGTTAGGGCTCTGTGATTGGAAGGTCACCGGTTCAAATCGCTGGGTCACCAGGCTTGTTTCACTGTTGGGCCCTTTAGTAACGCCCTCAACCTACATTTGCTCCAAGTATTGTCTCAAAAAAAGTCACTTTGGATGAAGGCAGCTGCTAAATAAATTTAATGTAAAACTGGAGCATTCTGGAGCACCTGCCAGTAAGGTTTGTACACAGCAAAACACGTGAGGCGTTCTTCTCTCAACTCTGTGTTCTGCCCTGTGAGTTGTGACAGGTGCCAGTCTGTACGGTATCGTTGGTCTGAAAAGAGCCCCGGTTTGTTTATGGGGATAAAGATGCAGACCTTGTGACAGAACTCCAGGCTCTCTGTACGGCTCTGCTGCCAAATGGCTTTTCATGAGACACACAACCAAACAGTGGTATGCAGTTCAGTGACTCTCCAGCTCAAACACCTTCGGATTGTTCCAAGTCCATCCCGGCTTCATTTGCCGCTACATTTATAATCTTTTGTTACTAAACTTGAGCCACAACTTCAAAGCCTTATCACCTTTGGAGAAAAACACAACGCTGGACATAAAACAGGGCATGAGTGGGTGCTATAAGGACAGTGTGATTGCTGTTGGAACTGTTAATAAAATGTTCTCATAGAAGCAATATTGCTTCTAACTCTTTTGTTGTTGAGCACAGCAGATGTTTGTATATAATATTACTGAAGCATTTGTTTCTCTCCGAATGCTTTCCCAGTGGAACTCAGCAGGTATGAACTTACATTCTTTCTGGAATGTTCTACGCATTCAGCTAATTTGAAGGGATCATTTTCAGCTCACCAGGATTCTTTTCTTTGCGGTCAATGCAGTGTGAAGATTAAATTATTCACAGAAGTAACTGCATGGTGCATCTGTAATCTTTCTGTGTCTGTAGGATTGCCGCAGTCATATAAGAATGCAAGGTTCGCAGACCAGATGTGCATTCTTCTTGGAAAGCTAGATGTTGTACATTTCTTGAAAGTAAAACAGTATCATATTGGGTTTGTCTTGTTGCTCTGTTATTGTTTATTGCTTGATGGCACTGGATTCGCTCGCAGAATCTCATCAGACGGATAAGCTCTGATGCTTGTGCTTGCCATGCTTTCTTGCAGGATTTTGCGCTTCTACCAGACAAAGACAAGACTTCTCTAATAGAAGGAGGCGTGACTCTCAGTGGGGGCCAGCGTGCGCGCATCTGCCTGGCCAGGTACCGCAGAGTCGAATATCTCAGCGTAGCCGTATCGCTGCCTCAGCTGTGCAGCTGCAAGTAAAACTTTCAGCAGCTCCTGGGAATCGACAGCGATTATTAACTTACACTCAAGACCCAAACACTGAACAAAATGTTTGCTGAGGCAGCCTCTGAAAGGGTTTCATTATCATTGGAACGATTATACTCATCATCCATGTTACTTATGCAGTGCAGGGACTGGATGGGCCTGGAGCCATCACGGGGTGCTCGTGCACTGCCGGGGACACACACATACTATGGGCAATTCAGAGACACCAGCTCACCCAACTGCATGATTTTTGTACTGTGAGAGGCAAAATGCTTCAAAGAAACCCCACCCCACACACACACACACACAGACACACACACAGGCACACACACAGACACACACACAGACATGCTGCCCATGTATTTAAAGTGACGTACAATTTAGGATGCTAAATATGAATAATCATAAATAATTAATTATAAATTATACATCAGTATAAGTTGTGTTACTGTATACTAGCAGTCACTGCGCCTTCTGCATCTTTTTCTTGATATGTTCAATACATTTACCACCTTTATACTGTATTTGTAGAGTAAAACTCTATTGACTATAAGATTAACTATATATATATATATAATTGTTTTTGTTTTGTGTTTGTGAAAATAGCTGTTAGATGGTTGAGTTGCTTTACTAAAAACATTAAGAGAGAGCAGTTATGCTGTCTCCTTCGGTAGCTCAGTTGGTAGAGCGGAGGACTGTAGCGGATTAAGAGTTGATATCCTTAGGTTGCTGGTTCGAATCCGGCTCGAAGGATGTGCTTTTGGGGCAGCATGTGGCTCTGTGGCCGCCAGTTTAAATCTTAGGGTCTGCAGAGTGATGTCATCACTGGCGCACTGTGAAAGGCCTTTAAATCCCGATCCGTCCGGGCACTGTCTAACCCCGCTTTCTCAGTTGTATGTTCCTTTGGATAAAAGTGTGCGCCAAATAAGTAAAATGTAAATGATTGTCTAATTTACATTTTGGAAGCCTACAGATTTTGTACAATAATGTAACACACTTTTCTCTCACAGAGCAGTATACAAAGATGCAGATCTCTACCTGCTCGACTCTCCTTTCACCCACTTGGACATCGTGACAGAAAAGGAGATATTCGAAAGGTGTGTGTGAAAGGCCCTTCCGCTCCATTTAGCACGACGCTTATTTGATCGATATTTATTCACACCTAATTTGAGCCATTGAGTTTAACCAGCCATGCTGTGATAGTGACGATGATGTATGAAACCTTCAAACTAAAACCCCCTGAAGATATAAGGCTGAGCTTTGGATGCGGGTTCCTACATCGTGCTGTGGTGTAAAATGTCAGTGTGATAAAGTAAGGGTCATGTGTGTCAGAGGAAAACATATTTATTAGTAGAACTACTTTCTTCTGATAGTGCTTAAACATTTTGTTAAATACGATCCAAGTCACCATCGTTAATCGTTAATTCAAAAACCGTCCATTGTTATAACCATAAACCAGCTATTAGTACAAAATGGTCCATTGACTTACTCCAGTGATTCTTCTAGCAAGCACGTTTAAAAGAAGTTAATCGACACCCTCCTGACCAATCAGATTTGAGAATTCCACAGTGATGATGTCCTTTAATGTCCACCCATTGGCCCATTCTCCCACCAATGGCCTGCAGGTGCCTGTGCAAGCTCATGGCTTCCAAGACGCGCGTCGTGGTCACCAGTAAGCTGGAGCACCTGAAGCGGGCTGACCGGATCCTGCTGCTGCATAACGGTACCTGCTACTTCTACGGCACCTTCTCGGAACTACAGGCACAGAGGCCCAACTTCAGCGGGCTGCTGCTGGGCCTGGAGGCATACGACAGCATCAATGCCGAACGCCGTTGCTCGGTGCTCACCGAGACGCTGCGGCGCATCTCCGTCGACGAGACGTCCAGCCCGCAGCCTGAGTCCTTCCGGCAGATGGCCCTGGCCCCCGAGGGGGGCGGCCCCGATAGGAGGAAGCTCTCGGTACCCCTCAGTCCTCTAGGGGCGTCTCGTAAGTTCTCCTTCATCCAGCCGGAAGAGGAAGGTGGCCATGAGCGGATGGATCGTCGGTTCTCGGTGGTGCCCGAAGACAACCAAGTAGAGGAGGTCCTGCCCCGGGGCAATGTGTACCACCACGGACTAAAGTTTCCGCGGCAACGGCGGCAGTCTGTGCTGGCCTTCATCACCAATGCCCCGGATCAGGGCCGCCGAGAGCAGTTGCAGTCGTCCTTCCGCAAGAAGCTGTCGGTGACGCCACAGTGTGAGCTGGCCTCGGAGCTTGACATCTACACCCGACGCCTCTCCAAAGACAACATGTACAACATCACTGAGGATGTGGACGAGGAGAATATGGAGGTGGGCTGCCAGTCTGCTCAGCACCGCGGTTACTCCCGGACACAATCTCACTTTTACAGCCAGGAGGCGTCAGTGGGAAAGAATAGCGGCACATTATTAGGTACAGCAGCTGGCTTGGGGTACTGTGTGGTTCAGCACCCCCCTGACTCCAACTGCTCAGGGGCTGCTTTGTAAAGGTTGCTAAGCAGCTGTACCTAATAAAGTTGCCACTAAGTATATATAATACTGTCTTCAGGCATTGATTATTGTTGACGGTTGGATTAAATGTAAGATTAAATTTCTGAACACCTGCTGTATAGGAAAGTGAAAGAATACCACTTTACAATAAGACTGCTCTTCTAAAGTGTTTATGAGTGGTTTACAACCAGGTTATTAATTAAGTTGTAAGGCTTTGTAAATCATTAATCGTAAATAGAAAACAAGTTATGACCGTTTTTAATGAATGAGTTACTATGATTTGTAAGTGCAAAAGGGAGCCTTACTGTGGAGTGTTACCAGTGAAAGTAAAGAATATATGATGTGGGCTGAGTCACTTTCAGCTTCAGAGCAGCGCTAATTTGCTCTGAAGCTACAGTCACTGGGTGATTGTCTGAAATACCAAACATATCAATAGTGGGCAGCTGTGTTTGGAGTTGATGATTCACTGAATGGTTTACATACATACATGATAAAATATATGGATTCACTCTCATCAGTTTCTTGATTTAAAAAAAGCTAAATTTAGCTGGAATGAATTTGAATGTAAAATCCCAAAGCATTTGTGTAGTCTGGGTCTGACAGACATTAGGTCTAAATCTGGTTTAAGTCTGGAACCATAACTGAATTGTTTTCTGTTACTTTTTCAGGAATGCTTTGCAGATGACCGCGATAACATTTTTCAAACCACCTCGTGGAGCACGTACTTGCGCTACTTCTCAGAAAACAGAAACCTCATTTACGTCCTCATCCTCATTGCTTTCGTTTTTGTGCTGGAGGTGAGAGAATGCCCTTTCTGTCATATCCTGATCATTTCATGGCAAATCATCAGTAAGCTGCATGTGGAAAGGGGTTTATGAATGCAATTTCCCTTGACTGATACAGGTGGCTGGATCTGTCATTGGGATATTCCTGTTAACGGAGTGAGTCTCTTTCCCATATCAATCTTATCAAAAGCATCTTCAAGGACATTGATTCTATTTTTGTATTAGAGTCATTTTCAGATGCATTACAGCGGTGTTCCTCAACCCAGTCCTCTGGAACCCCCAAAAAGTCCATATTTTCGCTCCCTCTCAGTTCCCAACACACCTGTACCAGGTTTTCGGTACTCTTGATTGGCTGGGAGATGGGAGGGAGCAAAAACATGGAGTGCTGGGGATCCCTGAGGACTGGGTTGAGAAAGACTCAATCAGGGTTACCAGTTATTCTGTTGGGGATTAGGAGCAGATTCGGTCACAGGGGAGCGTAACGAGCTAGCAGTCCTGTAGCAGTCTTAAACCGTTTTCCCTATTACTCATCCAGTAAGATCTGGAAGGAGGAAAATGAGACAGTCCACTGCAACACGTCCTCCCCAGGGCCTGCCCGGGCCGTGATCATCACACCCACCAGCGCCTACTACATAGTCTACATCTACGTGGCCACGTCAGAGAGCATCCTGGCCCTGGGATTCTTCCGGGGCCTTCCGCTGGTGCACACGCTGCTTACCGTGTCCAAGCGGCTGCACCAGAAAATGCTGCGGGCGGTGCTACGGGCCCCCATGGCGGTGCTTAACACCATGAAGACAGGTCAGTGTGCCGGGGGTGGGGGGGCATGATGCCACACTGCCAGCTCCTGCGGTTACGTTGCACTCGCCCTTGTGCTCACTATGTGTCGCTCTCCTCAGGCCGAATCATAAACCGTTTCACCAAGGACATGGCGACCATTGATGACATGCTGCCCCTCATCCTGTTCGATTTCATACAGGTGGGTTTATCTATTTAAACTGAGAAACATACACCTGTGGCTCAGAGTATTATGTTTGCTTAATTAATAATTCTGCAAGCGTGTATTAACCATCACTGCACGCTCTGTGTTTCCGAATGAGAAAATACTTGTTAAATTGTTGCATTACTCTTTATCCTCTATGTTTGTAATTAGCTTGAATTACTTTTTTTGCTTTTTTGTTAATTTGTTGTTTCTGAATGAGAACATAGTTGTGAAACGGTTAGATTACCTATCCATCAGCATTAACTGACATTTGGTATATTGTGTCTCCTTCGATAGCTCAGCTGGTAGAGCGGAGGACTGTAGTGGAACATGAGTTGATATCCTTAGGTCACTGGTTCGAATCCGGTTCGAAGGATGTGATTTTTGAGTAACTGAAAGTCAAATTATAGTCCCCAATTTTAGGATTTGCGCAGATGCATTTGCTTTGTAATTCATATCGATTGATAGTTTTCTGTTCAGTTGAATTTACGTGTATACTATCCACTGTAGACGGACAGAATGGACTCCATGTCCTTCAATAGCTCAGTTGGTAGAGCGGAGGACTGTAGAGAACAATATTGGCATCCTTAGGTCGCTGGTTCAAATCCGGCTTGAAGGACCTGATTTTGGAGCCAGGGTGGGTTAGGACATAATGGGTTTAGAAGGTCACTGATTCAAATCCCAGAGTTGGCAGAGTGCTTCAAACAGAAAGCAGACTCCCTGATACTCACTGAGAGAGAGTGTTTTTGTCGTCTCCCTCCAGCTCACACTTATCGTGCTGGGGGCCATTTCAGTGGTGTCCATTATACGCCCCTACATCTTCATCGCAGCCATTCCCCTCGCTGTCATCTTCATTTTGATGAGGAAATATTTCCTTCGCACAGGACAGCAGCTGAAACAGCTGGAGGCAGAAGGTGAGACTGAAGCAGCTGCTGAATGTAGCTGGAGACATGATATAGTTCAGTGATTTTCAGCCCCATCCTTGGGGACCCCCAGACAGGCCATGTTTTTGCTCCCTCCTCACTCCCAGCCAATCCAAAACACTAAATACCTGGTACAGGCACACTGGGAGCTGGGAGAGAGCAAAAACATGGACTGTTGGGGGGGGGTTATGAGGACTGGGTTGACAAACCATGATGTATGGATTTCAGTATAGTTATGTTCTGTGTGCCCCTTTTCAGTAACGACATGGAGTGGGAGGGGCTCATGGTCACATGATCACATAATCCCCATTAAGTTGGCAGGGGCCAGGCACCAGCAGATGAGGTTAAAAGTCATGCAGATGGTAGAAAGTGGGATGGAGGGGTGAGTCAGAGAGGGAGAGAATAGAGGCGGAGGTCACCTATCACTCTCTTAGCTCTTTAGGTACTGACACTTTTCCACAGTAACCACAATCTTCATGACTATCGTCCTGGTTGTGTCAGTCAGCTGGGACGTCCCGCGCTGCCTGAACTGTTTCAGAGGATGTCTCATTGTGTGGGATGTGGAGTCAGGATCCAGGCTGCAGATTTCCTGTGACGCCGTCCTGGGATGTTTGAGGAAACTGTCAGAGGGTCACTGGCAAAAATGATCTCATGATAGATGTGCGCCATATTTACGCTGTTTCTCTTAAAAGGCGTTCAGGAACAAAGTGACTATTCCTTCATTAATAGTGTTAGACTATTATGGGATGCAGTTGTAAATATGTAGCTCACATGGGTGAACAAAATGTGCTATAGTAAAGCATCACTTTATAGAGTGTCTTTAAACACTTCTGTGTCAGCAAGAGGAAACAAAGATAATCTCCTCTTTCCCTTTCCTCTTCCGGACATTTTCAGAATGAAACTTTGAACGCAGTATGTAAAATGCTGCCTGTACAAACAGCCAGTAAGAGCGATGTTTCCCAGCCCGGTCCTCAGGGACCCACAGACGGTCCACGTTTTTCTCCCTCCCAGTTCTGCAAAAACGTGGACTATCTGTGGGTCCCCAAGGACCGCATTGGAAAACATTGAGTTAGGAGGTTTAATGAAAGTACAAACTGCTACATCTTCTCGCGAGGCCTTTATTAAACCTTGGAATAACTTAGGATTGAGCTGCTGTTATTTCAGGGCTTGGGCACTGATCTTATTTATAAACTAATCCAAACACTAATGAGCCTCTTTCTTTGCTTTTGAGGTCAAACTCTGTATCCTCTGATCTCTGATCTTCTCCCGTTACCTTTCAGCCCGTAGCCCAATCTTCTCCCACCTAATCATCTCCCTCAAAGGCCTGTGGACCATCCGTGGCTTTGGGAGACAGGCCTACTTTGAGACTCTGTTCCACAAAGCTCTCAACACCCACACAGCCATCTGGTACCTCTACCTGTCTACGCTGCGCTGGTTCCTTTTTCGCTGCGACATCATCTTCGTCCTCTTCTTCACCGCCACCGCCTTCATCGCCGTTGGCACCAACCGTAAGGTCGCTTATACATATCAGAAGCCTAAACCAGGCCCAGAGGGCCACTTTCTATCAACAACACAAAGCCAAGGGCCATTGAGTTGTACCACTGATTTGTATGACGTGTAAATTATTGTGTGTGAAATGTGTTTTAAGGTGAATAAAGGCATTTTTCCTGGTCCACAGAAGATAAACAAGGTGAAATAGGCATCATCATTGTCCTGGCCATGTTAATTCTGGGTACCTTCCAATGGGCCGTCATCACCAGCATCACTGTGGACAGCCTGGTATGCCGACTTCAAACCCCACTATTACCCTGCACTTATGCAACCAACTGCCAGAGGGGGAAAGTTCAGGCTCAGAAAGTACAAATCCAGAACAAGATTTTGTTTCCACCAATCAGTTGAGTATTCTGTGACTGTCACTCTTTATAATCAGTTGGCCGGTTGAAACAAAATCTTGGTCTGGATTTATACTTTCCGAACCTCAACTTTCCACCTCTGCCAACTGTATGCTTATACAAGTCACCAGCAGACTGAGGTGAGTGAACACTTCTGATTGAAATCAGTTTGTCATGGTGGAGGAAGAACATTTGTTCTACTCACCCGAGTCTTACTTGTTCGAATCTTACAGACATTGGTCATCGGGATTCAGTAGATATAGAAGTGCAGACATCCTTAGCTTTCCTTAACCCTTACCTGTCAACATTCCGCATAAACCTAGGGCCAGTTATGTTTGCAGCTGAGCACCATTGCAAAACCCAGACAGATGTGGTTCACGTTGTGTTCAAGATGCGCTCCGTCGACCGGATCTTCAAATTCATCGACCTACCATCAGAGGAGTCCCCGGGGAAAAACACAGACCTGATCATCGAGAACAGCCACAAACACAAGGACTGGCCCTCCAGAGGTCACATGGAGGTCAGCAACCTCAGCGCCAAGTACACCGAGGGTGGGAGGTTCATCCTCCACAACCTGTCCTTCAGCATCGAGGGTGGCCAGAGGGTACGAACACTTTTCTGTTGGTTACTGTGTGTAACCCAAGCTCAACGTGTTGATGTACCCTGTGCTTTTATTATGGGTTGTTCAGTGCCAGAAACATTCCTCTTTTATCTTGTTACAAAAATTCCTGGAGTACAAATAGAGTACAAATATTCCACAAAAGCACCATGCCGGGGCGGCATGGTGGTGCAGTGGTTAGCACTGTTGCCTCACACCTCTGGGACCCAGGTTCGAGTCTCCGCCTGGG
>JAODJX010000001.1:8145165-8158362 GCA_026776945.1 Isichthys henryi | reverse complement strand
AGCTGTCATCGTAAAAAAAGCGGTAAAGCGCACCCCCCCCCCGCCCCCCCATACTTGGGCATTTAAATGCTGGTGGGTGAATCAGAGGAGGAGAGGAGCAGGAGAGAGAGGAATGCTGCCGTGCTCCTCTTCAATTATACCAACCATCCTCCCCTTATGCATAAAACATCACCCCCTACAGTTGTTTCTCCGGCTTCCATCCCCTGGCTGCCCTTGCTGTCCTTGCCCTGAGATAGAGCAGCAGGGGTGGGGGGGGGCACACCTCTCCCCACCACCATCACACCGGTTCCACCTTCACACATCAACAACTCTGTGCTACACAGGGGAATTCCAGGGTTTTTTAAGGTGGGGGGGGGGGGCAGAAGAGGGGCTAACCTTATTATTCAGATGGAAGTGACGGGTCAGGGTTTTGGTCAGGCTCCAGAACAAGTCCAGGCGATCCGTCACGGTGCCCACGAGGGGCGCCTTCTCTCTCGATCGCCCAGAGCTGCTCGGCGGAGTCCGTGTGGATCTGAGTCTGAACACCAGAGGGCGCTGTGAATCAGAACGTTAACAGCGTTAGGGCCCATTAACCGGCCACGCACTGAAGGTGCAAGTGACCCTGCAGCTGAAGACATGGTTGCAGGTACCATTCAGAGAGAAGACAGGATAATGATGGTGGCATCTCATAAAAAAGTGGGGGGATGTTAGACAAGCATCAGACAATGGGTATGTAAGGTCAGCATACTTTGTTGAATCGAAATAAAAATTTGTACTATATTTGAATTTTGCACTTATTAAAGTACATGATCTGTAATGTCAGTCTCCGTTCACACAAATGGTGGCTCTATACTTCACATGACATCACCGCAATCAACGTCACTTTAGCAACAGCACGTCGTAAGAGCCTTAATCACCGCGGTGATCACTGCTTCGGCGCAGTGCCTGAGCAGTGCCCCCAGGCCGAACTGTATCATTTGTTCTGACTCCACCCACTGATTGGCTGACATAAAGGTGACACCATGGGGTCAGTCAGTAGGACTAATTATGCAGCTACTGTACTGGCATGCTTTGCACTGCACTGCACTGCATTTTACAGAGCGTAAATGAATATGTGTATTTCCATTTATTTCCCTGTCTGTGCTGATGCTAGAATTAAACCAATAGTGGCTGGTAATAGAGCGACTTCCACTTTAAAAGAGCCATCATCCCCTTTATTAAAATAACCCAAACACTCACCACATGCAGTGCATCATTTGCGCTCTGTATGTGGGTCTGCTGCATTGAAGACATTCTGCGTCCTCTAGGGCTTTGGCGTGATATAGAATGAACACGGCAGCCTCGTTTGAAATATGCGACAGGATTTTCTCACAGACGTGTTGCAATTCATTTTGTCTGTACGTTGTGTGACGGATACGGCCAACATAGGTAGCATCATGCAGAGCTGGGGCATGGACAGCGGCCCTTCCTGGTGGTATGTGGGACCGTGCTCATTCACAGCATGTGGTCTAATCCCTCCACTCGAAGCAAGGATGGCAGCCAAGACAAACCTCTAAGCCCTTGTATGCAGTGATGCGAGCGGCGTGGTTGAAGAGGATATCGGGTCAGGTTCTAGGTTAGGGTGACCCAGCTGAAGATCCAGACCGCTGACTGCATGCACAGCCATTGCAGTAACTGTTTGATCACAGACAAGTGCCTAAGACTTTTGCACAGTACTGTATAACTAAATTGCTAAAAAAAATAAATCATGCTCACAGAAACAATGGCTAAAAATGAAAATGGTTACCCTACATGTGAGATGGAGCCTTCTTGTTGCTATGGAAACCTCTATGGAAAGTATGACCCGGAATCTGCAACATGCAGTGTTTAAACACAACAGAAGTGCGGAACGAGGACTCACAGCAGTAACAGGCATGCGGAGAGCCCCCGGTATCCAGCAGGCCCACTTTACATACTTTGGGTTCCAGGAACCACATGCCAGGAACAGCAAAGTCTGCCCCCCGGTGGCGGCCCGGTTCACAGAAAAACGGTGCAGACAGTCGACATCAGTTATATACCACAACCAACCAGCACAACTATACTGCTAAGCTCTTCAGATCATTTACATTTTTATTTACAGTCAGTGTATCGCACCATGGGCTCCAGGATGCTGATTTACTGCGTTGTTTTTCCGCTAAACTGACGGAGATACCTACCCGAAGCGGCCGTGAGAGACAGGGATGAGCAAAGGGGTAAATCCACGTCTGTCAGGGCCTTGGGAAGTTGCCCCTGAAGCCAGCAGCAGCTTCACACAGTCTGGGGGGAGCAGAGGATATTTCACATTTAATTTAAAAGCAGGCACTTTTATCTGAAGTGAAATAATTCCACAGCACGTTCCACATCTATATCTGGACTATTCAAAATTCTACTTCATGAATGAAGACTTTGTTATTTTGGACTTCCTCTGCTGGCCCCTGGAGGATGGGCTCCCCCTTTGAGTCTGGTTCCTCCCAAGATTTCTTCCTACTAGGGAGTTTTTCCTTGCCACTGTCCCATCTGCCTTACTTGCCGGGGGCTTTGGGCAGGGATAATGCAAAGCGCTTTGAGACGATGTAATGTTGCGAAAATGAGCTATACAGAAATAAACTGACACTTTGAGAGACGATCCCTGGATCCGTGGCTCTGGAATTTGAACCAACAACCTACTGATCACAGACACAGCACTAACCCATTAATGCTACATAATGGTTCCTCAGAGTCCATTTCTGTACCTTAAAAGGTACAATTACCTACAGCTAAGGGTGCAGTTGGCCAACCCTAGAGGGTACAGCACCAATGACAAACAAAGGTACAATTTTTATCCTTTTTTTCCCTCAGAGTGTGGGAGGTAGCAAAAGCGCGGACCGTCTGCGGTTCCCCGAGGACCGAGTTAATAAACACTGTCCTAATTAAACTTACTTTAATCAAAAAAGAAAACCAGGATTAGTTACTACACTCCCTGTCACATACGTCACAGCTCAAAAGGTTGCAGCACATATTAAACAGCAGTCAGAGAAATCAGAGCGGAAATGAGCATCCGATAAGACGCTCATATCATTCGGCTTTACAGCCCTCGTCTTTTGGAACATCAGCCAGGACAGATGGCCACTCGGCACACAGACAGCGCCGAGACGCAGGTGGCTGTTTGATCCACGCGTGTTTGCTGCAAGAGCCGAAATTAATCACCACCAGCGGAAGCAGATAATTCGAGGATTGCACCTCTGCCGTGTCTTTCTCTGGTACTATGCTGGCAGCTAAAGTCCCAGAGAAGCTAAGATGTTTAATATCTCATAGATATGTGATATCTAAGTGAATGTACAAACTGTATACTCACTTATTTCTCAAACAAACAATGAACTTTGGACAGCGCTGTGCTGTAATCAATTCAATTCAATTTATTTTTATAACGCCTTTCATGACAGCCTCCCCAAGGTGCTTTACACGGGTGTGTTGCAATACATTACAACATCATTAAGAAGGAATAATACAGAACAATGGAAAAGTGAAGACAAAGAAATGAAAGAAGGAAAGCCAGATGGCAACAAAGAAGAGGAACCAACAATCCCTCCCCCCCAAAGGCATGCAAAAATTATTGAAAAAGAAAGTGTGTGTTTGCTGGCTAAACGCAAGGTGTAAGCTGCGGTCAAAGTCCATCACACAGCCCAGCAGCCCCCTCAAGACAAGGAGTAGCAACTCACAACGTTGACGTTTTGTCTCTTTGCCATAGAGGTACAAGTACCGAGAGTGAGTAAAGCCTTCGTAGCTACATTACACTTCCTACAGTTTCAGTTTCAGTTCTTCATTACCACGCATTCCGAGGAAGACAGTGAAGGGGAGGGGAGAGGTGTATGGAGGACAATAGCAGAGAGAGCGGTGTAGTAAGAGACAAAGTCACATGGAGTGGCATACGGCGGTCGTGATTGTCGGCCCTTACCTGTGTGTCTGTTTTGAGCAGCAGAATACAAGGCAGAGGTTTCATTGGTGGGACTGATAACCGTTGGGTCTTGGTTAAGCAGCATAGACAGTAAAGTGACGGTTCCCTGGGTAGCAGCTTGGAGGAGGAGGTCGCACCCGTCAGCCAGGGGGGACGGGGCCACCGGGGCTCGGCGGGGGAACTACGGCGGAACACCAGCCTGGGAGTCAAAGTGACAATGTTTACGGTGGGGCCGCGTCACCGGCAGGCGAACCCCCATCCACAGCCTCCTGATACACCTCCCTCTGCAGACACCAATGCACCCAAGTCTGTGATCATGCTGTCGTAAGCACTACTATGGTGACCCCCCCCACGGCCACTGACAACAGAGGGCGGACACACCGGATTCCTCAATGCTAATCAATCAAGCTCAGTCTAGTGGGCAAGTGAAAGGTATTGTTATCGGGAGCTTCTAGAGCACAGGGTATTCAGGCCCAAGGTTTCACTTCATAGGGGCTTTCAGGACACATTAACTATAAGACTAGAGAAGAGAATGCGTGTGTTTCTGTCCTCGATGGGCATCAGTGCAAAATAAATATGAGCAAAATATTCCCACATCCTTTCTGACACTGACTGACTGTCCACAGCTTAGCAAACTGCAGATCAGCAAGGGATTTGATTAAGAAACGGCGAAATTTCCCTAATATCTTCTGTGCATCCAGAACACCACACATAGTAGGATAATTGTAAAGTGCATGAGGGTCCTGGAAAATAAGACTCCAATTTAAGTAAACATTTAAACAGATGTGCATAACCGCAAAATGGAACTGACAAAAAAACACCACACTGACAGGCAAAAGTGAGACATGTGTGAAATGTTTTGTGAAATTTATTAACTAACATTATATTCCACTAGTGCAGCAAATCGGAAGGTCGAAACCAGCTCAGGAGAAATTGGTTCAGGTAAATACTGTGGCGTTCAGCAGGAGATACTTCAGACAGCAAAGAAGCACGCAGGCCGGGAGCACTGGAAAGACATCCGCTTCTTGAGGAGGAGAACGGACATGTTCTAATGCTCCCTAGGTCACAGCATAGTGTAGCTAATCACACATGCCAAGCGGTGACTGGGGAAAAGCCAGGTAGGTGCGGGTGGATTAGCAGAGCGGGGCATTCTGAGAAGACAGCCACAGAGCAAAACGGGGATAGGGGAGGGGAAAGGAGAGAAGAGAAGAGAAGAGAAGAGAAGAGAAGAGAGGAGAGGAGAGGAGGGAGGAGCTTCTGGCATCAGCTTCAGAGTGTAGCTGGTCACCGACAGAACGGGAAACCCAGCAGAGCTCACAACACAGGCAATAGCTGGTTGAAGCCATATTTAAAGTCTGTTTAAGCAACATCAAAGTCTATCAGCAATATCAGAGGCTACACAATCCTGGTATTGCTTAGCTAACTAAGCAAGCTAGCAAGTAGGAGACTACAAAGTTTCCTGAAGCATAAGGTTAAGTGGTTGTAAAGAGAGATGCATTTTATGGTAATATTAACAAATTCTTCAGTTTCTGTGTGTAATTTTTCCCTAAAAGTATGAAATTGTTCATATTTTATGTCTGCAGCTATCTAATGTACAAGGAGAGACCTGGGAGAGAGACAGACAGACGGTGTACTACCTGAGGCTGCTGCCAGGGGGAGCTCTGTGTCACGGGGTTTACAGCATGACGCGATAACAGGATTTATGGAGGAGCTACTGACAGCTGCAATGGCAACGGGGGGACACTCTGAGCATGCTCCCTGGTGCGGCCCCGGTGGCTGGGGGGGGCAGGCACCCACCTGAGATGCCGTCAGGGCTGGGACGGGGCAGCCGGCCCCCGTACCCCCCAAAGCGATGGTGGGCTTGGGTGGCAGCTGGGGCGTGGCAGGTTTGGAAGTTGCCCCCAGGCTAGTGGCTGGGGACCTGCTGCCCTCCCCAACTACCTTGATAGGGGGGTGGGGGGGGGATGGGGTCTGCGAGAGGCCGGGCTTTTTGGGTGGTATTGGCGGCGGATTCCCGCGGTCTATCCTGCCCACCGTAGGGGACTTGATGCTCATCTGGGGGTGGCTCAGCCGACCTGGGAAAGGCCCCCCCTCGGAGGTGGAGTGTGGCAGGCTGGGCCGCAGGGGGCCAGTGGTGGGCGAGCTCGTGAAGCGGGACAGGACTTGTGTGACCGTGTGACGGGCTTGCTGCTTAGCTGCTAGGTTGTCTCGGCTGGTTGGAGACTCGTCCCGGGATGGGGGGCTCGGGGTGGCATTGCCGTTCTGGTCCTGCTCCGTGGGGACGGACTGGAACTTATAGCGAGCAGCCTGGACCCGGGGGCTTGCCCCGGCAGGCAGGGCAGAGCTGGCACCAGGTGAGGAGGACAGCCCGTTCTCAGTCTGAATGCCACCGATAGAGTTTCCATGAGTTATGGCCCTTGGGGGATTCTGGGATTTGGGCAGGCTCATGCCGGCATAACCACTGACGGAGGGCTTGACAGGGACAGTGAGAGGGGCCTTCCTGGGACCGTCCTCCATGAGAGACGGGTCTGTCTGGCAGGATGCTTGACGGCAGCTCAGCGGGTCCGTCGCCACGGCTATAGAGATGGTGGCCTTGGGCTGGGCGGCCTGACCAGCAGGGGGTGCCCTGCCCACATCCTGATCAACCTGGAGCTGCTCCACCTTCTGGCGCAGACAGTCACTTTGGGCCCTCAGGTCGGCGGAGCGGGCTTCTTCGCGACCCAGCCGAGCTCGCAGCTGCTCGCGGTCCGTATCCATCTCCGACAGCTGCTTCTCCATCTCGGCCTCCATCTGCTGCCCCTTGTGGCGCTCGACGGTGAGCTCCTCCTGCAGGCGGTTGGAGACGCGGCCCTCCTCCTCAAGCCGGGCGGACAGCTCGTCGAAGCGCTGGCTCTCCTCAGCCACACGGGACGCCAGTTGCTTGCACTCACGCACCAGCATCATCACCACGTGCTTGTTCTTCTCACGCTCGTCCTTCAACTGCGCAGACAGCTTCCGGTGCTCCACCTCCAGCGACTGCAGCTGCAGCTTCTCCTGCTCCAGCTGTGGGTCAGACATAGAGTGTCAGAGGAGAAGCAGACCCAGAAATGCGTGCGTGCGACTTAGTTTCATCACGCAAGGAGCTCAGATGAAAGACACAGTCTCCATGCGAGATACATGCTCTGAATCCCGCTTTTCGATCAGGGCTGAGTCACACGGGAAACACAGTAAACCTATCAGCTGTTTGTAAAATTCAGCAACAGCTCTTGGATTTTCTTCAGAAACCTTGGAGGAAGCACAGAATAAATTTCAAAAAAGAGCAAAGATTGAGTCTTTGATGATACTCCTAGATCAGTGTTTCTCAAACCCGTCCGTGGGGGGGGGGGGGGGGGGGGGCCCCCCCCTGGGACAGGGCAACGTTACATGGTTGTGTTCATAAGGAATTACTTAACCCTCATATCCACTTGAGTTTTCCAGTTTACAGAGTGCTTGTGTCAGTGTTACTGGTGACTTGTCTGACACCCCTCACTCCACGTCCTCTCTTTCGCTGTAGCATGGCTCTCTCAACGGCTACTGGAAGACTCACCCCCTGCGGGAGAGGGCCAGAAAGCTGTCACAGGGCATCCTCATCATCCGGTGAGACCCGCTGGGTGTCAACGTGGGACCTGGTTATGTTACTGCTCTGCCAAAGGCTGTGTTGTATTACTGCAAAGTTGTTCTGTGGACAAGGTCTAGGGCTTCAGAGTCATGGTCCTGACTCCTGTTTGGCACGCAGCAGTTGTAATTTCTAATTTAACCTCTTGAGAAAATTGTTTGTTCTATCAGAATGTAGAATGTGGAGCTAAATTGGAAAGACTAACATTGTTTAGCACTTTGGGATAACCAGTGGTGGGCACAGCAAACCAAAAAGTTAGCTTTGAACACTTATCCGCTAACTTCAAAGTTTAATTTGATAATGCTATACTGATACACTGTTGCAGACATGCTCACAACAGACAGGAATATACATATATATGATTTTAGGGTTTACAAACATTTTTGACAATTAAACTTTATTCACTTTGCCTGAGGAAAAAAATATTAGTGGAGTCACAGTTAGTGAAACTAAATTTAGCGGAAGCTAATTGGTCTGGTAACGTTTTTTTAAAGTCAGCGGAAACGCTAATCCGCTAATGAAATTAGCGCAACCCTGTCCATCACTGGGGAAAATTGTGTCGGAAAATTGCTGTATAAAAATAAATGGAATTGAAATTGAATTATAGACATGGATATTACGTGACCTTACCGTGTATGTAAATGCACAGTGATCCATGCTGGCATTTCACAGCAAAGCTGCCACACACTCAGTGTCTCACCAAGTGCTCTTTCTGTATCTCACCTCGGTTGATTGCAGGTTTGAAATGCCCTATAACATCTGGTGTGATGGCTGTAAGAACCACATAGGCATGGGTGAGAGGCTCCTCATTTTTCATCTCCTGTCCTTTTACTGGTCCTGCTTAGAATTTCTTTGAGTTTAATTTACTGCTTTTGTTGTCAGCTGCTCTGCATAGTTTGCAGTCCTGTCAGCACCCTTAAAACTGATCAAATAAAGCAGTTTATATAATTGAACCAGGGGAGGGGTCTCTGTGTATCAGGCTTATTTACTGCGTCCTTCTTCTGGATTCGCCCAGTTACTTCCTGCTTACCTGTTTTGTGTCACAGGGGTGCGATACAATGCAGAGAAGAAGAAAGTGGGGAATTACTACACCACACCCATCTATCGGTAGGTGGGCTCCTGCATCCTGTTTTCTGTGTAGTTAATTGTATTTAATTGTGGCTCATGGTTGCCTGAGTCAATCCCCACCCTTGCGGTTCCCCCCATCTGGTCGCCGCAGATTCAGGATGAAGTGCCACCTGTGTGTGAATTACATCGAGATGCAGACGGACCCCGCCACCTGCGACTACGTTATTGTGAGTGGGGCGCAGCGCAAGGAGGAGCGCTGGGACATGGCGGAGAATGAGCAGATTCTGACCACCGGTGCGTGACTCATGGCCGGTTTGGGACACTGGTTCCAGGCGGCCGGTTTGGGACACTGGTTCCAGGCGGCCGGTTTGGGACACTGGTTCCAGGAAGCTGTGTTGCAGTGACACTGCACTCCCTGTCTAACAGAGCATAGTGAGAAGGAGAAGCTGGAGACGGACCCCATGTACAAGCTGGACCACGGGGGACGGGACAAGGAGAAGTTGCGCGCCTCTCTGCCCACACTCAATGAGCTGCAAGAACAGCAGGCTGCCTGGAAGGATGACTTTCAGATCAACAGCGCCCTCCGCAGGAAGTTCAGAGTATGTGCATGTGTACTGTATGTATGTTTGTACGTATGTATAGAAAGGGAAACGTTGGAAAGTTGGTTCCCGCTTGATTCCTGTCTGGCTGGGATTTCCAACAATCCAGACACAAATGAAAACATCTTAAGTGTGAGGTGCTTGTGGTCCCAGTACCAAGTGTGTGTGGGGTATCATCACGTGCCTGTGCTCCCCCGACCATCCTGACAGGATGAGAAGAAGGTTATAGCCGAAGAGGAGCAGAAGGACGATGAGGTGAGGAAGAGGATGGGCCTGTCCATCCCGCTGCTTCCAGAGAAGGAAGAAGACAAGAAGCTGGCCTCCCTGCTGACCTTTCAGAGCCCGGAATGTGAGCACCTGTGAACCACACGCACACACACACACACACACACACACACACACACACACACACAGACACAGGTGGTTAGGCTGCTGGGCATCTAACCTTAGACCAAAAACATCAAGCACTTTTTTTTTTTTTACAGTTGGATAGAATTTGTCAAAATTTAGATTCTATTTAGCAGAGAAATTAGTCTGTCTGCTATGTTTTCCGACGTCTGTGTTTCAATAGATTACAAGGCACCACAGTACTCTCCACAAATGCCTTTTGACAGGTTAATTTACAGAATCACCACAGTAATATTCAGCTCAGTTCGGTTGTATTTACAAAGCGCATTTTCAGAACGTTACATTGTCTCAAAGTGCTTTGTATTATCCTTTCTCAGTGTCCCCAGTGAGCAAGCTAGACGCAGCAGTGACAGTAGACCTAGTTCCTCAGGACCGTGGTACTAACTTCTTGTCATTTTCATTCATCTCCAGCCTATGATGACCGGCAGCAGAGCAAGCGCAAGGAAATCTCGTCCCGCTCGTGGTTCAGCTCCCCCACCGGCCAGCAGGCGAGTCCGGCTGGGAGCCTCCTTCACAGACTGACTCTGGGGGCCCGGGGGGCCGCGGGGGCCTCTGCGGCAAAGATGTCCTCAGCATCGTCCTCAGCCAGCTCGATCGGACTTATCCGGAAGAAGGGGGTCGGTGGGAAACCGCCGTGCGCTGCCATGTCAGGCCGCAGGAAATCCAGCACCGAGGGCACGCTTTCTGACACCACGGAGGAGAGGGTGGTTTCTGGACTTTCGGAGGGAGGCGCGGTGGGGGCCGGGTGGGCGGAGCCTCAATGCAAAGAGACCAATCAAGAGTCAGAAATGATGGGGAAGTGCAACGAGGCTGATGTCCCCCCTGCTGGTACTTCAAGGACAGATGGAACATCAGCATCATGTGGGAATCGTCAAGGAGAGGACAGCGGGGAGGGGGCCTCTTCTGCTTTGAGGTCTCTGGTGGCAGACTACAGTGACTCAGACTGAGTCAGTACTCTGAGTACCTCCGGGGGCTGCTTTGCGAGGCAGCGGGAAGAGTCATAGTACCTTGGGACTGATGGAGCCAGAGAAATGAGTCTGAATCTACATCACAGAGCTATCGGAAGTCGGGATAATTGTAGCGTAGCTCTCACTCATGCTCAATGTAACGATGCAGAAAACTGGATTCAGTCTGCTAGCTTTATTTCTTTTAAGTTTACTGCACGATCTTCACCTTTTATATGCACCATCGTTTCTGGGTCTGCAGACTCAGATCTCATGGTGCGTTATGATGTGTGATGCATGCAGGTCTGATAGTGTGGAACATGAGTAAGATCCACAGTGGTGACCAAGTTGGCATTGTGCTAAAAGCTGAGTCTTTGCTGATCCTCTGTGGTCAGTCTGTATAACAGGGAAGTGCTGGGGGGGTGGATGTATTCTTCTCTGGATGGCACTATCATAATGAAGACTGCAAATATTTGTGGCAGAAAATAGAGGAAGTCGTTACCTCACTCGTGCCATTGGTTGCTCAGGTATTGAAGAGTTAAGATAAAATTCTGCCTGCATTATGCAGTGATGCTGACTAATCTGACAACTGTGCCAGCCCCCCCGCTTAGATGTTTACATTAAACTCTGTCTGTTAATAAATGTTTTCCTGTGTGTGTTCAGCTTACTGTCTTCTCTTTCTGTGTGGTTTTCTAGACGTCTTGCTCTGGACAGGACAGCAAACATAACCGAACAGGAATGACACTTTCAGATTTTGTGCTCAGTTATTTTGTTTTCAGCATGAATTTCAGCTTTCTTCAGTATGTGGGGCGGCTCAGTGGCTGGGCGGCTGGGCGGCTGTGCTGTTACCTGACAGTTCTGGCAGTTTGACACCCGTCTTGTGCTTGTAGAGTTTGCATCTTCTTTCATGTCATAAGGTTTTTTTTCTTCCAGGTGCTTCTGTTTTCTTCTGCAGTCCAAATGCCTACATTTAGGTAACAGGCGTTTGTAAATTGCCCGTAGCAAGTATGTGCCCTGCGATGGGCTGGCATCTTGTCCAGGCTGCACCCCGGGAATCTGCTCTTTGCCAGCGAAGATAACTGCGATAGGCTCCAGGCTGCCAACATCAGTCAATAAATCCATGAGGAGACACAGGTGGCCACCTCGAGTAGTGTATCCCAAACCAGTACTCGGGGAACCCCAGACCGCCCACATTTTTGCTGCCTCCCAGCTCCCAGCCAATCAGGAATGCCGAATACCTGGTACAGGTGCGCTGGGAGCTGAGAGGAAGCAAAAACGTGCACCGCCTGGGGTTCCCCAATGACTGGGTTGGGAAATACTGCCCTAGGGTGCCATCTGGGCTTCGACCAGGACCAGACGTTTGAAGGTGGTTGGAAATCAGTTTGGTCTCCCTCTAGTGGATCATTTGAGGAACATTTATAACTGAAAGAGCAGCAGCCAAAGGTTGCCCGTGTGCCTTGAGGAGGTCATTACACACCCCAGCTGGGCCTCAGGCCCCCGACTCCACCCTGGATTTTGTTTAATCTCTTAAATAGTCCTTAAGCTCTTAATCGAACTAACTGAACAACCAAGAAAGTTGAATTTGAAGTCAGTCTACATGCAGCTGATATTTGGACATCTAATCAAACCTGTGTGGTCGAAGTTCCTGGGATGGCTGGGCAGCCAGCTGACCTTGGACTTCCTCGGATTTCCCCTTAATAGTCCTACCTAAGTGTGCTGTGTGTGTTTCTATATGTACATATGTGGTGCTCTGGGTCATTTTGGGAAGGAATCAATGAAAATAATGAGAAATGTAATTAGTTAATCATATTAATGTTTGTTCTGTGGGTTTAGGATGTATCTTTTTTCCCGGAGCTGAAATGACAATATCTCGATAACTCTCACCAGGCTAAGCGGGTAGGGGATGGATGGATGAATGGATGGATGGATGAAATGGCATTGCTGTAGATAGGACCTTACGGCTGACTTGTGTAACTAACAGGGTTTATCTTCCACCTTTGCTCATTCTGAGTTTCATTCCTGAGCCTCCTGTGCTATTTGTGAGTCTAACCCTCTTTATACAGCAATCAAGGAAGCCTGTCCCGGGGGGGAGGGGGGTGGCCATGTTTGGACAAAGAGTGGAATGCCCTCCTGACTGAACCCCTCACACAGAGAAGGCCTCATGATGCCAGATATGGGCAGATCAAACTCCAGGCAAGAATTGCTTACCCAAAGACCTGACCCTGAGGAAGGATTGTAAAATCAGACTTAATTCTGGGAAGCCCATGAGCACCGATCACATGTAAGATAAAACACAAGGTTTTCTGAAGATAGGGCAAGGAGACATAGAAAATAGATGGATTGTGAAAGACGGCACAGTACAGTTCTGCATGGCTACAGCCTGGAAACCTGTGCTGTGAAGTTATTGATGTGCTCCATGGGATTTGGAATTGAATGGTTTTTTACAGGGGCGGCATGGTGGTGCAGTGGTTAGCACTGTTGCCTCCCACCTCTGGGACCCGGGTTCGAATCCCCGCCTGGGTCACATGTGTGTGGAGTTCCAACTATAGGGGGATCACACTACTCAGCCTCCCTGGTAAGGTCTATTCGGGGGTGCTGGAGAGGAGGGTCCGT
>JAODJX010000001.1:8120419-8133620 GCA_026776945.1 Isichthys henryi | reverse complement strand
CCCCCCCCCCCCCCCCCCCCCCCGGGGCGGCGGCCGCCCCCCCCCCCCCCCACCACGACACGTGAGGCAGGCAGGGAGTTTAAGCGCTGCCAGAAGCTGCCCTCTGGGAGCCCCCACCCCCCAAGCTGGGGCCTCGCGGCCCATCTGCCCCTTTGGCAAAGAGCATCCGGTCAGGGCGGCCTGCTGGGTGGCCCTCGCTCACCGACAAAACAGCTCGGGGGGAGGCCACCTTTCAGCCACCGCTTAAAGGGACGGCACGCTGGGCCGCGCCCCCCGCCCCGCCCCCCCCCCGCGCGGGGGGGGGCGCGCCCCCCCGCTGAACGAAATTTCAAGGGGGTTTGAACTGGTCATTTTACTGCGTGCCTGAGAAGGACATTTTAAAGCTGAACGGGTTGATTAAGAAGGCCAGCTCTGTACTGGGTTACAGGCAGCAGCAGAAGGGACAGAGGCGCCCAAACTGCTCTGCATAATGGAAAATAAGACCATCCTCTCAGCACTGACAACACAGAGACAAGGAGGACATTCAGTGAGAGACGCCAAACATCCGAACGCCACTGACGCTGAACGGACACTGAATGTATACATGCCATTTACGTAACAGTCTTTTGCATAACAGATTTCTTGAACTGTACTTACTATAGTGCTACACTGCTTGCACAGTTCTGTTAAAATTATGTTGGTGTCTATTTATTAATGATTTTCATTAATGCATTTCTATTTACAGTACATTATCCTTTGTTGCATGTATTGCTACTGGAAAAAGGAATTTCCCAGCCATGCAGTGGCTCAATAAAGATTTCAGTAAAGTTCTAAGTTATCTTATTAAACCGATTAGAAAGGTCTTCATACCACACAGACTCACACGTTCGGTCTTCTGCTGCTAAAACAAACATCTCTTAAAATTAAACATTACAAAATGTAATGACTGTGGACTGTGTAAATACATAGAGTTCTAATCCTGAGACCTGGTGCAGAAAATCACCTTACACACATACACGGTGCATAAGAAAATTTATAGGCCAAAACCAATGGGCAATTTGCAAGATGTTGATGGATTGTTATAAAAACTGGGAAGTTGTCCCTCCTTTAAGGTTTCGGTTCAAGAGTTCAAATACATGCAAGTACAGTTTAAGAAAGAAGAAAACACTATCCTATAGGCTAATCGGGGGAACATCCCTAATCTTTCTGGAACTTGCTTCTGATTGTATCTCACGGCTGCAGAATCTGTCATTATCTCGTGGGTCACCAAGCCACTTTAAGTTCATCCGCAACTTATGCGAAAACAGGATATGGTAAGGAGGGCATTTTCGTGGGCATTTCGGAGACACGTGGTGACCCCCAGGAAATCACCCGCTGGAAAGGACAGTGAGATGTGGAAACGCTAAAAAAAGGCCAAACTGCGGGCCCCTCCAGAGGTAAAAACTGTGTCTATTCTACTTAAAACCTCTGAAGCAATTTAACATGGATAAAGCAGCCCAGCACCCCCATGGCCATGTGACACAGGACTGCAAGTATCCCACGGTCACATGATCCAGAAAAACAGCCAATGAAGAGAGGTCCCAAAGAGGGCTGAAGGCTTACTGCAGATAAGTGACATCCACTAGACGACCTGGACTCCGCGTCAAACCATCAGAAAGTAAAAGAGGACAAGAAAAATTAGATCACAGGCACGTCTGCTACAGTCTGTCTGACCTCAAACCTGCTGATGTGCCTGAAAGGTTATTTTTGCCAATTTGTGGTCCTCTTGAGGAGACATTAAACTCAAGCAGAGACAGTTTAGATTATTTTCTGCAATGAGATGTAAAACACTTTCCCTAAACCAGCAGAATGTCAGCATAACCTGTATGCTAATGGATGGATGGTCTATAAGACATTAATTTCCAATTATCTGTCCTTTCAACAACATAAATGTTAACTAGTCATTTCTGATTAATTGTGAACAGTTTATGAAGAACGTTATGCACTCAAATAGACTGCTAGGCACTCACTTGACTTCTGGAAGTGTACCTCACATCTTCCACAAAAACACCTTAACTTCGGCACAACCAGGACAAATCAGGGTGATTCATTTGTACATTTATTGTACACAGCAAGACAAATGAAACGCATCCAGGAACAAAGTCATTATTTCACAACAACATAAATGTCCCTTGACAACATACCATGTAATGTAAAGTGTTATCCAGGCGTTGGTTAGTAAATATTTAGATAGTTATAGACTTTGCATTTAAATAAGTTTAACACATTTACATTCAATTTATTTAGCAGAGGAGAAGGCCGGGTCAGTCAGTCCCTGCAGCACTGGAAGGCGAAGGTCCTCGCTCAGCTGCCCAATGGTGTCCAGTACCGCCACTTACCCTGAGGGTCTCGATGACCAGGTCACGCGCTTCCAGTTCGCCCTCCATGATGCTGAGCAGCGTCAGCAGCTCCGGCCGGCTCAGGGTATCGATGTTAAAGTCACATTTCTGCAACAGAGAGCGTCACCCAAAGCAACTGTGAGACCTTCTAGGGTTTCCAATGTAATCATCATAACTGAGAAGGCTAGCGTTGCTAGAATGAATTACAGGATAAAAATCCATGAAGCCAGGAAAGTGACATCGCAATACAGACAGAAATGAGCCAACAATTGCATTTCTAAGAAAGTAGCTTTATGAATTCGAAACATGTGGTTCTGTATTAACTGTTTTAGGGGCTGGGCAAGTTTACGCACAACTGAAACCACCAGTATTAATCTTTTAATTGGAAAACATGAATGACTTCTAAACTGAGTAAATCTGAGTAAAATGTCAAGAAACTATTCCCACTGAATCCTTAGCAACAATGTGAAAATTAAAATTAGCAGAGGTGGAAAGTTCAGGTTCCAAAAGTACAAAGATTTTGTCTCAACCTACCAGCTCAGTAAAAAGAGACTCGCGGGTTGGAACAAAATCTTGGTCTGGATTTATACTTTCTGAACCGGAACTTTCCACCTATCAAAATCAGAGGGATCATTTTCCAAGCGCTGGCGATGATGAAGATGTTAACTTTGACATACTGAAGCGGTGTCTCAGACCCTTTTAAATGAATGAAAACCTCGCCTCTGTATTAAAAATAGTTCTCAGGTTGCCATTTGCTCTTTAGGCGTCAGACCAGAGCACCTGCTCTGGCCACATTCTACATTCCAGCGTCTTGGCAGAGCAGAGGAGGAAATCACCAATGGGTCTGTGCCTCTGCCTGAGACTGAAAAATGGAAATTTGTTGCAAAAGGCTCCAAAAACCAATTATTATGAAATAAATCAGCAATACTGCTTTAAGGGTCAAAGATTAAACTGATTAAGATTAATCGCGTTTTATTATAAGCCTAATCTCTTGAAGAACCCGTGCGTGACATTTCATGCCAGATCAGTCTGCTACAAAGACGAGGGAGGAGCAGTCAAAACCACCATCTCTCACATGCAGCTTATCTGGAAGGACACTTTAATATTCACAGTTTTTATTCCATTAAAAGCGGCGTATTCCATTCTGACTGACAGATATGCAGAACATATTGAACTTATGTTTCCATGTATCGATCTTCCACTCCATTCTACCAGGTGAAAACACTGATGTCGTCTATATTATAGCATGACTTTGCATGCTTAATGGCACCGTCAAGGCTTTAACTACAATCTTATCTGAACGAAGACTGAGTTTTAGCTCTTTAATGAGGTTCAGCCAATGTACAAGGGAGTGACAGCAATGTTTTTTTAACTGTGTATAGGGCAAAAAACTGAAGTCCAACACTGAAGATCATCAACCGTGCTTTGCTGTACAATGCAGGCAGGTGGGATCTGCTATGGAGAATATACAGTTTCTGCAAACACATTCACCAATGCTTTGCACTTTAAGACGCCCCGTCTGCACTGGTTCACTGCTTCTGGAGAGGATATGGTGAACAGAATGCATGGGGCTTTGTCTTCAGTGTACAGGTGAATGCTGTGAGAGTTTCAAACCAGGAGGGAAAGACCACATATAAAGTCTGTCAGCCTTAATGCTGATGTGGGACATCCTGTAATCTTTGAAACTAGGACACAATGACTTCTTGGGTGACCCTGCTAGGAGCTACGAAAAACAGATACAATTATAAAGACATCAAGTGATCTGTAATCCTATTTGGTCCTCCGAACCGTAATAAGAAACGATGGCGGCGTTGACTCCGTAACCACAACCTAAAGTTACCATAAGAGTAGTTTAATGCAGGCAAAGGCATGTTCCAGAACAACACCCCCCCCCCAGCCCCCCCAAAAAAATAAAAAATCATCTCACTGGGGAATAGACCTTCGTCTGACTCATACGCTGGAATCTGCGACCATCTAGTGACTTCACCGGTTTGGCCAAGTCTACATTCAACACTGCTTAAAGGTGCTTATACCGTGTATTCATTTATTAAATATACACCACTCAAGTTCCTAACCGGATATTTTTGTAAAAGAATTGTTGTCGCATCTTCGCTTCCAAACGACACGACCTATATTCTAAACGAAGCAGCATTTTCCACCATAACGTTCATGTCTGCTGAGAAAAACTGCAATAATCTATACGCAATCTACATAAATATTTTACTGCTATTGACACATTAAATATAACACTTCGAGCGGTGCCGCTGTTCATTCAATTGACCATCTGCATTGTGTTTGCTCTGATGGGTGGTGCATTTCCACTGAATGTATGCATAAGGTAAATTATGTCTTATCTACATTACAATGTTTAAATAACGTAAAACAATACGTTAAGATTTAAGAGAGAGAGAGCCACATAAAGCACTCAACACGAAGGGAGGGGGAAACACAAATCTTGAATATATTGTGCTGTACAGTAAGTCAACATCTCCGAACGACTTTGCCCACGCTTAAAACATTATTTTAAATGCATCTGAAATTAAAGACTACAAATGCTTTCCTAATCGCCCCCTATTAAATACTGTCCATTTTGTGTGGAATTTGTGTGCTGGTTACCTACTTAAACACATTGTCCGATAAACGTAAGCCGGGTGTACAAGCTAAGATTTATGACTCATTAATTAAAATATTCGGCAACCAAAACAATTACAAGAAACCGCATTTCAGCGTTTATATAGTCAGTCTTACCGTCCGGAGACCACCGTGAGCCGCCGCCGTTAACGCCTGAACCGGGGCCGGCGTCTCCCCTCCTGCTCCGTCCGTCGCCATCTTCGCACTGCGGAGAGACTGGCTGGATGCGTGTTAATGACAGCGGCGGAGACGGGCTGGATGCGCGGTGAAACCAGCGGGGAAGAAACGGACTGGATGCCTGATAATAACAGCGGCGGACAGACGGGCTAGATGCGTGTCAGTGACAGCGGTGGAGAGCCGGGCTGGGCGCGTGTTAAAAGAAGGAAGGTTACGGTAAGGAACCCTGGTCTTGTTATATGCTAAGGAGGCATATAAGCCCATCGTTCTACCACCCAAGGGCAGCGCCGACCACAATATGGCACATCTTACCTTAACCTA
This sequence comes from Isichthys henryi, assembly GCA_026776945.1. Taxonomy (NCBI): domain Eukaryota; kingdom Metazoa; phylum Chordata; class Actinopteri; order Osteoglossiformes; family Mormyridae; genus Isichthys; species Isichthys henryi. The sequence goes on along the minus strand of JAODJX010000001.1, from coordinate 8,128,134 downwards.
CAAACCAGTAATTCAACACCAAGACTGTAAGAAAATGAACTAAGGAGGCTTTGCAGTAAGGCTTTGAGGAGACAGTCTGGGATATGCTCTGTGAGTCATACGCTGAGGACTTTGAGGGACTACAGACTACATCCGCTTGTGTTTGAATAACAGAATCCTCACAAACCGTGAATCATGAAGGACCTGAAGGAACTTCTCACCAAGAAGGAAAGGGCCTGGAGACAAGCAGATGAAGCAGTGCTGGTGGACCTGAAAATTCAACTCCAGGAGGGGAAAAACCACCAGAGGGAAAATCATGGAAACACAAGCTTTAGCAGAACAGCAGGATGGAAGTGTGAAATGGGAAGAGGACCATCACTGGCTACAAGCGGGCAGGAAACACTGCGGTGGAGTGGAGCACAGACAGATTTGACTCTCAGAAGCCAAGCCAGCCCTCCCCCGATGCCACCAGCTTCAGTGTGCCTCCTGGGGGGGGGGAATAGGGCTCCTCATTGCCCCCTCCCTTCTCCACAACCTTCACACTTCCGTGCCACTTCGCCATCAAAGACACAAAATCCAAGGTCTCCAACCCCACCCCACTTGTCAATCTGTCTCTCTCTGCAGTCAGTCCCAGGGTGCTGAAGACATGTGCCAGCCATCTCTCCAGGTCCTACAGTACCTGTTCTCCATACTTCTGAATCTGCAAAAGGTGAACCAGCTCCTGTGTGGTCCCTGCTCTAAAGGAAAGACGCTCCAGTTCCCTTTAGGACTTCATAACTTTGAGAGGCTGGTACTGAAATAGCTTTGATTCCTGGTGGCAGACCACCTAGATCTCCTGCATTTTACCTACAGTATACAATTGTGTGGATGATGACCTCATCCACATGCTTCATAGAGCCTGCTCCCACCTAGACGAACATGGCATCATAGTCATGATCATGTTCCTTGACTTCTCCAGTTCCTACAACACCATCAAGTATTTCCAATAGGGAAATAAGCTCAAGACTATGTAGGCTCCTGGATTATGAACTAACTGACTAACAGATGGTAGTTCATAAGGTTCCAGGACTGTGCCTTTAGATGGTGGTGAGCAACACTGGTTCACTTCAGGGAGCCTTGTTATGTCCCTTCTTCTTCACCCTCTACATTAGGGATGTCAAACTGCAGTCCTGGGGGGCCGGAGCCCTGTGTAACTTAGTTCTTTCCCTGTTCTACCACAAATGATTCAGCTCAGGAGCTGTGTGGTAATTAGCACAAGGAGTTGAATCAGGTGTGTTAAACGAGGGCAAACCAAAAATTGTGCAGGGCTCTGGTGCTCTGGGGCTGGAGTTTGACACCCCTGCACTACATGTCAGTCTTCCAGTAGAACACCAGCCCTTACCATCTACAGAGGTTCTCTGATGACTCCTCCATTGTAGGTTACACGAGCAACAGAGATGAGTAGAGAGGACTAGTACAGGACTTTGCTGAACATCAGCAAGACAAATAAGTTTGGTGGTGGACATTTGGCATGAACTGGAGCCTCTGAGACTGAACAAACTCATCAGAAAGCCCAGCTCCATCACAGGACTGACCCTGGACCCAATGGAGTCAGTAACAGAGAAGGAGATGAACAATTCTGCCCACCACAGGGGGCGCTCTCTTGAAGCACCATTACCCATTGGCTCCTTCCACCATGCAATGCAAAGAAGCACTACTGGGGATCCTTCCCTCCCTGCTGCTGTCATGCACTACAGTGCCTCCTCCTGGCATTACACCCTCACCCCCATAACTCATACTGGGACAGCATCTCGTCTTTGACATAGGTGCTTTCGGGTTTTTAATTGGTCATAGACTACCTGCTAATTTATTCTCTCTGTTTTTCTCTTAATATAGTGAAACCTGCTTATAGTGATCAGGGTTATAGTGATCAGCTCTTGATATGCATCTATAAGCTTGGGACAGAATCATTACTATACAAATACTGTTTAAGTACTTTGCTTATACTAATCAAGCAGTCCGCTTACAGTGTATTACAGTGTATATTGGGTCTTTTTATACATGACAACATACAGAAAAAAATAAAAATTCTTTTTTTTTTGCTTTACTTTACTTTGATAGCCCTATGTTGCCTTGCGGTGAGCCATCTGCTTTTGGCTAGCTACCTGGGGCTAATGCTGCATGAACGGAAAGCACGACGGGAAAAAGAAAGTTATTTTCTCTCAATTACAAATATAGACTCATCGAAGCTTATGATAAACTGCCAAAAACTAGCCACCGAGATGCAACAGTTAAAAGTCGATAAGCTGCATTTTAAGTATTGTATGTACTATACTGAAGCGCCGAGCAGACGAGGAATCGAGGAAGTGGGAAATGCAAACGACGAGAGGCGGATTGACACGAAATTGTTCTTTATGTTACGGGACTGCACAACAAGCAACAATACCGCAAGACACATAAATGACAAGGAAACGCGGGGAGTTACATTACGGACTGTAAGTTCACACATGGCAGGTAATTACACAATGGCTAAGACACATGAGGATCAGGTAAAAACAGAATACAACCACAGTCCGACAACCAGATACACAGCACAACAGGTACCTACACTAAAAAGTACAAACAAGGGCTATATACAAGACATGCACGGGGCTGTAAACATGCGCTCACGAGGCATGCAGGAAAATGCAGTTGCCGCCGGCGCTACAGTACTATAGCTTATTTGAATTATACATAGTTCAGTAATTTAATTTGTACAGTAATGTAATTTGAAAAGTGCTTGAAACAGCTGTACTGTATTTTGAGAGTCAATAAAATTCTGTAAATAGCAACGCTGTCCATTCTATTACCTTATATTCATGTAATGAGTATACAAATGTCAATTAGATGGTAATCTGCCGGAGACATAAAGAAAAAGGAAACAATTCAGTTAAAACGATCGTCTGCTTATAGTGATCAATTTCACCCAAATAAATGTGCACAACATGTATTTGTATGTACTATGTGCACTGTCTTTGCACCTTGTCTGTTTTTCATTAATGTATGTTGCTCTGTGCTCCATGTACCTTGCTGCTGTACGCACAAGAATTCCCCCCTAGGATCTAATATGAAGGCACAGTAGAGAGAGGTGCTGGATGTGTGTTATGGTCACTGCAGAGAGACGCGCTGGATGCATGTTACAGACAAGGCAGAGAGACGTGCTGAATATGTGTTACAGTCACGCCAGAGAGACGTGCAGGATGTGTGTTACAGACAAGGCAGAGAGACGTGCTGAATATGTGTTACAGTCACGCCAGAGAGACGTGCAGGATGTGGGTTACAGACAAGGCAGAGAGACGTGCTGAATATGTGTTACAGTCACGCCAGAGAGACGTGCAGGATATGTGTTACAGTCATGCCAGAGACGTGCAGGATGTGTGTTACAGACACGGCAGAGAGATGTATTGTATGCGTATTACAGACACAACAGAGAGATGGCCTGAATGTATGTTATGGTCACTGCAGAGAAACATGTTGGATGTGTATTACAGACACGGAGAGAGACATGCTGGATGCGTGTTATGGTCACAGCAAAGAGACGTATTGAATGCATATTACAGACATGGCAGAGAGACGTGCTGGATGCCTATTACAGACACAGCAGAGAGACGCGCTCGAGGCGTGTTACGGTCGTACCAGAGAGACGCGCTGGATGTCTATTACAGACACAGCAGAGAGACGCGCTGGATGGAGAGAGACATGTCGGATGTGTGTTACAGACCTGGTGCCTACAGATGTGTGTTAAAGATGCACAGATGCATCTGGCAGGCTGGACGTGCCTTATGATCTGCACCATTCTACGAGGGCCGAAATGCAGGACTGGTTAATCGTGTGGAGACCTAGAGACCACCTTCTTTGGGAACGGCAGCATAGCATACAGCCAGTGCACCCGCTAATGCTACCCGATATTCCTGGCTGGCACCACCTCCTGGCTCACCCCAGGGTGGAGCTTGCCAAGGGTGCCATATTGGCTCCGACCAGCTCTGCCGAGACGGGCGCACACCCCTGACACCATCTGTACAACTGGGCGCTTGATCACTACCCACTGTTCTCAACTTAATTCATTCAGTCCAAAGTGAATTTCCATGATGGTGCAAGCAGCGGCAGTTCTGGCAGACTTGGTGCCCCCGGTGAAATTTGAACCAGTCAAAAACCCCCCTGGCCTCCCCCCACCCCCAGCCCAAACAACCACCAGCAAAGGTCCTTCACCTCAGAAGCAACACAAACACATAAATGCAGCAAACTATTTTTTATTATAACAGTTCAGGCAGTTCATAAATCCAGAAATACTTCAGAGAGCTCCCATTCATGCATGTATGCTGTAACTGAGACACTGTCATGTTCCTGAAAGGCGAATCAAGCAAGTTCTTTAGCTCTTACGCGCTTCTACAATAATTATGTTACTATGAAAAGTCACCTGAAATATGCCTTTGGGGTCAATTTGAGTGAGCATTTGTTCCTATACAAACTTTCTTCCATCCAAATCTGATGGTCCTTCATGCGTTAATGTCATCACAGAGGCTTCAGATGGTTCTGCAAGCTCCTTGGGTGACAGGCTTCGAAAGGTTACACCAAACATCTCTCCCACATTCCGCAAAGTCAGAACTCTCTTCTGAAGGGCTGGCGTTGCAGATCAACAGTAACTAATTGTGAAAAGTCACCTCCAGTTATTTCTGGGTAGCACTCAAAGGTTCATCAAAGAATATGAAAAATGCACACATATGAAAAATGCTTCCGTGTGGACCTCAGCCTTTTTTCGGGTTATTTTAAAACTGCCTCCACACTCATATCCTCTCATACCATATCCTTTGCAGAGGTTTGCGCAGCGATGGAGTATGTTGTCCTACATTCAGACACATACCTTCAATTTACTTACTTCTCTTAAGTGCTGTGCTCCCCTCTGCCATCAAAATTGATCCTGAGCCCATGCCAGATCCTGCTACGTCGCATGTAATTAACTCCAGCTTTTGTAAAGTACGAGTTTAACTTAGCAGCTATTTTCTGCCCAGCTGAGCTTGCAGGAGACCTTGCTCTGGCTGGCCAGCAGGCATCTTTCATCTGCTGTAAGAAGGCAGGTGAACACAGTCGAAGCAGCCTTTTTATAATATCTTTGCTACAAGCCAAGGATAAACGCCATTCCAATTATATGCAAATTTACTTAGTTCGTCTTTAGCTTCAACTGTGATGTCTTTGTTACGTAGTAAGAGGTTAAAGCAAACTGTCAGGGGAACATTTTTCAGTTAGTAATGTATAGCAAAATTTTTCCATAGGACAAATATAAATTTGTTACAGAAACCTGCAGAAAAAGGTGTCAACGCTGAACAAGCCTTTATTAATGCCAAAAGTTCTGTTATACATTTAGCATTTAAAATGATCTTTATTATGAGTTTTTTTCCCACATTGTTCATTGTGTGATACAAAGTATTAAAGAACAAACATAATAACATGAATGAATCATCATCTGCAATTCAAGTTAGACCTCACTGTCCGACACAGAGAGGATATTATGACCTTAGCATAGGCCTTTTGCTCTCTCTACCCTGCTGAATTTGGCTTCTGCTAACTCAGCCACTGAGCGCCTGTTCACAGTGAGTGGCCGCTAGTGATGACAGTGTTTCCGCGCGGAGCTCCTCCCCAGCATCCGCGCGTGGCAGCCATGCAGAGGCAGGACGGTCCCTACTGCCTGTATCTCCTTTGCCCTTTGCATGCATGTGGCCAGGATGGCCTGGCACCCCGTGGCGGAATCGACAGGGAACAGATCCTTGCTGTTGTGCTGCAGCGGAACTGTACCACATCTCTTCCTCTAAAAGGACTGCCACTTGGGTGAAAAGGCCTTTATTCGCCAGCCAAGAATAAACAGCCTCTCTCAGATATTTCATTTTGATGCCCAAAAACAAAAACTTCGCTCTTAACTCTGGCTTTGGACATGATGGCATTGATCATTATGTGTCTTTTAAAATAGTAAGGATTCTGCTTACAAAATCTGAATATACAACAAAGGCTCCATTACACAAGGACAAAATACACCACAAAAAGCAGTTTTGAAGTTTGAGTATATTGAAAGTTGACACAACAGTGAGATTATCTCACCAGCCTTGTTTGAAATGTTTGTAGTATTTTCATTAGGTCTGGTAACAGCATAATTCTGCACTTATGATGTTGCTCTGTTTTGTCCTGCTCTGTGTTGCACCATGGTCCTGGAGGAACGTTATCTCATTTCGCTGTATACTGTGTGTATGGTTGAAATGACAATAAAACCTACTTGACTTGACTTGACTTGATAATAATGTTTCTCAGTGTTTCGCAACCCGGTCCACAGGCACCCCCCAGACAATTCATGTTTTTGCTCCTTCACAGCTCCCAGTAGGGCAGCAAAAATGTTCACTATCTGCAAAAGAGCTGGTAGGGAGCAAAAATGTAGACTATCTAGGGGTCCCCGAGGACTGGGTTGCGAAACACTGGCATCAGAGACATAACTAAACCTATCAGCGTATTCAGGTTTAATTTTTAAATCTCCAGCATGTTGTGTCATTTCACAAAAATTGACTTGCAAACCTGTACTGCTTAAGTGATTAGAAGATGGATCTTGTTAACCACCCACCGTTCTATGTACAGCATATACATGTATTTATCTTGTGTGTTTTGTCATGTTCTCTGTAAAGCCATTTTAAGGTCTCTGATAAGTGCTATTTGACTTTATGATATGCCTGCATATATTGAAATGACAAATTTTGACTTGAATTAATATGAATCACTGTTACGTATGGAAAATGGGCGCAAACTGTTTCACAAAATACAACACTTCAGTGCACATAAGCATAACTTCAAAAAGCCTGAACGCTATAGTTTACACGTGAAAGCTATGGTACCGGGATGTCGCCACCTGGTGGTAATGATATAAATAGCGCCTTCCCTCACAAGGAATTAAATCTAGTTGCGAATGCTTACCACATTGATTCAGTAATTACTTGTGTTGTAACAGTCCACCTACTTTATGTAAAGTAGGGCTGGCTGACGAGTGCAACCTTTCACTCCTGTTTTTTTATAAAGTGGCACAACTGAAGAGGACCACATACTTGGTAATTTCACATGGGTTTGAAAGGAAAATTACCCCCCCACACACACACACACACACCTAGGACTGCTACACTGCTCCCACCAGGACCAAAGTGACTGCATCCCATTTTATCTACATTTTACTGGATATTCCACAGTTGTTGTAACAACACCCCAGTCATACATCTATTCATTAGTGGGCCCCATGGTTGAAAAAATGTTACTAAAGTGCCCTATAGAGAGCCAAAAATTCCTACCCAACCCTTCATGTGGAAAGCCACACAGGGGTGGCCCCTTCATGTGAGATAGTATGGTGATGTGCCCAAGAAAATGTGTCTTAAATAAAAGGTATCCTAATGAGTGTCCGTCCAGTGGAGAGAATGTGGTGCAGTGCCCTATAAAGTGCCCTTACAATGGTCTAAGCGGTCCCTATGGGTACCCACCTGGTGGAACAGGGTGCAGCTATAAAGTGCCCTCCCAGTGGAGAGAATGTGGTGCAGTGCCCTATGATGTACCCTTACAATGGTCTAAGCGGTCCCTATGGGTACCCACCTGGTGGAACAGGGTGCAGTTATAAATTGCCCTTCCAGTGGAGAGAATGTGGTGCAGTGCCCTATAAAGTGCCCTTACAATGGTCTAAGCGGTCCCTATGGGTACCCACC
>JAODJX010000001.1:8107056-8117987 GCA_026776945.1 Isichthys henryi | reverse complement strand
TTCAATGCTCACGTGGGCAATGACAGTGAGACCTGGAGGGGTGTGATTGGGAGGAACGGCCCCCCCGATCTGAACCCGAGTAGTGTTATGTTATTGGACTTCTGTGCTCATCATGGACTGTCCATAATGAACACCATGTTAAAGCATAAGGGTGTCCATATGGGCACTTGGCACCAGGACACCCTAGGCCGCAGTTTGATGATCGACTTTGTAGTTGTGTCGTCGGACTTGCGGCCACATGTCTTGGACACTCGGGTGAAGAGAGGGGCGGAGCTGTCAACTGATCACCACCTGGTGGTGGGTTGCCTCTGCTGGTGGGGACGGAAGCCAGCCAGGCCTGGCAGGCTCAAGCGTATAGTGAGGGTCTGCTGGGAACGTCTGGCGGAATCCCCTGTCAGGAAGAGTTTCAACTCCTACCTCCGGCAGAACTTCTCCCATATCCGGGGGGGAGGCAGGGGACATTGAGATATTAAGCATAGAGATGAACTTTTAAACCAAATTGGTATGCTCGTGATTTTGGATTTATTTCAACTCCAAATCGACAGGAATAAATAGTTCACTTCCCTTCATGTTTTAGTGTTTCTTGTCCTGTACATGTGTCAGAGTCTCCTGAAAGTCTGTGTACAGTGCATCTGTTCCATTAATTCTTTTAATAACAATCAAATGAGTTACAATTTCAAAATGCACCTCGACGTGAAATCTTAAGTTAACAGCAAATCACAAAAAAAGAATGTAATCATATCATTAGGTATTAGCTGATATATTAGAAGAAGCTAATGTCTTAGCTCATGAAGTAGATTACTAGAAAATCCTGCCACAGTCTAGCAACCATGTCTAATCTTCGGTTTAGGAAATTACATTAACAGATACAACTGTATCATGCAATAAATTTTCTGATTTCATAGCATTCTATCTGTCTGCGGTATATGCAGACGTATACATAAACCACGGGTCGCTTTAAGAAATTCGTTGTTTGCGTAGGGAGATCGCAGGCTCTTATTTTGATAAATTGAACGCAACAGCCTACCGGAAGTATATTTGTTATTGTGCCATTTAACCTGCTGTCGTAGATCTATTTCCGTGTTTCGGACACGTCACCACTTTCAGTTTTGTTCGCTAGTTTAACCTGAAACTGAAACACATAGCATGTATTATGATATTGGTGGACATACCCGAAAAAATAAAATGAATATTAACCCATAAACCATCTTCCTGTAAACAAGTGTTTTTTTGTTTGTACCAACTATACAAGTTATATAACTAAGGCAACATTTAACACGTGTGTAGTATTAAATTATATTATGGAAATTGTAATGGAATACATGGGTTCCAACGGTTTACTTTCAAATCTTTAATTAATGCAGTTAGTTAAGCCATAATCGCTAATAGCCCCCCTCCCCCCACCAAGGCAAGAAATTATGCTGCTGCTGAGAAATACTAACAGATGAATAACCTGCACATTAAATCCTTGACTAATAAATACCCCGTCAAGTTTACGGGCAGAGGAGTTTGTTGAATTTCATATTCCCTTGCAAATGATCGTTAACTCTGACAGTGACATGAAAGGGACAGTACCGACAGATGGATTCTGTTCCTTCTCAATTTGCAGGGCTGTCCGTAGTTGTAATTCCCCAATAATCAAAACTGTTCAATACAACCTCATCTCCCCTTCCCCCAATAATTATGTCCCCCCCAAACAGATGGAGACCTTAAACTCCCTGTTCAAACCAAAGTTCAGCTATTCAGGCTGTTCCATGCCGTTCCTGTGAAAAGCAAACAAACGCAGCAAACCAGGTGATCTATGTGGGGAGTTGGTTATGGAAGCTTGCAGAACATACAGTAGCGACTACCCCATGCATCTGAATAATGTCACCTGGTAACACTGAAATGGGAACACCAATAACAAAAAGACGCTTGTGTGAATAACAGAGAACTGTAGCTTTGCAACGGATATTATATTGGAGCTATTCTTTTGGGATCGTAGAAAAGGCGGCGATCTGCGCATGCCGTGCTGCGTTCAGGAAACAGACAGACAGGAAGGGAGAGGGAGAGGGAGAGGGAGTGGGAGTGGGAGAGGGAGAGGGAGAGGGAGTGGGAGAGGGAGAGAGTGGAGGAAACGGTTCGCAAAATGGATGCGCGCAAACTTTCTGTTTCTATTTGACGCGCCGGAGGACTGCGTGACTTTCAGCGGCCCTTTGCGTGGACTGGCCGGGACGGCGCATGAGCCTCGCCGTCCTGGGGACCCCGGGCGTCCCCGGCCTCGCGCTAAACCCCCCGCATGCTCTCGGCTGGTCGCTCTCTGCTTCCTGGTTGCAAAACACCTTCTTTTTTTCCTCCCTTGAATAAATTGCGTTGTTAATATATAAAGGAAGGTTTGTCCGAGAATTACCCGGCGGCTACGTGAGAATATCGCACGAAGCCTTAACTTTTAATGTTTTTTTTTGTTGTTGGCCCGGAATTTTTATTTTAGTATTTTCTTTGACGTTATTTTATAAGAAAACGGGAATGTTGCCAGCGAATGACGGACGACTTTGCCAATGCTGCTGTCTGAGAGGAAAAAAATGAAATGACTGAGAAGGATATTTAAAAACAAAAGGATGGAAAATGGGAGCAATGCAGCGGACACAGGTGATGGTTATTCCAGCGTTAATCGACCTTCAGCTAACCAGCTAAACCCGGCTGACCAGCTGAGCCGCGCGCGGCGTCGTTTCGGCCACTAAACACACACGAAAGCTCGTCTTTTTTTGTAAAGAAATAAAGAGAAAATGCATTTATTTTCACTAAAATGTTTTGTGGGAGCCGTTAACTATAAGCCATGCACATAACCAGTTAACGTGGCTTATTTAATCGAATTAGAAACCGTCGCTAAGCTGTACACGGCCAAGCCGGGGCTCGCTGATGTGGTGGTCAGTGAAATGGCCACGACGCGTAAACGCCGTCTAAATGTACAAATGTTTCGCAATATAACAAATAATTGCGCGCTAGTTGTTCAACAGATGGAAGAAATGTAGTAGGTAACGATGTTTATTTTTCGAAAAAAATAAATAAAACGTTACCCGTTTGTACTTTATTTTGCGGAAACAAGTGCTTCGCATTTGTTTGTTGACAGTTGTCGTTAGGTCGATTATAATTGACATATATCAATTCAGTTATAACCAGGATAACGTAGGACTAAGCCACACGCAGAGTGGTCTATTATAATTAACGAAAGTTAAACCATGCCAGCACATTGTATTTTGCTACAGTGCAGTTCCCAACATAGTTTGTCATATGGTGGTTATTGGGAAAATGACGTGAATTGTGGGCAGCAGTTGTATAAAAGAACAAGGCCTGTCAACAAGAAACATGGCTCCAATATAAACCATGGAGAGTGACCTGCAGTGTTGACTGGTCATTAAATTGAATTAAAGAAAAACTGCTTTATATTTAGGTTTTTCAGTTTGTCTGCCCTGACTTCAGGAGCTATTAATGCAGACCTGTGAGCTTGATGTTGCTTTCATATTCACATTCTACATCCATGGCTGCTGGTGTATAAAGAATTCCATAATCTTGTATCTGTGATGTTCCCAGCTGGAAACAGACCTTCAAGTGACTCCATGCATCCTATCTTTCTCTACCACCCCACTGTGCTTTATATTCAGATAAGCTGGACTGGATACTGTGGAATGCTTAATAGAATCTATTTCTGTGATTTGGCTTATGTGTTGACTGAAACCTACAGTATGCTTCAGCTTGCTTTTGTCTTGGACTTTATGTATTGACCAGTATCGCAAACTACGTTCTCAGTCCATTATCTGCTCTCCCAAAGAGCTGGGTGTACGATAACAACCCTAGATACCAATCGTTCTTCATTAGTATCCACTTCAGTGCATGACTGAACATGTCATTCAGAAGCCCGAAGACCTCATTCACTTTAGTTTTTAAAAATTAAATGCTCTGTAACTAAAAATGTTTGTAGTGGTGCAACATGCATAGTTTCAGGGACAGAGCATTTATCTTGAGTCATTTCCTTAAATGATAAATTCCTTATGTGCAGTGCCATTTTCTTTTTAACATTAACATCAGGCTGTTTGTGGAAGCTGGTGTACAGGCCTGAGGTGAAGATGTCAGAAATTAGGACTTAAAACATGTATGTGGCTTTAGTTTAAAAGTAGTGTAGTGCTGTAAGAACTGCATTTTAACCAAACCTGGTGATGTCTCACATTTTTCTGCTTTAATAGCAAATTTGTCGACTGTGTGAATAAGGTTTGCTAGTAAGTCATTTCTACCTACGTGTTGTTTGTCTGGTAGTTATTTTGCTGTGCAACTTTTCATGATCTGCTCACGATTAAAATGTAGAATCTGTGGTCGGATGAGTAAATTTCATCTGTAAAAGTGTGGCAGTTTTGCTCTGGAGTTCAGACCTTTTGCTCCCGGGAGTTTTGAAAGCACCTGACCTAAGACTCGGCATTGTTGCATTCCCTGGTCTAAAGCCGTTAGCGTCAGATCTAACAGTGACATAGTTCATGGTTTCTCACTCTTCATGTAGGTATGGCATGAAAATGTAGTTGATGTCCACCCCTCCGTCATAGATAGATATCCCAAAGAATATCGCAGAAATCCAAGCAGCAGACTGCAATACCAAGTGGTTTTCTGGCTGAAAAGGAACAGCATAAACAGATTTAAAAATCAGTGTAACTGATGGGACTTGTGTTGTGTCTGGGCCATTTCCTGCTACTGTGCCTCAGAGAGCATTTTGCGTTAGATTTTTATAGATAATTATTGATCTGTTTGGTGATTCACTTTCAAAAAAGAATGGATAGGGCAATAGCATTTTAGAAGTTTATGGCCTGTTATCGGTCTATACTTATCTGTACCCTTTGTAACACCGATTTCCAGTATGTAGTAACTGGAAAAATGAACTTTGTTCTTGGGCACCGGCACCTTCTTGCCTGATTGATTTTTCTATTAGGGAAAAAAAACACACTTAAGTACATTTCCTGTTCTTTGCTGGGAATCTCACCAATAAACACACTGCTCATCCTGTTTTTGCTCCAGGTCTGCTGGAACCTGTGCCACTTGATTCCGAAATCTTTAAGGGCAAAATTCTGCCCGTGCTGCAGGATGGCTACATGTATTCCGAGTCTGAACGCAGCTTTCATTACACCTCTGTGTTCTTGGTGAATAGCTCTGCCCTGCAAGAGCAGGTGAGTTCCCTTTTTGTCCCACTCTAGTCCTCGCACAAGTCCTTCACCTGAGATTGGCTCCTTCTTAAACCTGGTCAAGAGATACTTGGCTGGGAAGCCCTGAATATACACAGGCGTGTGTGTGGAGCACTGGGTTATGGGGTCTGTGTCTGGAAGGTTGCTGGTTCAGATCTCATAGTGGGCAGTCATAGTAATCATATCACTGTTGGACTCTTAACCATGAAGTTTGCACCAGGGGTGGTGGGTACATGGTTTATCCCATCCTGTGACTCCAAACTTTTCTCTGATTATTTACATTATGGCTATTTAGCAGACAGTCCAGTCCCTGGAGCAATCAGACAATAAGTTGGGCTCCATTTATCCCAGGGGGAAATTGTGGGTTAAGGGCCCAACAGTGAAGGCATGGCTGCCAGCCACAGGACTCGAACCTGTGACCTTGTGGCCATAGACAAACTGTCCGCACCCACTGCACCACCAAAACCAAAAGTATAAAAAAGTTACGCGTGACTCAATCATCAATTATAACGTGGTTCTGCATGTGTGTGATTTTATCACGTGAATCGGTGCCATTGACTTGTAAGTCTAGTCCCTGAGCCTTGGAATTCCCCTTGACAGTATTCCAACTTCCGTGTGGAGAGAGAAGAGAGTGGTTACACACATGAGGAGCTAGAGGAGTCTTTCGCATTTTTGTTACTTGATGACAAGAACAAGGTAAGCAAATTAAGGGTAGCTCAATGATCGTCTGACATCTAAAACGCCCCTGATCTCTTCTAGGACAGAGAACTTTGTGTGGAACTACGTGTTTTAAAGGACATTTTACATGTGTGTATAATAAGTGTATGTACAATAAAGGAAAAATATTTTTAAAGGAGAGTATTGATGATTAGATCATCAGATGTTTTAAGTAATGAACAGATGAGTATTGAAACTATATAAGACTTTATGTAACCTGCTGAAACTAACCTTAATTTTTTTTTGTTAAATGAAGTGTAAACCACACCTCTCCTTCTCCTTTAAAAGGTAAACAATCTGTGTGAAACCGGCTTAGCAGTTGGGCATAGTGCGTGCTTCACCCTGGGCGATCCATCGAAAGGTATAACATTCATCCACACCTCACTCCTTCCTGCTCTGGCCCTTTAAGGCCGTCTCCTGACTTGTGCTATTCCTGTGCCTGTGAGCCGTGCTCCCTTTCTGCCTTTTGAATAGTGTCTTGGCTGCTACCCAGTAGCCACGCCTCTGTGTTTAACCCATGCACATTTGAAACAGTGTAACATGCTACATGCTATGTGAGCCATTAGCTGCTAACCTCAAGCTTTCGTTCATGAGAGCAGAGACTGCTGCTTTAGCTATCTGTTGGCCCGACGTGTGACCTGTGCAACACGCCTACTCCAGGGTTGGCTTACTGTAATTCAGAATTGCTGGGCAGATTCCAACGCATAAAGCAAAAATGAAAGTAGCCATATTCTTTCCTTGTTTACGTAAGAAATAATGCAGAAGAAGCTACTATCTTTCCTCATGCATGTGAGCACATGTAAAGCCACTTTATGCAAATCGGGCAGGGACAGTGTAACTCTGCTGGAACTGCCTGCTTGATCTGAAGGCACAGGTTCCAAAGCCTGGTTGTTCAAGCTATATATATTTTTCAAATGAATTGTAGCCTTTTAAGGGCTGTGTCAATTCACCTCCAGCTGTTTAAACAGCAGTATATGCTATCTTCCAACTCGTTTCTGTGGAGGAGATTCCCCCTGTGCCCCCCCACCCCAGACGCCCACATGCAGAACGGATCTATCCCTGAAATGACACCGCTGAACGAGGGCCGTGGCCAGTCAGTAAAAGAGCCCCGCTTACCATGCAGCAGCTGGGAGCAGATTGCTTCACTTGTGTCAGGGCTCTGGTTCTTCTGAAAATGAAAGCGAAAGAGTTCTGTGCTGCTTTATGGGGCAGAGGAGGCGGGAGGAGGGACAGAGGGAAGAAGCTAACCAGGGCCTCCCACTGCCTGATATGGGGAATGAAGCTGGGAAAATGTGAGCCTGGGAAAAGGAATTAAACAATGTGCATCAGAATGCAGTTTCCCAGCTTCTGGGTTAGTCTCCTGTGTTGTTGGAAAGACTGGTCAGTTTAGATTCAGAACATTTCTGTGTACTATTTTTAGTAAATTTAGTAAGTTGCTCCTTAATTATGAGGAGGTGAAAGGGCCTTGCATGAAACTGGAAGGTCAGGCGATGCATAGCCCTATAGCTGAGCGGTTCCCCATGTACACTCTTACTGCGTTATTTATAGGAGAGCCGGTTTTACAGTGACAGTCAATCTGAGAAGGAGCATGTCCACATGGACAGGCCTCAGGCATCAATGAGGCCTGTGTATTATTCAAATGCACGCAGCCACTGCATCTAAATCCATTCAGAGAATCGTGAAGCATCACAAAAACTTTCCACATTTGTTTTTATTTTAGGGAACTTTTCTATACATGCCATTCCAACTAAAGGACGATTTGGTTAATTTCACGTCCTGGTTTGTCCCTGTGCTTTTGAAGTTTTCTGGCTGAAAACCACAGGCCTGGAGCTCGATCTAGTTCTTTCACCGCTTAGGTAGTTCATTTACAGGCTACTTTTTTCCCTACACACACACGGATAAAGTTCCCATGCCATGTGGGACTGGAGTTTGTTCAAATGTCAGGCAGCTCTGTCGCTGACTGAGTGGCTGTCGGGAGGCAGTTGTTTTCCGAACAAAGTCTACCTCATGGCCCTAAGTGGCAGTGCCACCGGCGAGCTAATGCGCGTGGGCAGTGCCTGATGCAAGCACAGCCTGCTCGGCACTAAAGTACCAGCAGCCTTTTTGAATTTGTCTCGAAGAGGTGTTGCGCAACGCTTGCATAATGCTTTGCATTGTGTTAGCTGGGGAGCTGCTGAGGCTCTGACAACAGAGGCACAGTACTGAGGCGCTCTGTGTTCTGGCTTTTAACATCCATACCAAAGCGGTCTAAATGCCATAGAACTCGTAGGTTTTATAAGGCAGTCTGCAGTTTATTTTACGTACTTGAATGGTATTTAGGGAAATATACCAGTGGCTGAAGCAATCAACTTACCAAAACCTTGTCAGTTAGGCAGCTCAGTTTGGGGAAATGGTTACTATTGGGCTGACTGGGTTGTCATGCTGTTAACCCAAAGCCTTTGTGAGTTGCATGGCTTGGTTTGAGGAATTAGTTGCTGGCAGGATGGAGTCACGCTGGCGGCTGTGCTGAATCAGAACACGGTTTTGGATTTAGATTAGATTAATTTTTGTGGTCTCAAAGGAAATTTTCTTTTGAAAAAATAGCGTAATTGCTATACATAAAACCATTCAACAGGTAACGTAACACATAATACATTCGTCCTTTACACATACACAGCAAACCCGTATAATGTAACAGACCCTTCCCCGTTCACCGCATTTAACACACTAGCAAAAATGCCAAAATAAGTAAAATTGGGACGGGCTGCAAACATTATCTAGAGATTCCTTTTCGAAAAAATATGGAAAAAATCAGGAATGGGGGGCAGGGTAGGTCAAACTGCACATGCAGTAAATAGTTTCCAGGTTCCAGATACCAAAAACCGCCAGTCACCAGGGAAATGATTGTTCCGGAAGGAGAGGGCATTATGGCAGTTTTTTTCCATTGTGTTTTGTTTCAGTTCTCAGAAAGATTGTGCTTGCTTCAGAATGCGGTGTATACCAGCAGTCAAATGAGACTCAGGGATGGGGGTTCAAGTCATTCTTCACCATGCAAACATGGATAACCTGTAAAGCAGGCTGGTCCACCGTTAGGGTCCTCGCTGCCGCTAAGTTCCTAATCTCTCTCTGTTGATGGAAGCTTACATTTAGTTAAGAATGGAGCACAGCAACAGAATGGAAGAGTGAAGCTGGACGTATGGTTCTGTGATACTGCGATACTTTGCACATTTTGAAACATCACAGATGGTATTACTGTGGTATTACTGGTGGTATATCCCTGGGGGGGGGTTGTCCTCCTGTAAATGTTATTGTTTTTGTTGTTTACAGGTGTTTATATCTCAAAGTACTCTGACTGCCTGGACCCGAACCCCTGGTATCAGAGGAAGACTGGCTACATCGTCGTGTTCAAGTTGACCAAGGTAATGAAGGCACTAGGCTTTGGGGGGGTTTGGATGAGGGCTCTTTCGGACTGACACGACTGCTGTTGGCATACTTAGCACTGCCAGCACATTCTTACATTCCAGAAAGCCGTTGAGCTGAGGAGGCCCTGGGTGTAGAGCTGCCTCTGGCACACATGCACTTTCACATAGGAATCCATGTATAGACATATAGTTCCTCAGAGAAGATGCTATACAGATACGCTGGTAAGACATTCTCCGCCATTGTCCCACAGGGCAGGGTTAAAGCCGCCGCGGAGAACTACACCCAGAACTACACCCAACCGACACCGGGCTTCGACTGCCACATGTCGGAACAGATCTCCACTGTCTCCCCCGCAACCTGCTCCTTCCTGGCGTACGAGCGCACCCAGGTGAGCGAGCCGGCCGAGACGCGTCACTTCCTGCTCCGCCTGCCCCCCGCCCTTCTGTTAACACTCATGCCCGTGCTGCAGTATTACCTGTACGAGCTGTGCCCGGGGGACCCCAAGGCCAAACGCCCTCGCCACGCGTGTCCCTTTGCTGCCGTGGCGTTCACCTACGGCGAGACTGTGCCCACCACCTCGGTGCTACAGGAGCAGAGGTGAACCCCGTACTCCACACGCTAGGGCTGCATATCAGTGGTATTGTCTGCCTACAGTGCTGATCCCATGTCATTAAGGAAAGAAACCTTGTATATCCAAGGATGTGTGGACTTAAAATTGATAATTGACTTCTAAGTGATGTATTTATTTCTTTATTTTTAAAATAATGTTATTATGTTGTCCGATTCGTGAAGGGGTCATTCTTTTGAACTGGTTCTTTTCAGTGAATCGGTTTTCATATTTAAAGAATTGAGATTTTTTGTACATCAGCACATTGCATTAGTCAAAGTCTCAGATTCCAAAAATCCCAAAATATTTAACAAATTAATTCACTTACGTTAGCTACTGACATTCTACAAAAAGCAATGTTGCCTTCAGTGCTCCTCCGCATACCATCATCTGGGGTATGTGTGCTGTGCGCATGTCCGGCTGCAGGGTGGCTGTGTCTCACTACACCCGACTCTTGGTTAGCGTCACCGATTTCGGCACGTTTGATTGAAGTGGTTAATAGGCAATTCTCATGATACTCACGGGCCTCCATACATGGATGTTTATGATGTCATTTATTAATGCCTTATTATTTCTTATTTATAATGCATATAATTGCATTATTAGCCTTTATTCTATTTAATTCATTTCATTTGATGTAAGTTTTGTAGTCGCATTCCCCAAACCCCATTTTTCCCATTGGATACGTCTATTTTAAAACACGGGGGCAGCATGTGGCTGAGTGGGCTAAGCCTGTGATCAGAAGGTCGCTGGTTCAAGCCCGGCCTCGGCACATCTGTGGACTCTTGAGCAAGGCCCTTAACCCCCAGCTTCCTGGGCTCCGCAACAGGTGGCTGACCCTCACAGCA
Source organism: Isichthys henryi (assembly GCA_026776945.1). Lineage (NCBI taxonomy): Eukaryota > Metazoa > Chordata > Actinopteri > Osteoglossiformes > Mormyridae > Isichthys > Isichthys henryi. The sequence continues at coordinate 8,107,212 of JAODJX010000001.1, read as the reverse complement.
AGATGGGGGAAGTGAAAAAGAGAATTTACCCATATAACATCAATAACTGTATCTATTATTATTATAATTATTATTGCTGTTGGGGCGGCATGGTGGTGCAGTGGTTAGCACTGTCGCCTCACACCTCTGGGACCCGGGTTCGAGTCTCCGCCTGGG
>JAODJX010000001.1:8084093-8097983 GCA_026776945.1 Isichthys henryi | reverse complement strand
TTTAAATGTTTACTGTATACTGTGACGCAAACGCCCCGCCCCTTGCTTAAACTCCACCCCCGATTAATCGAGTACTCATTTCTCAAACCTGTTTATTACTCGAAATGAAATATGATCAAAAATGCCCATCCCTAATGGAGAGTTGTGTGACTGTATCCCAATCCGTGTATGCGTAATCAGATTTATAAATGTATAAAAGAACTTGTAAATCCGTACTGAGATTTGCAGATGTGTACAGGAATCTGCAGATGTGTATTCAAAATCCATGTGCGTAATCAGATTCATATGCATAATGAGATTTGCAAGTGTACTGAGGTTTCTACATGTGTGAACAAATCTGTAAATGCGCACATAGATATTCATTTTGCTCCAAGAGCTGTATATACTGATAAGTCATCAGTTACACCTCTGGTGGACCTCTCTATTGGCTGTTTTTTTACACTTGATTTTTGCTACACTTCTTCCGCAGCAGATCTGCAAATGCATGTGGAGATTTATCTGTGTGTGGAGGTTTTGAGGGCTTAGTGCTGTCCCACTCGCAAGCTCTTGATAAATATATATATTTATAGTTTATTCAAATTAAAAAAAACTTTATTTGTCCCAGAGGGGCAATTTAAAAGGCATAGAGGAGCAGCACACACACATAACAGTTGTAACATTTGACACAACAGATGACACACAATAGACACGCAATTAACTATGATACTATTATGAACTATTATATTAAAATTATTTTAATTAGAACATGCAAATGAAAAAATGCATGCCAAAAAATTTTCAGGCTACTAGAAACATACATAATGTACTGTCCCAGGTAATTTGTGCATCTCATTTTAATCATTACTTGCGTTGTCTCGCACAATTGCCTGCACTTCCTTTAGTAATTTTCCACTGAACTCTATTTCCACGTGTCAGAACTTTGTTTTTACAAAGATTGCAAAAACGCATCTAAAACGGGAAAGAGCTGTCAGGCGATTGATTGCACACGTTGATTTCAGAATCATCTTTTTACAGACTTCCAAAAACTAAATAACTATTGGATGTGGATCAGTTACATATGGCTGATACCTGATCCACCTGATAGGTCTAGATCAGTGCCAGTACTGTACCTATCTGAATATTGGACCATTGCAGCTTTAGTTTCTATAAGAAGGTGCTTCATCTTACAGAGCACCCTGGTTATCGAGAAGAGCTACAATGCATGGTTTGATCGTAACTCCGGTCTGTTCCAGAAACTGCGGAAAACGGCTGTTAGGGCACTGAGGACCGGTAAAGATGTGTTTGTTAGAGGAATCTGTGAGCAGTTAACACACCGTCTGTGATCTAGCAACTCGCGTCCTGCTTACAGAGGAATTAAAGCATCACGAACATGCAAGTCTTTTCTTCAGAGTGTCGCACTCCGGGCGGGTGATGGAACAGTCCTTATAGATGACACTGCAGTTGTGACCCGCTGGGCCAGCTACTTTGAGCATCTGTTTAAAGCTGATCCTCTGACTAGGATATTGGACATCTGAGTCCATGGTTTTTGTGACTGATCCTCTGATTAGCTGTGAACCACCCAATCTCACAGATTGTATGGGTGATGAACCAACCGGAGGTGGGGAAGGTCACAGGGCTCTGTGGTATCAAAGGTGAACTTCCCCAGAATGGCATTAAGGCTTTTGTCCTTGCATTGCAAGCAGTCTTTGCTTCCATTTGGGAGACAGGCATCATCCCAACCAACTGGCTGTGATCTTCTCTGAGGCTCTGATTAGGGCTCACTGAGAGACTCCTTGAGGAGTCTGAGTGTCTGGGTTTGCGAGTCAAAACCAAGATCCAGGCCTTTAATGACCTCTTGGGCCCATTCGTCAGTGGTATGTCTGTTTGCGAAGAGGTTGTCGACCTCGTCAAGAGGTTCACTTACCTTAGCAGTGACATTCATGTGAAGTCAGTAGGTGGATTGGGAGAGCATGGGGGTCATGAGTTCACTGGAAAGGGGTGTGTGGGGCTCACAATACTTTTGTAAGAGCATGAAGGAAACTTAAGGAATTGCCCCTTAAAGTATTTTTTCTCTATCTGCACTATATTCTTAAATTAAAATCTATAATACTGTACATATAAATTAAATCAATGAATACTTTATCAGTAAAGCTTCTAATCACCAGTAGACTATGAATAGTTAAGTTTTTGTGGGGTCAGAAGTTCTATGTGAATTTTTGACTATATGGGGGTTTCTGTGCCACTAACCCTCACATTATTCAAGGGTCGACTGTACTTTGTTTTTTTTTCCCAAATTAGATCTTTAAAAGGTTAGAGAAATATGCATTACCCAATCCAATAATCCAATTCTTACTGTAGCCAAAAAAGAAAACACCTAGGGAAGGGGTCTCCAACTCCGGTCCTGGAGAGCTACTATCCAGTAGGTTTTCTGTCCCACTTGGCTTCTGATGAGTGACACCTGTTCCTGATATTTACCTGAGAACAGGTGTGGCTCATCAGAAGCCAGGGAGGATAGAAAACCTACTGGACAGTAGCTCTCCAGGATCAGAGTTGGAGACCCCTGAACTAGGGTGATTTGCCATGTGTTTGGCAGCCAGCTGTTTGCCATTAGCATGTGTTTACTGAACTAATTGGGGTGGGACTGGATCTGAGCTGGGCTGTGGCTGGACCTATTGGTTTTGCAATGAGCACCCTCTCGAAATTTGGGTGGGTACTGCCAACCCCTGTCCACTTCTAGATTCGGCTGTGGTGTTTCCATATCTTATTTCTTTTCCTTTCTGATGGTTTTCTGTCTGCTGTTTTAAACTCTTGCAACCATTTCTTTGTGCCATGTCACTTTCTTCATTCAGTATTTTCCTTGCCTATAAAGTGATTTCTCAATGACAACTAAATAGGGAGAGAAAAAAAAACAATGAAAAATAACTCCTTCATGTTCTGCTTGTCGAATTGTAAAAGGGGGAATGTTTAAAACCATTATTTTTGCGGCATAAAGTTAGCACTTGAGGAAAAAACCTTCAGGAAGAATAGCAGCAAAGCAGAGAACATTGCTTAAGTCATCATTGGGTTTGTTTTAGTCAAGCTGATTCATGCTGCGGAGATAGACTGCAGTCTGCTGCTTTGTTTGTTTTTCACCACACTGTTTTCTGTCTTTTTCTCTCTCTGCTCTCTTGTTCTCTTACAGGGTGGTTCAATTTTGACACAACCGCTTCATATGGCAGTGACAAACTAACACAAGCCCAAGCCCAGGGACACAATTCTGCCGCTAGTGGGGATCGGGGGGGAGGAGGCGTTAGCGGCGCCTTGTTTTTGGGCAGTCATAGTCCGGAAGTGGGCGCCAGCCAGTCCCCCGATGCACTCACTTTGTTGGCCGATTTAGCCCTTAGCGCCAGTGATGATAAACTCCTACAGGGCCTCAGCCCAGTTCTTGGAGCGAAGCTGGCCCCCGGGGGGCAAAATTGTGGCGCCAGCACAGATGATGACACCGTGGCTGGATCTGTCCTTCACTCCTTGCTGGGACACCCGTTGCCCAAGCGTAGGCCTCGGCGAACTAAGAGGAACCTCCCCATCAAATCCCCATCCCCCAAGGGTGTGATTGTGACTGGAGAACTAGTGTTGGTCATTTCTAAAGAGCACTCTTACTCACTGCCCCCCTCCTGTCTGCTGTTGGGTGTGTCAGGTGTGTCTTCGCAGGTCCCCCCCCCAGTCCCATCAGGTCAAACAGACAGCCACTGCGGTAACTCCCCCATTGTTGTTGAGAAGAGTGGCACCTCCCCATGTCAAGAGGTAAGAGGCGCACAGGAAATGCAGCGTCTACCAGCAGAGAGCTCATACTGCAATTCCAAGGGCAAGAGGAGGACGTTTCGATGCTGGAGAAGAGTGGTGGAGGTCGATGGCTTGCTACGTATTACGCGACTGTGGAAGGAAAAGTATGAGTTTTGTCTAGACAGCAAGTACTCCAATGACCCCTTGGATAAAGCGGTGACACGGGCTCTTCATGGGTATGTGCTGTGCTCTGAACATCAAATTGTGGTATGTGTGTATGTCAGTTACTGTTTGTGTGTATGCCTGTATATATATAATTTTTATATAATATTTATATATATAAATTTAGTTCTAAATCTCAAGAGTATATCCAACAGAAGTTTTCAAAGTTGCTCAAATGGTTAATTTCAGTGCTAGTTGCTCAGTGACAGTGTTAGGTGCAGTTTTGTGTATGCAGAATGAGTATTTAGTGTTTGTCCAATACATGCTTACTGAGTATGGAATTTGAGCTTTTGGATGATTTTTATTCCCTTTGGCAGACCATGGGATTCCAGCATTGAGGAGAATATTGAGCAGGTTCACCTTATCCTTCATATGTGGATCGGTCTGTTCTACAGTAAGTCAACCGCCAGGTTCTTTCAGACAGACCCAGATGGGGACATTTTAAGAGGATCTAGCCCTAACAGGAACCTCCATGCAGCAAAGACTGGGTATTCCAGGTTCACACAGGACTTTCACACAACGGAACCTGAGCCTTTGGACCTAAGAGAAGAAAGGAAAATATCAGAAGAGCCCTTAAATCCAACTATAGAAATTTTAGACCTCTCTCAGAACCAGTTGGACGTATTAGACCTTAGTGTTCCAAAATATGGTAGAGAAGAGATGTCTCATGGAGCCAGTGAGATGGAAAGCTCAATGTCTCTCCATAAACCTGATAAGCCGATTGACCTGGCCATCACAGATACAGCCAGCAGAAGCATGGTTGCATCGTTTCATAGCAAGGTGAGATGCCCTTTTGATTACTTAAGTTTTTCTAAGTCAACAAATATCTCTTGTGGAAACATATTTTTGTACATTTTTTCCTTTAGGAACATAGAGGCGGTGTTGATAGCATTCTGCATGAAGAGCCTGAGGAAGAGAGTGGCAACAGCAGTGATTTCCAAGATGACTGCGGATTTGAATTGCAGCACTTAAGTGCACCTCCTCAAAATGACTTTGTTTATGATGAACTGTGTAGGCATACATCAGACATGTACATTTCCGGAGGAAAAGTCTTAAACATGACATTTGAAGGAAAACAGGCCAGGGCATTTGCAACTGTAGTAGCTAGTCAGTTATCTGGCAAAATTGGAGGCCCTGTAGATGGTCTTGGCAAAAAACGTACAGCTTACTTACAGCCATGCAAATTTAACAATATTAGTTTTGCACCTGATGTAATCATGCCACAGCTTGTTGTCACTGACAGTAATTTACTAGAAGACACAACCAAAAAGGATAGCATTTATAACTGTAATGTCTCTATGCCTGTAACAGTGCACGATGGGAAGGATCACACTGCTCAACAGAGTGTTGTAAGGCCTGATAGAACTGAAGTGGAAGGAGGCAAGGACACTGAAATTCTTGAGTCCGTACAAGTCGAAGCGTACTCAGCCCTACTTGACCAAACCAGACGAGAGGCAGAGGTACCACCCTGTGATGGTCATAACTCCGATGTAATTGGAGACTCGGTGGAAAGCAACACTAGCAACCAAAGCATTGTCCCTGACAAGTGGTCAGATGTTGATGATGTCCATAACAGTGGCCAGGATTTCATTGATGTGGTTGCCTCTCAGAAGAGCAAAAGCCCAGCTCCAACATTGGATGAGTTACCTTGTGAACCTAAATCTTGTAGCTTTCATAGCAATGCACTCTCAAACAAATTATGGAGTAGTCATGATGAAACTCACACTAGCAATGAGTGCACATCCACTGGGGATTTGGGTGGAATAGAAATTCCTAACAGCTCTCCATCATTTCAGCACGCTGTTACAGATATTCTGACATGTGTCTTTGATGCCTCTGTCCAAAATGCTGACAACAAGCCCAGTCCCGATAGCACTTCTGAACCCATTGTGTCCAGTATTGATATGGACATGGAGAATGCCTTGCTCAGCTATAAGAATTCTGGTGTCCTCTGCAGTAAATCACCTACACAGGTGTCTCAGGAGGGCAAACCTGTATCTCCACTCCACAGTCCCAGTAGATCACACCCTAGCAGCAGCTGTAGGACAGCTGACCAGAGTATACCAACGTCAACCTCTCAGGAGAATACCTGTTTGAACAGCAACTGTAACTTGGATGAAAATCCACAATATAAAGATGGAACATCTGAATCTGTGAATAACCTCACGGTTACACCAGATTCATTACACAGTAGCAGTGGATCTGCCGTTAAAAGGAGCCCACAACCGGGACATACTTCTGACTCCTTAATGCCAAATCTTTCTACGTCAAATCCTCATTGTAGTGAATCCAGTAACGCAGCAAAGATGCCAGAAAGTTGCAAATCATCTCTCAAAGGCAGGCCCAGTACCCCTGAATTGTATCTGCAGCCCTGCTCCAGTCCTGGCAGAAGTTTGAATTCATCAGCAATGTTGCAGTCACCTTCAAACAACACCGAAGTGTCTACGACTAATCTGACGCAGTGCAACTACAGAGTCTGTTCTGATGACAAGCACAACCAAACAGAAGTGTCAGAGGTTTCCTTTGAAAAAGATGTAACTTCTGCATTAGACCAGTGCAATGACCAATCAAGAAACTCCATAGATGACCTTTTGGGCAAGGTTCAGGATGAGTCTCATTCAGGTGCTAAGGATCCATCCAAATATAATGTGGCGTATGATAATCCTGAACCCTATGATGATAGCATTAATATGCCTATAGACCATAGTCAAAGTAGGTTGCATTCAGACCTTATTTCAGTTGAAACTCCACCACAAGAGGATTTTGTATCATGTCCCTCAAAAACATCAGAGAACCACTGTTCACCTGAAGAGAACATTAAAATTTATGAACCACCTGCCATCAGGTCCTCCTCCTATACAGAAATGCCAAAACCTGTTAATTATGACTCTGACTTCTGTGGCAGTCTTTTGCATCAGGACCTTCACTCATCCATGGATGTGAAGTCCTCTAAGATTCAGGAGTGCAGTTTAGAGGACATTCCATCCCTGAGCAGAGTATCCGAACACACTGTTAGCATGGATAACACGAAAGATCCCAATGCTAAAATACCTACAGCAGAGGAAATGAGAAACGTCTATGAACAGCAAAATGAGGAAGATGAGAATGAAGACTACAATCTGCTGGAGAGAGAGAGTTTGAACAGGTTCCCCGATGAAGAGAGTGGGAGTGAGGACAATTCTCAGTCCGCCCATTGTATCTCAGACCCTTACTTCTCTATGAAAACTAGCAAGCATAACACTTATTGCAAAACGAAGAAACGCTTTAGGTCTATCTACCAAAAAGTAATAACAGATGAACAGACTGATAAAGAATTCTTGGGTAATAGACAAAAAAATATTGGACTTATTTCTTATAAAACAAGAATATCAGAAAGAATCTCTGACTCGCCTCTCACATGTTACACTACAAACTATAAACCTGAAATGGATTGGACAAACTATTGTAAGAGAATAGAGACACTGAAACGAAATAAGCATCCTGTCAAAGACGACCATGATATCCCATCCCATACAGCATCACCTATCATCACGGTGTTTGATCACAAGGGAAACCGAATGACATACGAAAATTATCCCATTGTGAAACCTGGGCCGAGCGGACGTGTCAGGATGATTCGGAATTCTGGCAGTTACCTGCACAACTTTCAGCAGAAGTGGGAGGAACTACACCTTGCAAGGCCTGACATGACTCAAGATACCATGGACCTAGAGTATCTCGTATTCTCTGAGAAAATGAACCAGATTATCAAAAGCAATCAGAAGACCAGCAGATCCACCCGCTATGCCTGGAGAAGGCAGGCCATGTCTGATGTTGATGTTACTTATCAGAATTCTGCTGTGGGTATACATGTTTCTAAGGAGCTCCAGAGCACACGGTTACCTCTAAGAAAGAGGAAGATGAAGGTGGACCTAACAGACAAGGCATGGTCAAGAAAGTGGGAGGCTGTCTCCTCCATGCCTTGTGAGCCACCATTGTCTTTGCGGAGATTGTCTCACCTGGACTGCAAGGGTGATTCACATCCCGCGGTCTCAGGCATCACTGTTGAATGTGCCTCATCGTACCACACAACAATGAATGACATCTGCTCAGGCAGAAAGTTTCTGCAGCATACCAGCAAGCCCAAGGAGGACAGTGCTTTGCCACCATGTGGAACAAGAGACCACATTTTTGAACAAATGCAAGAGGAGACCTTCAAGGATATGCAGGAAAAGATCAATGCTGCAGTCCGGCTGTCCTCCAAGACAAAATTCAAGTTCTACATCCTGGTGACTTCAGATGATTACTTCTTTGAGCAGACAAAGGTGAATGTTCACATTTATTTTTCAATAATGAAGGAGGTAAGGGTTTCAGTAGTTGTGGCTTTTAAGGCATGGTGAACTCAAGCCACCATATATGGAAAGAGGAGGGTGATTATTGTATCTTCTGATGGTAAATTTCTATATGTAATATATACTTTATGCCTCCTGCTACTTTTGTGTTACTATTCTATAAGTGTACCCCTGGAGTATGTTGTTTTCCATAAATCTACTTGTGTCTGTTGATGTGTCAGTGAAATTAATTATTCCTGGCCCTGCAGGAGCTCCTGGTTGCAGAAGGTCATGACAGCATTGAGCCCGAGGAGTTCAATCTGGAGGGGCAGAAACCCACATCATCGCTTCTCATCATCATAAGGAATGAGGATATTGCTGAGCACATCTGCACGGTAAGATGGGGGCTGGCCACGAGGATATAGAACCATATGGGAGAAGTTAAAAGAAGGTCAGAGTCATTGCTGTGGCCATTAGTAGCAGAGCCAAATGTAGATCTAGTTAAATCCATCTTGTGGTTAACTACTCTTTCTTGGCCCGCTTGCCATGTACCGTGCTGTAGCGCGATTGTCCCTCTTACCCAACTATGCCTCTGCTCTGCGCTCACGTCGCACTTACGATTCGGGCCTGAGCAGGTGTTTGTCATCAGCATGCAACTTTTCTGTACTGAAGAAAATATAGGAATGAAAGCGTTATTGCACAGCAACGGAAGTCATGATGAATGTCCTTCTGTGGCTTATTTGCAGTCGTCTTATTTTGGGCACAGTGACATAGATTTATCTAGTATGTAATACAGTGATTTTTATTAATTTGTGCTGTATGTATAAGAAGATAGTCCCATATTTTATCAACAATGAAGTTTTTGTGTGTTGCATGCAGTTGTTCTTGGATTCTATAGGCAGCGCAAATTTCCAGCAAACGTGCACCTCTGCCATACACTAGTGTTGCGCAGGATACTGGTACTAAAAAGGCACCACAGCTATTGCAGACATCACTAACGCTGTATATCACTAACATTAACGATTGAATCTGAACCATGGGCTCAGTATGTCCAAACCACTACTGAAACTCAGTTATACCCTATGTCAGAATTGCATGCATCATGCTATATAGCTGTATATTAGGCAGTGGTGGCCTAATGGGTAGGGATGTGCAGCTGTAATCGAAAGATTGAAAGATTCGAATCCCAGACTAACAAGGTAAAACTGAGGTACCCTGAGCAAGGTTCCTCCCCCCCAAGCACCATTCCCCAGGCACTGAATTAGCTGCCCCCCTGCTATATCACAATGTCACATATGGGTTAAATGCAGAGGACACATTTTGTTGTTGTGTGTTGTGGTGCGTCAACAATGATCACTGATCACCAAATTCTAAATATCTAGTTACAGTGAACTAGCAAATTTGATTTATCTGCTCTAAGTGCTGTGCATAAAAAGACTTAAGCTTAATAATATTTAACTAGCTGACATTTTATCTACCTAGTTTCAAATCAGTAATATATGTAAGGAATCTTATAGCAAATGGGTTACGTTAACATCATCGAACTAGCATCTGTACCTACTGGTTACTATGCTATACTATGTTTAATGGAGCTAAACAATTATGCATAATGCGCCATGTGTGAAGTTTTTATACGTTTATTGAGCAGATGTACGAAAGAAACTGCTGTAACCTTTATGGACGCTTATCTCGCATTATCTGTTAGGCTTTTTTACAGTGGAAGAAATACGTTTTACAGTGTTTTTCCCCCCATTCAGCAGTGCACCACCCTCTCAAAATTCATTAAACAAATCACATCCATACTGATCCCCTTGTAGCCCTCAATACTCTCCTTACACACTGGTGGAAATGTGCAACAATCGGGGGTGGACATACCCTTTATGAACAGAATGTATTAGCACCCTCTTTGTAACTGAATGAATTAGAGAGACCATAATGCAGTGCTTGGCAATATTAGGATATGTGCTGCAGTGGAGGGTGGCTTAATTTTTGTTAAAAGGTGTAACAATTTAAATGCATTGGAGATAAATGTCTCCTGAAAATCAGTGTGTAGTTTACCATGAACAATACAGGATTTTTTGCATTGGCATCATTGCAGTATGAGGTCATAATTTTGGTACAGTGACAACATTAACATAGACAAAAGTGATCCTTTTGTTGCCATGATTGTGACAAATTTGTTGCTACTCAGTCAGTACGCATAATTTGTATTCATAACGGTTCTGAGGAGGGAGAAATGATGTGATGTGTACAGCCTACTCGATCTATTCCATCTGGGTTCGGTTCAGATGTACTGTATATGTGCACAGGCATGGATCGGTTGTGTCATGACTGTGTTCCATGCTAGAGCACAGTGAGCGATCACACTAGCCTACTCACCATGCTCAGGCCCACTTCTTCAAGCCAACCCAGGCACAGTAAGCCTGGTACAGTGTGATCACATTGGGCCAACAAACTGGACTTTGGGAGGGTCATACATGCTCGGGCATGGTGCAGATCGGCTAGTATGAGTACCTCCTTAATGTCTGGTTTGGGTTTCGTTTGTCTGCTCTATCAGCTTATCGGAGTTTATATTGTGAGCCAGTATGCAACAGTGACATTAAATGAAAGCACAAAGTAATTTGACAAGGGGTGGTGTCACCAATTTATTTCAGATTCCACGGCTGCTGGAGCTGAAGAGATCAGCCAGAGTGCTGTTTGCTGGGATCGACCGAGCTGATGACGTCCTTCACCTCACACACCAGGAGCTCTTTAGCACCGGGGGATTTGTGGTGTGCGACACGGATGTTTTGTGTTCCCTGACACTGGGTACGGACCTTGACCGGAACTCATACAAGGCCCAGACCGTTCGGTTCCGTTTTGTGCAGTAAGGGAGACTCAGTTATAAATATAAGAAAATTCTGGTTTATTAGCAACATTTGTTTCCAAATAAGTAGGGGCAGCACCAATGTGTGCAGGTTTCCACTGGGAACTATGATTTTTCCAAGACACGCAGTTGGGCTAATTGCTAACTTTCAGCCCTTAGTGTATGATTGTGTGCGTGTGCACAGTAGATGCCCTGCGATGGACTTGTGTCCCATCCAGGGTGACCCCCAGCATTGTGTGCTCTAGCCCCACCTCAGTCCTGATCAGGATAAGTGGCTGGATGATTGGAGGGATAATGTTTCACAAAGCACTTGATATCAACACCAGAAATCTATATAGTAATAGGTAACTGATATCAGAATTAACATGTGTATGTTGGTCGTGGCTGCAGTGGTTCACAGGCCATGCATTATTTTGACCATGATGTGACTGCACTGTGTGGTCCTTATGACCTTACTATGCGTGGTTGTCTGTGTGCTTTAAACCTCCATCAATCAGACAACATGAAGAGGCTGGTCCAGGCTTTGGAGGAGCTGAGCAAGAAGGGGAAGTGGCTGTGGTTCCTCCACTACCGGGACAACCGCCTGCTGAAGGAGAATGCCAGGTACAAGAGTTTGTTTGCCCTTTAACCTGTGTGAGGACCCCAAGCAGGAAGACTGCCAGTCAAAGGCACCGTCTTTCTCTGTAGGCTGAGTACAGAAGCCCGGGACAGGAAGCAGTTCCTGGAATCTTGCCAGGAGGCCGGCCTGGTGGAGATGGTTCCGTATCACGGCTGTGACATCATGTCACGGGATCAACCCGATTATCTTCACTGCATGATCCGGCTACAGGCTCAGCATATCACAGCCCGGTTCGCCGTCTTCCTAACAGGTTAGGGTCCTGGGATCTCTCTATTCTCGCTCACACACACACATACGTTATCAATGAGTGGATGGACTAGCTTTTTCCGTTTCCTCTTTTATTGCAACGAATATGAACTTTAAAGCTCACAAGTTTCAGCTGTCATCTCAAAGTGGCACGTGTGAAGAGTGCTGTGGCTTATGCTGTGTTCCATTTGAACTCGTAACTCGGAAATTCCAACTGTAATGCATCCTGAAGTCGGAATTCTGACTCATGAACCCTGAAGAATCTACACCACATCGACCTCAGACTTCAGTAATTTTACACCATTTATTAGCACGTACGTCCTGTTTGTGGTTCATTAAATCGGTCGTAAACATAGCATTGTCCAGCCACTATCTGTGGACGTATCGCTACCATATTTTTATGCACAAAATACCACAGAATGTTTTTATCAAATGATACTAACAACCGGGGCCTGTTTCAGAAAGCAGGATTTCTTGCTCAGCTGGAGAACTTGTCAGATTTAAAGTAGTCTGGGTTAAATGTAAGTGAACAAAAGTTATCCGGCTAAGTAAGAAATTTTGCTTTTTAAAAGGGGCATCTTGTATTGCTAAATGGCTTTCCGATTTGCTGGAATGCAGTTAACTTGTGTGTGACGTCATTCCCAGTTCTGAGTTTCGAGGTAAATGGAACACAACATTAGCCTGTATGAGCCTCACTGCAGGAGTGCACCACCTAGTGGAGTCGTCGTGCGGCTGGGTAGTGTAACCGGTCCACTTTTTTTCCCCTCTCTGCAGATGTACCAGATGATAATTTTGAGAACTACGGAATTTTCACGATGGACATTGACACCTTTCTACGGATTTCTAGGAGAATCTCAACACTTGCAGAGTTTTATGAATAGTTTTGCAGCAAGAATTTAATATTGGGTAGGCTGTCACATGATGGCATACAGTAATGTCAATATGTACATATTTCTGAAATATTTATCGCTTGGTGATAACATCTTTCCTAATGGAAATCAAGAAATGTTAGTTATTTTTACCATCTTTTGGGAACAAGCACCCGTTGGTGTGGATACCAATGATTTCTCATCAGCATTAAGCTCCCTGTGGACAAAGCAGTTTAAAGTTGTATAATTCAGGGTTAGTTCTGTGTGGATGGCAGAACATTATCAGCACATGATTTTGCTACCCCTCTGCAAGCTGTACTATATATTTACAAATGTATTTGTTTTTGTGTAGGACTGACAAGGGGCCTCTGCGTTCTACTTGGTGAAATACAAGAAGTCTTATTGTAACATTTCAGAGGTCTATTTTCTCGATTGTCAGAAGTTAGTATTTGTAGAGCAGATCTGACTTTTGTAAATCTTTTCCTAAACTAATAAAAGTGTTTTACATTTAAGAGCAGCATTAAATGCTGTAGACAGAGAACATAGGCAGGCTGACTTGAGGGAAATGTGATTGGCAAACTCAGACGCCAACTGCCTACAGGGTAAAAATGCTAAACGCAAAGAGACATTTTAACAGGCCCAGGTTTCCACCTTGTACATTTCTCATATTTATTTTCGTATTAAGGGCTCATACAGGACTGACTGCAACAGTTTGGTCCTTGGTTGAAAGCTGTAGAAGCTGCTTGCCCAGCCAGCCACCCCACTGAGCATTTCAGACGACTTACTGCTCTTTTTAAAGTTCCCACGTCGACGTGGAGCTTCGGTGTCACTCTTACATTTTACGGCCAGCACGTCAGACCAGGTCTTGGCAGCAAAAACACAGAGAACTAACAATTCTGCCTGATTTCTTCATAGTACTGGTGAAGCTCCCAAACAGATTTCCTCAAACTTTAACAGGGGGGGCCCGCCCCCCCCCCCCGGCGGGGGAGACAACGCCCGGGGGCTGGTGGGGTGGGG
>JAODJX010000001.1:8068430-8083993 GCA_026776945.1 Isichthys henryi | reverse complement strand
GATGCTCCCAACCATATTTGCTCAATCTTAAACACGCCCCCCCCCCCCGCCCGCACCTTCATGTATACACCTGGCCGCTTTTATTTCAGTTTTGTACAGAATTTACCAAATGTAAAAATACTATTTATTAGTGCTGAATAATCCTCTTCATAACCATTTGGGTAAAACTAATTTTTGCATATTGACGGAACATTTTTTCTTGGGGAAAAAAAATGGTTACATTATGCTGGAAAAGAAAGACAGCCCGATGCTTGTCAAAGTGTAATTATAAAAAGCAGCCCCCAGCCCTGATATAAAGAATACCAACATCCTCAGCTTCCATAATGGGCAAAACATATATGTGGATCACGAGCCAGCACTGTAAGGTTGCGTTTTAGATATCTGCTAAATTGGGCGACAGCTCTCAATTCCACTACTGGTCACCAGCGTCGCCGAAGATGTCGTTCTTCTTGCGCTCCATTTCGGCAAAGTCGAATTCTGTGCCCGTCATGCGCTTGTAGATGTCCTTGATGTCATCACAGGTTGTCTCAAAGTGTGTGGTGGCATCATAGGAACGGGAGATGAAGACCTACAGAATAAATTAAATACTTGTTCTACATGAAAACAAACACGGCTTACGTTTTCCAAATACTACGTTTCTCAGCCAGCCCAAGAAACCGTACCCTCAACACAGCTGGATTAGCACCAATTAAATCCAGGTTAGTTGTGCTGAAGAGAGAATGACTAAGTTAAATCAGAATCCTCCAGGCAGTGTAGCGCTTGGGGAGGAGCTAACCCTAATCTGTTACTCACCTGGCTTTCGGCACCCATGTCAGTTGGCTTATACTGATCACTGATGCTCACAAACCTTCAGAGGGAGAAATAAAAATGACATCACTCAGTGATCATGGCGTAACTCAAAACATCCATGTATGTGTTTTATAGACCACCGGCGTATCATGTTGACAAATCTAAGGAACTGATCTAACTCAAAGCTCACTCTAAGGTGCAAAGAGACATACTTCTGCTCCACAGGCTCCAGAAGGTCCAGGGCTGGTTTGATCTCCTTCTCGGGATCTCCAGTCTCCACTGTGGTGCTGACTATGGCCACGTACTTTCCCTGTGCAGCCACGTTGTGAGCATAGGAGATCATGCACACGTAGATATCTGCAGAGACACAGTGGGTTCTTACAAAATGTTCTTATGGGTGGCAGCCATGTCATACAGTTGCACCGCTCCTGCGAGATCACTTCCTCTTGGACCTACCATGCTTCCTGTTGACTTGGTTCTGGGGGATGATGATCTGGCAGGAGTTGGCATCGCTGGTATTCTTAATGGGATGGTTCATGATGCAGATGACACGGATCACCTGACCCACCTTGCTCACTTTGTCCATAATGTAGCTCGGGTCGCAAATCAGTTGCTTACAGCGAGCGATCTAGGTTGAAGAACGAGACATCAAAATATTTAAAAAGGGTTAATGTGCTGGTCCTGCAACAACAATCACAGTTTGTTCAAGCCAATCATCACTGAAACCTAACAGATTATGTGTGGTTTATTATAAGTCGCTAAATTTTCTGTAGCTTGACTGCACAAAGTCTGCAACAATTGTGCCTCTGTGTCGCTGTCTAAATGTCAATATGGAATTATTCACATCATCATCGTGCCATGACTTCAGCTCTTTTGGCACAGCTCAGCTGCATGGAAAGCCTGGCACAGGAAGCGACTAGCTCACCTCGCCCTCGGACTTTACGCCCACAACCCGCCCATTCTCCATGACAATCTCCTCTATGGGCTTGTTCAACATGTAGGTCCCTCCATAAATGGCACTTAGTCTGTTGGGGGAGAAACAAGGCAACTAGGGTCAGTCGTGGGCTGTAACCAGTACGCAAAAATGCGAGCTGGAGAGGGTCACACCTGGCAAAACCCTGGGGCAGCTCCCCCAGGCCATAAAGTGGGTACAGGTATGGGCTCTTGCCATATCTGGCCAGGGATTCACTGTACAGCTTGATCCTGTTTATTGTGTCTAGGCACGGCTGGTCCAGATAGCTTCACGGAAAAAGAAAGAAAGTGATAATGTTTAATGTCTTGAAAAGGTACAAACAGCTGGTTTTTAACTATACTTGATGGATGAGAAGGGTAGATTAATTTCCAAAACATCACTCAAGACCCTGCGATACATTGTGTCTTATTTTCATTTATACATCTTCTACATACATACACATAAAATTATATTCTTAGGCCAATTTACTGCAGGAAAAAAAGCAGGAATACTCAGAGGAAACCCATGTGACATGGAGGTGGGATTCAAACCCACACCCTGAAGGTGAGACAAGCGTGCTACCCACTAAGCTGCTGTGTGGCTCACTGTATACACATGCTATTCAGTAGACTTTTGTGCAAAGCAACGTACAAATTTAGAAAACTTGGAGGTGGATTACGGACGTTGAAGGGCCCAAAGATGATATTCTGGAAACAGGATGAAAACCCACAACATTCCACACATAGGCACAGGTCCCCTCACCTACTAAGCTACACCTCTAACACTGAAGTGATTCTAGGCAGAGTTTGACACCCAGCATTGACAAAAAAAAAAAAAAAAAAAACACACACGTGTTCATGTAT
Source organism: Isichthys henryi (assembly GCA_026776945.1). NCBI lineage: Eukaryota > Metazoa > Chordata > Actinopteri > Osteoglossiformes > Mormyridae > Isichthys > Isichthys henryi. The sequence continues at coordinate 8,081,389 of JAODJX010000001.1, read as the reverse complement.
TTTTTTGGGAAAAATATTGAACTAATCATGCTGCGATGTCACTCACTCGTCTGTCCTGTAGAGGGCAAGGGCATGGCCAGTGAAGTCGATGACATCCTGACCCAGGTCAAACTTCTTATAAACATCTCGCATGGTCGTCTTCGCTGGGTCGACACCCTCCATTGTTTTCGGATCACTTTCATCGAAATTGGCAACAAACACCAAGAACTTCCTGAACCTCCGCTTCTCAAAGAGCCCCATCAGACCTGAAGACAGGACTCTATGGTGTCAGTCTCATAACTGCAACCACAGTACCTCAGACAGTTTGGGAAAAACTCAAATTTCCCAGATCCCACTGCAAAACTCACTGGAGGCGAGTGCTTCTGCCTCGGTGGAGGGCACCTTGTAGATGCTACCCTTCTTATAGACAAAGCTGCCCTCGATGACCTTGAAGTCCAGGTACCGCGTCACCTGTGTTATCAGCAGCATTCGCACCAGCTGACCTGAAAGAAAAAAAAAAAGGTGGCGTGTCACTTTTCACTCCTCGGTTCCTGCACCAGTTAGTCTTCTCTCACGATTTGCCATGTTAGGAGAAACTCCATGGACCATAAAGTAAGAAAAATAAATAAATGTGAGCAACATACAGCTAATGTACCAGCAGCACTTCATATCGAGAACCACCATTGTGAATTCACAATTCAGAGGTGTATATAAGGGCAGGTGGTCCAGGCTGACTGGTCCTCACCATTGGCCATGAGAAACTTGGGGATAAGGTCCACATTCCAGTCCCGACCCTTCCCCATAGACTCAGGGGGGCTTCCTGGGATACTGAAGCGCTTGTACAGCTGGGGGAATCCAATGCACAGGCATTAATGAGCTTTAGACACAGACTACAAGCTTAGTAGTCAGTTCAGTTCTTTTACAAACATCAAAACATACAATGTTAACAAGTGGAGATTAAATTTAAATTCAATTACTAATAACGGACTACTTCCATGACCTACTGAGCACTAACGTGGGTATCGTGCCCTTTGTGTCTGACTTACGTCCTCCAGCGGGGTGATGGAGGCACTCTCCGCACCGTAGTACGAGTTCCGGTCCATGTGCAGCACCTTCTTACCCTTCACCGACATGATACCAGACAGGATGCATTCCTGTAACAGGAGACAGCAGAGCTTCAGAAAGAAGCTGTGCACAAGGCCATAACCCATCCTCCATTGAGGCTCACATTTATAGCAACAAGGTGAAGGCATCGATACCAAAAAAACTGGGTCCCTCACACAGTAGAGCCAGGTAACGAAAGGGCTATCGAGTAATGACCAGCGTTTCACTCTAGGGCATAAGAGATTAATCACTGCTTACATTCTGACACACTCCTGTAGGCAGCACTGCCCAAACGTACAGTAAGCTTTAATGAAGCTGGGAATATGCAGACCAAGGGATCTGTGATGGCTTTGATCGGACTACACAGATACTAATTACACTTCTAGTTCTCGTAAGACTTCAGCAAATTTAAGCTGGACGCTCCATGGAATAACATGCTTAAGTGTGTTCAGTCTTTCATGGGAGGCCAACTGGTTGCCTCCAAACTTGGCAGCCAACTAGATTTCCTCAAAACAGGCCCCAAATTAAAGGGATGGTGCACTAACGGGATTCCAGGACTGAGAGCCACATCACGGAGTTAAAAGCCTGAAGATCACATGTTCATGATCTGTGCAACCACACAGCTGAGGAGAAAGTCTTTCCTCAAACGATCAGCTTTGCTGCATGAAGAGCAGACTTGGGCTGGCGCACTCCCAGAGCACATAGCCGATACTTAGTATGACAAACACACAGCATCGGCCATGTCACATGACTACAGCACCCTTGAGTCACATGTTCTGGCTGCAGATGGTAGGCGGAGCATTAAGTTACAAGGGTCAAAATCCAGCATGTGGAGTTTTTTCAGCCCTCTTGCCAGGAGAGGAGGTTCTTGAACAAGAATGGGCCTCTACATAACATTCACATTTGAAGGAAGAGGGGAATCCGGGAACGTTTCAGCTGAAAGGGAGGTTTTCCTTGGGTACAGCATCTACCTCTAACTCATGGTTCATTTCCAGGATGGAATTTGAAGCTTGCTGTGGGCCAGTAGCAGATCATTCCAATTTACCAGAAAGCAGCAAACAGGACTTCGAGACCACAGAGCTCAGGCTCCTGGAGCTAAGGGAACCAGCCTTGGAGATCAAGACTGTACGACTGAGGGAGCCACTAAATGTATAGTTCCTTAAATTGAAAACAGAACTGTAATACCAAGTATTTAAGTATTACTTTAATGTTTCCAAGACACTGTAGCTAAGTGCACAAAGCTGTAGCCTTAAAAGGCTGCTGACTCAAATCTGAGGATATCCTAGTTAACTGCTAGAGCAAGGACCCTGACAACATCCAGCTATACAGAAGGACACAAAGCTGTAAGCTGCTCTGGATAAGCATGTTACCTTAGCCAGGCAACGTAAAGTCAAAGCAGCAGGCTGGGGAGGGAAGCTGAAACAGTCACTTCTCTCACTATGGAGTCGTAGTGTAATCAGGACAATACATGTAGCAATGTAGCTACATACGTACAAGGGTCTGGGACACACTTCCCCGTGACACAGCATGCCTGAAGTGGCGCCGAGATCAAAGTACCTTGGTACATACTGAAAGAGTAATTAAATACAAAACTGTTAGCAATCGAGCAATTCAAATATAAAAACATTTCACAATGGGCTATGCAACCAAAGACCCTCAATGCGTGCAGCCAAACTGCAGAAGTTTCAATTCCTTATTTACTGCCAAGAAAAACTTGCATGCCAGAATGAGAAAGGACTGTTGGTGCAGAAAGAGGTGATGCCCCACAACAAACAGCCCACTGCAAGATCACCCACATTACTAACGCACACAGATTGGACGTCAGATACCCCAACGAGTCAGGTTACAGTACTGCGTTCAAAGGAAGCATGGCAGATGGGGGACTGGATAAACCTTGTTTTCAGCCGTGAAAGGCAGTGGGATGAAGGCGTAACATGCCAAACTCTACCTGCCTGACCAGAACCATGTTAATGATTGTCTTTCACTCATAAGACAGGAATAAAGTTTATGAATTACTGTTCAGATGTGTTAAATGTGGACTCTGGAAACAAGCTCCTTTGCAGTTGCTTCCATTGCTACATAATGTAAATTTACCTAGATACACAACTGCAAGACTGAGTTAACGTCAACGAGTAAGTCAGACTTCTGCACCCAAATGGATTTCAAACATTCAGTTCATGATTCAGTACTCTGCACTGCTTCTGAATTGCAGTGACATCACATGATAAACAGTATCCTAATGAACCAAGCTCTCAAAAACACCAAATTTCACCACAGTCATAAACTAACCCAATGGCTGCTACTGTACACAGTGTTTCCCCATCCTAAAGCCAGTGTCGCACTTGAAGTTCAAACGGTTCTACGGTCGCGGCCAGAACCTTTGACATTTTATAAACACTTTAATGTCTAGGCTGGTCAATGCCACCATAACCTATACTCAAAAGGAGTATTCTGTTTAGTTTAGGTCTTTAAAGGGACCAGAAATAAACCAATGAATAAATCAAAGCCGTTCACCCCCCCCCCGGCACTCGACACTCAGCAAATGAGAAACAGGGACACACATAACTGGTTTCTGCAGGAAATGAGAGGCTGGAATCAGGCCCAAGGAAACGGCCAGTCTGACCACATGCATGGGGAAGCACCTGTGCTCATCGCTGCCTTGGGGAACCGAAAGCACATCCCTTCACTTCCACCATAACTTCAACCTAACCAGTACCGGGTTTCACGGGGAGCCAAGCTGCCCATACAAGAGAACCTGCCTGCATACTGACAACTCCATCACACTCAGGAAATATTACTTAACTCTCACAATAATACAGCAATGCACTACCGAGTGCTCATCACGGCGAAATACCCTAAATCTGACTTGCGAAATGAGGCGGTATAAAGGAGTAACGGAAGCCTGCACACCGAATTACCTATTCAATGTATGCGGTCACACGGAAACGGAGAGCTGCTGTGTCGATGTGCATTGCAACTTCCTCAAGATGGAAATCCAGATGCACCTTCCTGTAAGGTGGAGCAGGAAAAACCACAGTCCTGCAGCCGGTCGATCGGCGCTTACTGGTAGAGCTGGTAGCTCCAGTGCAGCTCGCAGTACAATTACGTGGGTTAGGGGCTCGTTAACCACTGATGTTCTGGTTGCTGGTAACTAATGTTTTGGTTGCTGGTAACTAATGTTTTGGTTGCGTGCGCGGATGCAGCGGAACTGGAGAGTGGGCGGCCGACCCTTTGTTAAAAAACAGAATCGCTTGGTCATTAAAACACACAAAGCTTGGTTGAATTTCAGTGTGCGTTAAAAAAATATGTATGTTTTACCAACAAGTGTTTAAGCTGCCGGAGCTCTTAAAGTCCTTCGGTCGGAGTAGTTTCACGAGCGTAGATAAAGGCGTCCACACCCAAGCGACGGCCCGCTCGGCCGCCCGGCAACCATCTCGGATACGGGCCTCGAACGGCGCTTCCTCCAAATGTAGGTCAACAGAAATCATTTTAAAAACTGTATTGACACAACGGAGACTTTACCTTGGCACAAATGTCAGCAGAGAAAGCAAACCGGGTAACATTATTATTTGTCGCTGTTGCAGGGATACAGATGTAGGAAAACTCTGTATAAAAACTGTATAAAATATGAAGTTTCCTGTAACCAAATCGAAGTGAAACGTAGCTGTGCCGACGAAGGCTTTCAGGTGAACCGCAAAGAGCCGCAGATTTTAATCTTTATGAAGTCACACCCGCCACCGAGAGCTACCTGCTAACGCCGAGGCCTGGCTAATCTCAGCATGCTAGTCACGCATAGCCGCGGCTCCGGTAACGAAGGGGCCTCGCTTGCTAACGTTAGCATGCTAATAACGCACAGCCACGGCTCCGCTGACGAGGGGCCTCGCTTTGCTAACGTTAGCATACTAGTAAGGCTTGGGCTTAGCGCTGAGCAGCTCCTTTGTACCCTCAAACGGCCAGCCTTTGGTTCGGCGAATGGCGCCTCAGTTTGCCCTCACCGTGAGTCCGGTCCCCAGCACGATGACATCGTATTCTTCATTCATTTTTTCTGCAGTTGATGTTTTCTATTCTTGCCTACAGTTACCGTTCGGGTGCAAGAAAATGGAGAACAGTGACTCAAACCAAAGAGGCTGCGGTCCAACGTCAGTCAGTTCCGGCCCGGCGGTAGAGGAGGAGCCAGCGCGGGGAGTTAAATGGTTGCGGCGGGCTGACGGAGGCGGGCGTCTCTCTGTATATATAAGGGCATTTTTTTTTTTACATTGACGTTGTGTTTAGACGGTGTGGTCGCATCTGGTCGTATTTCTTCATAACCTGGGGAAAAAATAACCCACAAATGCTGAAATGCCACAAGAATTCAGGGCTGCGTTTCCGAATTTAAAGAAATATCTTAAAATATTTGGGAAACACAAGGATCTCTCAGGCCATAGTTTGTAAATCACTGAGGACATAAAACAAGTATTCAGTGGGGATGTACGTATTGCATAATGTTGATGTAAGTATTAGCATTGCAGTTCCAGTCATTACCCGACAGTAAGCAGAGTAATTGTATTAAACAGCAAGTTGCTTAGAGTCAAAGTGTCATCTTACAAAGAAACAGTTTTTGTCATATAATCCGAGTTAAGTGTTAAAAGCGAAAACGTGTCCTCAGATTACCGGACCGAGTAACACGGTAACACACCTCCCGGGGAACAGGGTGCTGAGATCAGCAGGACATCACGAAAAAGCAATATATTTTATGTTATAAAGCGGTAGGCATAGTATTCAAAGAACATGTTTCTGTGTAGTGCATACTGGAAAAGCACACGTCTTTTTGTATTTCATCTGTTGTACTTTGCATTTGGATTTGATTCCAACTTGATTCTCTTGCTGTTATCTGATTTATATTTATATGTTATCTGATTTTGATATCAGGTTACACTGGTGTTTCGTTTAGCTCTTATCCCAATAACACATGCCTGTTACTAGTCACTTAAGTTCTTTGACAGCCGTTTGTTTCTCGCGTATTTTTTTTAACTTGCACATCGCTAAACAAAAACATATGCTAATTAAATTTGTGTTTTTTTGTGACAGAATACATTCATTAGCCGGTTAGATTTCCCATAAAACACAATGCAGCATACACATTTATCCATCTGAGTCTGGACAATTCACTTGTTGCTAAACTTAATTCAAGGAGCTCTTCATGTGAGAAACCAGTCTGTGAAAACTAGTTAGTGGGATTCATTGGATGCTGTCAATCACTTACTGGCTTAGACCAATGAGAACCTTAGTAATACAGTAAGAAACTGAGAGAGAGAGCACAGTGTTTGACATTGTCTTTTAATCAGCTTCTGGTGCATCACATTCAGCGAAGATGCAGCATACATCTGGCTTCCTGGCCAGCTGCCTGGCCTCGGTCCCTGATGCGTCTGGGGTATCCCGAAGCCCCAGTTCCAGCAGGGTGCGCACTGTGGAAGCGTGCTGTCCCGCACAAGCCATGTGAAGTGCTGGGAGGGGCAGAGAGAGCAGAGTTCTGACCCAGCGACGTCACCTGGATGCTCCACCGGTAGGGTGTGAGTTCTGATCTCAAATAGGACAACTCCGTGCTGCTCTTTCTTTGATAACCGCCAATCCCAGTTCAGGATTTAGGAACAAGACCAGAACCATAACATCCTCTCAATCTGATCAATGAATCCTAACCAGCAGCTTATAAAAGTGACTGAATCATACCTTTAGCAATCTGCTGACTGAAGTGTATAAAAAATCTGGTGAACTGTACGCTATTTGCAAATATATATTAAATTACAATACAGGAAAGAATTAGCAGAAATACATAGTCTAAAATAATCAGAAACTATCAATTAAACAGTGCCATTTAAAAGCTAATCAGTCCTTATTGTAATTCTGCAAGTGCATTTAAGACTTACCTGTTCGTCCTTTTCTGTCCTTTGCTTGAAGATCGGCCCCTAATTCAAACAGGGTTCTTACTGTATTACTGTGACCCTCCTAAAAAAAAATAATGAAATCCCATCAGTCCATAGACACGTCCAGGTAACCTCCAGGCCTTAAATCATGATGGACTGTACCAAACCTTAAACTTAATAACGGGGGGTTACTCCATGCTCAGATTTGGGAGGCGTTCATTTACTGATCTTTCCCTAACTGCAAATAGAGGCTGATTCTGGAGAGCTCGGCGAATTAACTACGAAGAAGGAGCCGTAAGAGGAAGCAGACCTTGGCAGCATAATGGAGGGAAGTTAGGCTCATGTCGGTGGCTCGAGCATTTACATCCACACCAAGGTGTTGCACCAGGAAACGCAGTGCCCCTTCCTGGGCTGTTACGGAAGCGTGATGCAGGGGCTGTGCTCCCATGCAGTCTGCTGCTGATGGAGATACCTGCAGCAAACACACACACGTGGCATTTTACATGGTGGATAATGTCACACATCACTGAGAGTTTAATCCAGCGATTGGTACTTTTGCACTGATTTCTCTAATGCGGATTGAAGGCTGGGCCTGCAAGGTGACATCGACATACCTGGTGCTTATCCAGCAGCATCTTGGCGATACCGATGTGTCCGTTCCTCGCGGCGTCCGTGAACGGCGTGATCCCGCAGCTGTCCCTGCTGTCAGGTCTGTAGCTGCACCTGAGACAGCCGGGCAGCTTTAGAGCCACACTAAGCAGGACCTATACAAGCAAGCCAGCAGTAAGCCATGCCATATCTCTCTGTGATTCCTCCTTATCAGCCTGAAATTCTAATACAGCTTCCTTCCCTCTGCTCAGATGGAAACATTTACGTGTGTCAGGATGGCTCTTATGGTGAAGTACCCGATGCTTCTTTAGACCGATTCCATAAATCCAGATTCCATCCATCATTGTGTAATCAGGGATCAACAAAGTATATCTATATTTCCATCTATCTGTGACCAAGGCAGAGGATTTGAAGTGTCTGTCCTTGGAAGCTGGCATCAAATGCCGGTGGTGAATTCCTGTAGTTAGAAAGTCCTCAAACCTTGTGCTTTGTATGCAGTGATTAGAGTTAAACTATGTTGGTACAGAACAAGCAGATATTTCCTTCAAGGTGTTATAAATAGTAAGTATTGTAAAACAATGTCAGGCTTTTGTGATGCTGTGGTTTAGAAATACATGCTACACAAAAACAGTAGATTGTGTGTATCTGCAAGGTCTTGTTTATGCACAGCTCAACAAACTGTTTCTGTCTGTTTGGATTTGGAGAACATAAACCTTTTTAAAATTCCGTTTTCCTTTATTTTAAAGACGATCAGACACGCAGAAATCCAAGAGGAAATCTTAAAGTGTGAAAGTTTATGTGCGGCTTAAGACAAAGGCCAAACTCTTGCTGCGCGGTTTTGAGTATTTTAGGTCAGATATGTAATGATGAGACAAAACATTTTGACCATCCCCATGTGAAGCGAACAATCTTGATTTCCTAGTCACAACACACAGGGCACCGATCCCTGCTGCGTTATGGAGCTACGTAGCCACAGGCTATTCAGAGTGTGCTGACCTTTGTCCACTGTTGAAAAAGCCTACAACAGGCACACAAGTGTTGGAATTGGACCTTGGAGCAATGGAAAAAGGTCACCTGGTCTGAAGAATCTCATTTTCTGCCGGGTACATCTCAGGCATCTATGGGATATGGGAAGCCCCATATGCAGCACGACTCGGTGCGGCATGTGCCGTGATACATTACTCCCACGATCAACATCAAAATGATGTCATTTGTGTCACAATAGCCCATCTGTGGGAAGGATAGGATAGCCATTGTTCACATCTCACATAGATGAGTCTTGGCTGCCCAACACCCTGTCATCGGTCCATGGTCCTTCTCTCCTCAGACCACTCTCAGTAGGTCCTCACCGCCTTGAGAACCCCACAAGCCTTGCCATTTCGGAGATGCTCTGGCCCAGTCGTCTACTGAAACGATTTGGCCCTTGTCGAAGTCACTCAGATCTTTATCGTTGCCCATCTCTTCTGCATTCTTCATGTCGTCCACGACGACCAAATGTTAGCTTACCGTCTAGTACATCCCAGACCTTGACACGCGCTGTTTTTACGAGATAATCGACATTATTTGTTTCATAATGGGGGTGGTCATAATATTTTGGCTGATCAGTGTATAATCATAGGACCGTCGGGGGTGTTCTATGTCTGAAGTAGACTGAGGTATTCCTGTTTTCTGTAAATTAGTAGATGTGCTTTTTGTCTATGACTGAGAAGTTAGCCAATTAGGTCAATAAGTTAATTACTCAATAAGTTAATTAAGTCAATAAGCTATTAAAAAATAGATTTAGAACAAACAAGAGAAAGGGAACGCTTACTTTTCAAGGAGAACACTGACAACTTCTTCGCAGCCATGCATAGCTGAAATCGAACGTGACTATTATAAATGGGTAAACTGCAAATTTCCAGTTTAGTCATTATTCTAAGAAGATGAACAGGACTATTTTACTCAGTGCAGTCCTCACCTGCCGTGTGCAGTGGAGATCGGAGGGTGGTGCTTTCTGTGTCCCAGACTTCTGGACTGGCCTCTAGGAGGCAGTGTACTACAGCCGGATCACCCTCTCTGCAGGCGATGTGGAAGCAATTCCAGCCGTCTTTGTTCCTGAGTGCTGGGTCTGCCCCGTGCTCCATCAGCTGCCTGATGACTTCCAGATCTCTCCGGGTGCAGGCCATCATAAGAGGGGTCCTGAAGTCACACAAGATTAATATTAATCACCCCACAGTACAGGCTGGGTAGTACTTTCACAAATATACATTTGGGAACAGTTTCACACTGCAACATAAGTCACATAGCATCCCACTAACACTGTAGATATTGCTTAGTAATACAGTCAGAAATTAAGAGAGAGAAAAATCTGTAAATTATCATAAATCAGCATAAAACTTATGTGAGTGTAATGTAGTATTATAAGTCAAAAACATCTTAGAATTCACTACCTAATTTCAGAAGCGACAGAAAACAAACGCCTTCAAAATACAGATTTGGAAAAGTTGGTTCCTTCGAGCCGGATTCGAACCAGCGACCTAAGGATGACAGTGTTACCTCTACAGTCCTCCGCTCTACCAACTGAGCTATCGAAGGCCATACATTCCATTCTTCCGGTCTACGGAGGATAGTATACATAGAAATTCAACCGCAAGAAAGAGATATTGATCGATACGAATTACAAAGGAAACGCAAGCATTTCTACGCAAATCTTAAATCACAACAATATAATTCAATTTTCACTTAATCAAAATTACGTCCTTCGAGCCGGATTCGAACCAGCGACCTAAGGATGTCAACTCATATTCCACTACAGTCCTCCGCTCTACCAACTGAGCTATCGAAGGAGACGCACGTCGCACTTTTACTACTACTATTATCAATCTGCGTGCATTGATTTACCAATCAGACTTTTTTAAGCAGTCTACTTTGGCTCCCCTGGCCAAAAGGTAATGCACGCAGTCTCCTCGGCCCATGGATGCAGCTTCGTGCAGTGCCCTCTTGTAATCGCTGTTGCACAGCTCGACGTCCATGCCCACGTCATGCACCAGGAAGGCGAGGACGTCCAGGGCGCCATGCCGGGCAGCGTAGTGCAGCAGCGTGTCCCCGGAGCGCGGCAGGCGCGCGACGCCGATCCAGCTCCGAAGGTCGGCGTTGTCGTGAAGCGCGTGTTCTATCTCGCGCAGGCGGCCGTCCCGCGCCAGCCCCACCAAACGCCTCAGCATGGCCTCGTCGGCCATGTCAGTTTAGCTGGGGTATGTGCAAAACCTGGACCAGTATATTGTTAGAAAACAAGCACAGAAAAAAATGCAGGGGGTTAGCTAATTAATGTCTATTAAAGAACAGCAGGTTTTAAAATTTAAATTACACTACTTTTTATCTAAATATCTCGCTAATAATATCTCGTAGGTCATTTAACTGCAACTTTCAGTATGTCCGAATACTAGGCATATATGGCAATTATTCCGTAGCTGACAGGAAGGTCCTGCGACGGTTGGTGAAAACTGCCCAGCACATCATCGGCATCCGGCTGCCCTGCAGCATGCAGGGTGCCTGCGACATGCTGACAGCAACATCAAAGATGACGGCCTCCTTCCATCAAGGAGGCGCTACAGGAGCCTCGCTTAAGGAACAGTTTTCTTCACCACACCATTCTGAACCACTCAATAATTCAGCTTTCTAAATATCAAAAACGTTTGACTGGACTTTATGTATATTTCATCTGTTTACATATATATATTCTGTACACGAAATAGTTAATAATCTGAATTTATCCATATCTGACTTATCCAAATGGATCAGTATTCATATCTATATACTCCTCCTCGTGCATACGTATATAGTTCTCTTGTAAATACTACCTGTAAATTCAAATTTCATATTATTATATGTCTCTTATACGAATATATTTTCATTTGCTGCCTTATTGCAATCTTACTGTACTGTGTGCACTTTCTGGTTAGACACTAAAGTGCTTTTCTTTGTACCGGTACAATGAAATTCAAATTACAAAGTTGAAGTTAATCTAATATAATATACAGTGGCAAACGATACCCGGATGACCTACTGGATTTTGCGAAACTGCGAGCGGTGGACGCCAGGCTATCCCACAAGGCCACTGGAGCTGTACCAAAGAATGTCGCTTGCTCAGTGTCAAGATGGCAGAGGAAGTACCGACTGTATACAAATGTAAGTATAAAACAATACACCGTTACATAAATTGACTGGAATACGCATTTTCAACAGGTTTTAACTTTCATGGAGGTCAGTGTATGTCATTGGTAAACATCCGGGTCAGGGAATATGCAGGATATTAAATACTGTATTCGAATTCTGTCGCAAGCCTTTTGTTTACAACTTCATGGCTGTCGGGTAAAAATTAAGTTGGCCAACCAAAGCTCAACCATGGATTTCAGCGACGTATCTAATGTAATTTACGGACTTTTCATCAAAAACCAATATAATGATTAATATTTAATAATTAAATACATAATTGTGCAAAAGCATTTAATGTATATTAGAGTGGATGTGCGGGATTCCTATTGCTTGTGTAAAATTAAACTCTGTGATAAATGTCGTCGCCCCGACACTAATACACAAAAAATATATTGTGTTTTGTATTTATACACGGCAGGGCTGGGGACAATTTAATACATCATGAATGTTAACTGAGCAGTTAACAAATGAAACTGAAATAAACATAAGGCAAGTTAGTCACTGTTTACGAGGGGAAAACAACCACTTTTGGGGAAAAAGCAGCTGTAAGTATATATGATTTTCGGTTAACTTTCACTCATCGGAGGCACCCAAGCAATTGTATTTAATCTCCTTTCCTTAATCATATTAAACGCTGCATATTTTATGTATAGTATTTTAATAACGAGGTTTTCAGTGTGCAAGTTGTCATACTTAAATTTTATCTTTGACTTTCGCATCGATCACTACAAGGCATTTCGGGAAAAAAACGTATGTTTACCGGTATAGAAACGACGGTTCAACATAATTTTCGGGATTTTGTTAAATGTTTGCATCTTTCTCACTTTACAGGAGAGACCAGATTCTGTCTCCTTGCAGAATTTTAAACAACAATGGAGTCGGCAATGAGAGGTGAAGTGTGTATGGTACAACATTCAGAAGTATAGTGCTGCAGCTAAATATATGGCATTTTAATGTTACTGTACCAGAGACCAATGTTTAGTCTCCAATGATATGAATAAAAGACAAAAAAAAAATGTTACTTGAAACTCTCAAAAATAATTTATTTATTTTTATTTATATTATTATATAAATATTATTTATCATATTTATTACAAGGGCGGCATGGTGGTGCAGTGGTTAGCACTGTTGCCTCACACCTCTGGGACCCGGGTTCGAATCCCCGCCTGGGTC
>JAODJX010000001.1:8058156-8068344 GCA_026776945.1 Isichthys henryi | reverse complement strand
GCTGGTCCCCCATCCAGGGTTGTTCCCTGCCTCGTGCCCATTGCTTCCGGGATAGGCTCCGGACCCCCTGCGACCCAATAGGATAAGCGGTTTGGAAAATGGATGGATGGATATTTATTACAATTATTCTGCGTTGGTGCAAAACATTACAGGTGGTACACAGGTGGAGTTTCTATACAGGTGGTATTCGTGTTTATTGTGTTACACAAAGACGCACTTTTAAAAGCTCCTTTGAAAATGTGTGTGTGTGTGCAGGGCGGGCAAAGCGGAGGCACCTGAACGCCAGCGAGTGTACTGAATTGGGCGGCAGCATGGATGGCAGGCTGCCCCTGACCCAGCCCAGCTCTGTGCCACGCAACCAAGCACACTGCAGTCGCGGGTTGTACCCGCGATCCCCCACCAAGAGGGGCAGAAGAGGTACAGGCACAGTGGGCTCATCATGGGCAGGATTATTTTTTACACAGACCGTATATTTCTGATCTCATACTACTTAATTTAGTGTGTATAAAGTGACCATAAAGATTCTCATCCATCTTATCTCACATGATAAAGAAAACTTTACATATAGATAACGCACTGAGTATAATGCAGGGTTCCTAGTTTACGAGTCACCTTTGTTTACTTGTCTGTTAGTTCATTCCACTTTGGGCTCTAAGTTTCATATAGACAGTGGCTGTGTATGAAGCTTTATGTTAGAATGTGCGAGATATGGCGCCACCCAGTGAGGCGTCCTGAGTGGTGTTAGGGTCGTCGTGATGCTCAGAAATACAGCTGACGACGACTCCTCTCTTTCCCGTTGGCCGGAATGCAGAAGCCGCACAGCAGGGCATCAAGACATTCTTCCCCGTGAAAGGCATCGTCAGAGTCAGCCCCAAAAAGGCCACCGCGGTTGTTGTGAAGAAGGAAGAGGAGACTGACTGGGATGATTGCATCCCGGATGAAGTGTTGCAAGGCCTCTCAGAGGAGAAGTTGCTGCAGGGATTCCCGGGGGGCGCACAGGCCGGGGAGCCCGAGGTGGCAGCCAGCTGCGGTGGCCAAGGCTATCCTGCAGCTTTGCCCAGAGCTTGCCACGTGAAGCTGGAAGCAGAGGATGGTGTGGAGCCATTGCCTGATGCCCACTATGGGCTCCTGGGGAGCACTCGTGATTGGGTGGAACCTCATGGTAGCCTAGGCGACCTGCCAGAGGAAGTCCTAAGGATGGTGCTGGTGCATCTTCCTGCAGAGGACCTGTATTGTTCCGCCTGCCTGGTGTGCCGCCGCTGGAGGGACGTGGTCAGAGACCCAATGGTGAGACAGTCGTCGCCTCCTACTGAGCTGGGGCTTTGCATCTTGACAGTGTTCACCAAGGCTCCCTTCCACTCTAGTTCGTGCCCTGGAAGAAGATGTACTTCCGCTACAGAATGAAGGAGAGCCAGGCCGTGGAGGAGATCACTGCCATCCTGAGGGACAATGACATCACTCGCAAGAATGACTTATGCGTGCTTAACATGGTGAGGTGAGTGAGTATGGCAGCCAGGGTGTGTGTGTGGGATGGCTAAGGGGGGGGCCTGGTCTCAGTCTTCTTCCTGTGGCTCCACCGACAGGTGCACGCCTCACTTCCTGCGTGGCGTCAGGGTCTGCTCAGAGGAGGTACTACGCTGTGTGCAGCAGCACCGGCTGTTCGCCCAGGCAGAGGCTTGCTTGAAGCACAGGTTCCCTGGGCTGGAGCAAGTGGATGGGGTACGTGCTCAAGGTTGGAGGAGTCAGGGGCATGTGGATGAGGGAAGAGTGAACTCAGAAAGTTTAGGGCATGGGCCTCAAACTCAAATGACCTCAGGCTGGGAGGTCTTCAGCCCAAGCGGGCCACTTGGTAAAAATTAAATGCTGTGTAACGGGGATCGATACTGATGGAAAGGCGTTATGTCATTTTTTTGTTCTCTATAGAGAATGAGCGATCAATTTGCAGGTCATGGTTTGCAGGGACTACCCAAAGTGATGGTTTTACCAGATCTGTGCCATTTCTAATCAGATGTGGTAAAAGTCAAAATGCTTATTCATAAATAGTAATATTAATAAAGTTTGTAAGTTGACGATGGTAATAATAATGATGATGGTCAGTTTCCGGCTTCTCTTCGGCTCCTGCTCGCCGTCAGGGTCCAAACCCGTGGGCCGCCTTGGTGCTGATGCTCATCCTGGCTGACAGCGTGATGGATGTGCTAGACCTGGCAGCCCAGGTGGACCGGTCCGGGTGCCTGATGTTCCCCGGGGGTGTCTCAGAGTTCCTGTGGTACATGGCCACTCTGCTGCTGGCCATGAGGGAGACTGGAATCCGTATTAGCAACAGGTGAGCCTATGGAGTGGAGAAGGACCCAAGGCATTATGGGGGATGTAGTGCATTGGGGGACAGGTCGATAAGGCTATACATTAAAGCTCATTGTAAGTGTAACCCGTGGGACTGTTGGTTGTTTTTTTTCCCAATCTGAAGACCCCCTTAGCATGGGAGGAATGGTCTGTTGGACCTTTTACTCTGTATGTATTTTGATTTGCAGTAGTACAGTATTCAACTCTGTGCCAAAATAATTTCATTCTTTTCAACCACCAGGTGGCACTATAACATTTTCTATGTCCTTCACCTGATGGAGAACAGCTCATCGCCAGCAAGCCTGGGTGAATCGTGGACAGTGGAGAGTGGGTCAGTCTTCGGCGACGCCCCTCAGCTCAACGCAAAATACAACAGAATCATTTTACTGTGATGTATAGACATGGACAAATCAACTGGTACCCTTCACAAACAAAAAACCCAGCGTTGATTCTGAAATAACTTGAAATTGACATAAGAAAATTGACACTTATCATTATTTATTCCATATTTAATAAAAATCAGACTTTGCTTTAGACTTTTGATTCAACGGAATATTTTAAATAATAACGCAACTGAGTGGCACTGACAAAAAAAGATGGGACCTAATATTTTGTTGCACAACCTTTTGAGGCACTTGCTGCAAACATTCCTGCACCTCGTCTGCACCTGTCAGCAGGTAATCGGGCCCATAGATGTTCGACAGGATTCAGATCAGGGATCATAGACGGCCACTTCAGAATACCCCAGTGTTTCACTCTTAACTGTTCCTGGGTGCTTTTAGATCTGTATTTTGGCTCATCATTGTATTGAAGCATCCGTGACCTGCTACTGAGACACAGCTTTCTGACATTGGGCAGTTATGTATTTGTACAGAATAAGCAATAATTCATCTCTTTTTCCCACTTGCTTTGCTTTATTCGATGACATATCAAAGGCATGTGTTTTACATCACACAGTTGCTTTTAGATTAATCACTTTTCCAATGAGCTGTAAGGGTGCCAACGAATTTGTCCATGTCTGTAACTGGGTTGGTTAAAATAGTATGTGCTGCATTTCTGCTGCCTGTTGTTACATGGAACAATGCCTTGTATGGCCATGTAGTAAAAGTCGAAATTTGCCAGATCCCATGCATTTCATTAGCAACTGAGGCTTCTTGTGCAGCATTGAGACAGACACACGAATAATTAGGGATAATTAGGACTTCACGGGTGCTTACATCTGGATGTGGCTGTGCTGGGTGAGCGTAACCATGGAGGTGCTACTGCGCTGCCTTTGAATGGCGAGACCGTGAGGAAACTTGCTTTGCCAGTCCTGCCCGTAAGTCATCAGCTCAGATTGAACTGAAACCTACAGTAAGATGAAAGTAGTTTTCATACATGAGCTGCCTGGACCCACCCATATACTTACAAATCACAGGCTCGTGCAAATGGGGTTGAGCAATTTCCTGGAGTCCAGGAGGTTTGTGCAAACTAGTCATTTAACTGCACAGCTGTATAATATAGTGCTAAATGTTAAATAGTCTTCACTGGCCCAACTGCATACATGGCTGTATTACCACCCTCACCCCCAGCATAAACCCCCCCATCAAATCCCGCTCTGGTGGGACCTGCAGGACGCATCCTGAATTTCGCTTCCGGCCGACAAACGAACAGCAGCGGATCCTGAGCCACCCGATCCATGCAGATCATGTTGTGAAGATCATGGCTTTTGCAGGTAAGGTCCCAGCACAAGCCCTGCATGTCTGCCTCAGCGCTTGCTTTAACTTAACCCTCCTCCAGAAGCCTGCGCTATCAAAACAATTTCCTTAAATGGAGTGTTTGCCCGTAAGGAATGTTACCTGCCCACACAGGGAACTGCATTGGCATAAGGCGGTTTATGGGTGTGTCGCTGCGCCATGAGATGTGGGCGACGGTGCTGGCGTACTGCACCTTTAAAAAGCGGCCACATGCCGCTTGAGATAAAACAGAGTGACCAATATTTCATGGTGAAATATTTTAGTTCAGCTATGCTTTGAAGAAAACCCTGTCATTTACTTGTGAGTGGACAGTCAAAAAGCTTTGAACCCCTTTTTCTTGGTGCCATTACCAGCATAGTTATAGTGTTTTACCTTTGTAGGGCAGAGTAGTCTTATTAGGGTCTTGCTTTGTTTGGAAAATGCTGTGTAGCTCTTCTTCCAACACAGTTCCCTCTTGTACCTTGGCATTCATTGGAAGCTCAGCTTAGCCCATTCGACTGCTTGACAGGTTAATGCGTGTAATGTGCTGTTCGCCTGCTAGATAAACGTAAATGCAGCAGCAAATGAAATGTATAACACACACCCCCACAATTCTGCCCCTCTACATGCTGTAGGTCACCTGAGATGGGGTGTTTTTCAGTAGTACAATGAAGGGATGTAAGGAGCGCAGATTACGAGGGTAGGGGAGGATAGTGTTGGATCAGCAAAGCAGGGGGGTATTAGCCATGATGGCACTGGAGGATGTAATGGGGACTGTACACAGCACCGGTGTTTATCACCACTCAAGTAAGCATTTGTGCAGGACCCCCTGTCAGCCGCACACAATCACTGCACTAAATATGCCCGTAGAGTGTGTTTTTCTACAGCCTAACCAAGGATTTTTGAGGACGCTGTTCTAATGAGTGTTTACGAATGCCTCAGACATCCAGTACTCGGGTCCTCCCTCTCCCCCCACAGGCACTGGGAAGACATCTACGCTGGTGCAGTTTGCCTGGCAGAGGCCGCATCTGCGCTTCCTCTATGTGGCGTTCAATCGCTCAGTGGCAGTGGAGGCCCGTCGCGTTTTCCCCAAGAATGTCGACTGCAAGACAGTGCATTGCATGGCCTTCCATGCCGTCGGCACCAGGTCTGTGCTCCCTGCCCCCCTACCCTTAAACCCCACCCCTGTAACATGCCTGCTCACTGCTAAGTAGGTCATTTTGTTTTTACCCCTTCTGAGTCAGTGACCTAGTTTTCTTAAATTCTTGGCAGTGTAGCTGTTTTTGACTGTTGCACCTCCAATTGGTCAGTTTATGTACTTAGACAACTCTCGAGTTGTGCATTGTGTAATCACGACTCTCTATTTGGGTGTGCACTACTTAAGGTTTTTTAAAATCGGCAGTCTATCATATGTTATGAAACTACAGAAGAAAGGGATGCTTTGCAACTAGTTGCAATTCTGTGTTCGCAAAACATTGCAAATGCTGACAACAGGCATATGCAACATGAAAACAGGACACAGCCATTTATTAATATTTTATTAATGTGTCCCGCAACATGTTTATAATTCATTAGTAAATCTGGCCAGCAGATCGATCTTTCGTTTTTCACAGAACAAAAAATTATGTAACATTATCCCGTTATACCAGAAAGTTCCAAGTGTTGGTTAGTGGTCGAATTTTCTGATGCAGATATATGGAGATGCAAGTAAAAAGATATTTATTAATGTATTAAATGTAATTTGAGATACAAAAAATAATTCCGTCTGCTCAATTTTTACCACATTACTTCTATCTCTTCCCCCGCACTTCTGCTTAACTGATGTTCTCTGATGCGTCCACGTTGTTAATGTGCGATCAGTGACTAGTTGACATCAACCTTATGCTGAGCTCCATTTACTTTGGGGGTCAGTACTTGGAACTGAGAATCACGTCACTAACAAGTTAAGTGTGTTGGAAAGCCATTTAACAATACCAGGGACCCATTTCAAAAAGTACGATTTTTCGCTTACCGAACAAACTTGTCGAATTTAATTTACCCCAGTTTAAATGGCCTTTATCTTCGTTCTCTTACATTTAGCCCAGACTGGCTTAAATCCGACAAGTTGTCCACTTAAGCAAAAAAATCTTGTTTACCGAAACTGTCCCCAGTTCTAGCTCCGTTAATTGTTAGCCATTGTTAGCAGTATCAGTGGATAACAACATATTACATGGTATTTTGCGCATAAAAACACTGAAGCAACACGTCTACAGATAGCGGTTGGACAGTACTGTGTGTACGACCAATTTAATTCACCACAAATAAGACTTGTGTGCTAATAAATGGTGTAAAACTGCAGCTTTCACTTCTGTTGATAAAGGGTGCAGCCATCTTGAATTCTGAGCATAGCTTGTGTCGATCAAGTCGGAATTCCAACTTCAGCATAATCAGAGACATGTAAAGTCGATTAGTCTGTGCAAATTCTTCTCTCTATACAGTTGTTTTTCACAGCTATTTTGTTTTGATCAAGGAACATACAATTTTGCGTTTTGGTATACTGATGTAATTTGGTTTTTTTTTCCTTTACGTCACACAAGTGGGACAGTACGGTCAGTCGGTCAGTCATGGTGGATTGAAGGCCCGATGCCAAAATCTCTCTGCCGTCAACCTTATGATTGTGACTCTTAACTAGTTTGGTGGTCAAGCTTGTGAAACTTTAGTCTGTAGCTTCTTTATCTAGACGGCGGCTTCTGTCCTCAGGTACCAACGGATACGGAAACTCTCCAGCAACCTAAAGCCCTTCTCTGTGGCCTGGGTACTGCCCAAGGGTCACGGTGGTTTTGTCAATGCCAAGGTCGTCACCCGGACCATCGCCGCGTTCCTGGCCTCGGAGTGCAGGGACATCGATGTTGACCACGTCCCGACAGAGTACAAGAACACCAATGGGCAGAAAAAATCCCCAAGTCACCAGGAGAAGCTGGTAGGGAGCGGCTCATGATGTCAGGGCTGAGGAAAGACCAAAAGCTCAATGGAGCTCTTCAGAAAACAGCCACCTTAGCATATCTGTGTGTGTGTGTGTGTGTGTACACGTACCTTATGGGGACACAGTGTCCCCACAATGCGATGAATACCCATTTTATAAAACTCAGTTTAATAAAAATCTGTGACTGCAATGGAAAAAAAAATTATGCAAAAACTGTATTTTGCTTGGCTACTTGTGGTTATGGTTAGGGCTGGGTGGGGGTTATGCTTCTCATAGTTAGCATTAGCATTTTTCCCATAGAAATAAATGGATGGTCCCCACAAAGATATGAGTACAGGTGTGTGTGTGTGGGTAGGCAGGGGGGTAAGACATACAGTACATTTTTTTGATGTTGCGGGGATCATTTTTTTCGGTCGCCCCAAGTGGAATTTCAGTTATATAAAGATCAAAAAATTAAAAATGCCAAAAGATATATTTTCTTTGGTTACTTATGGACTTATGTTTAGGTTAGGGCTGGGTAAGGGGTACGTTTGCCATTGTTGGGATTAGAGATCTGCCCATAGAAATGAATGGATGGTCCTCATAATGGTATGAGTACAGGTGTGTGTGTGTGTGTGTGAGAGAGAGAGAGAGAGAGAGAGAGAGACATGGTGCCACCAATACTGAAATTTTGGCTATTACCAGTAACTCACATATTTTATTTGATATTACTAGTACCGGTAACTGATATTTCCCAGATGATCTGTCTTCGTATTTTCTTAGTTTGTTATCAAAGAAATGGTAGCATGTGAAAGAGAGATGAATAGTACATTAACTTTGAACTCCCTAACCTTTAGGGCGTTATTCCACCACACCAGGTACCAAACTTTTAGCACTTCAAAAAAAGTACCAAAAATGTGGTACTTCAAGGTAATGATTTTCCACTGACATAAAGACTGATTGCGGCACCAAATGACATCGCAGCGCAAGACGGTTTTTTTGTACTGAATTCGAAAAATGGCTGCAGTATATTGTAGGGCTGGATGATGTGCAATATTATTATCAACATCGACTGTTTTGCACATCCAATTTTTACATAGCTGGTCAGTTATATTAAAATGAGGCTTTTTATTATTTTCAATTCTGTAAGCGGGGGTTAAAGTTTTGCTAAAATATTTTTACTCTGTCACGCTGTCATAGGAAAAAAAAACTTAGCATGCTTTGCAATTTTAATTATTATTCCTTTTATAGATTCTTATATGTTTGAAAGTTTACCTCCTCTGCTTTTGCATGAGCGCTGCGTACGCTCTCCGAGACACTCATAATCATTTTCAACCTTGCCGTTTAAATCACTCAAAGACCGGTTTATGAGAAATTTATTAACTTCTTTTTTGTTTTATAATATTTTTATAACAAAATCACATCACTTCATTTATAACAAAATCACATCGCTAAGACAGCACGTTGTATGCCTGCTGTATTAGTATATTCGACAAAATACTTTTTACTTTCTTGTCCTGCCATCCGAATCTTTTGGTTTTGCATGTTTTTACGACCAAATTGCATTACTTTTCTTTTTTTTTTTACTTAGTTTATCATTATTTTCTGAGTTCGCAGCTTGTTTTCAAGGCGGCGTTTGTATTGTGCTTCAGAGGCAGGCTATTTGCTTAACCAATCGACAAAGTGTTTCAAGTCCCACCCAAAGGCACTGAAGTACCAAAGAAGTACCCCAGTTGGTTTGGCAATTTCAATACTGGAACTTTTGGTACTGGTACTCGAACGCAAGTCAATGGAAAAGCAAAATTACCAAAAGTACTGTGCCAAAAGTATCTTACTTGCTGCAGTGGAAAAGCACCCTTAAACTGCTTGCTGTCTGATGGTGTAACAAAAACCTAAACATGACCTCGTACGGCATTTTAAGAAGCTACAGATCATAAACACAAACCGTTTTATAAACATATTCTACAGGCTGCTTGTGTTTGTGTCTCTCTGCTTTGTGAACTTCCACCCTTTCCCTGGGTCTTTGTCCAACATCCACAGATGTTTGCAAGTATCGCTCAGGATATTTGGGAGAAGATGAAGGATCTGACGCCGATGAAGAAGCCAGCGTACCATATGACCCATGATGGTAAAACGGGTGACGGCAGGGCAGGGTGGTGGTCAGACTTGGGGGTCGGGGTCTGAGTGCTGGCCGTCTTTTTAGGGTACCTCAAGCTGTGGCAGCTGCAGAAGCCGTGCTTGGACGAATATGACGTGATCTTCATCGACGAGGCTCAGGACTGCAGTCCAGGTTGTCCTGCACATGTGTCATTTTTTTTTTTTTTAAACCAAACATCTGTCTGCCATAAACATGGCGAAGTGAATTAGCAGGGAGGCTAACAGTAATTCTTCTGTCAGATTAGTAATACTGGTAGTTATTTATCCAATCAGATCATGTGCTTTATTTAAAGACAAGTATCCCAGAGCAGAAAACTGCTTTTTGGAAAGTGCAGCCATGTCTTTTGATTTTCCATTTATTTATTTGGATGGAGAATTTGGCCTGCTTGCTGAGTGCTTGACGTTAGCTTAGCCAACCGCCAAGTTAATGTTAATGATTAGGGCCCTCCCCATTGTCTCTGTAGTTATCCTGGATATCATGATGTCCCAGCGCTGTGGGAAGGTCCTAGTAGGAGACCCTCACCAGCAGATCTATACGTTCAGGGGGGCAGTCAACGCCATGCAGACGGTGCCTCATACTCACCTGTACTACCTAACACAGGTAAGGGTGTTCGCACACGAATGCACGTGCATAAGTACTCACGCATAGAGTAACAGCAATACCTGTGTGCTCTTTTGAAGAGCTTCAGGTTTGGCCCAGAGATTGCCTACGTGGGAGCCACCATTTTAGAGGCCTGTAAAAATGTGACGAAGACGTTGGTTGGCGGGAAATGGGAAGGTAAGTGATCTGCAGGAGGAGCTTGATCAGGCAGCGTCTTGGACAGTTGGAAGGGGCCATTTTTAACATACATTTGTTTTTATCCAACACAACATATATTTTTGAGAAGGCAAAGCCAGTTAGTCCCTGGAGCAATTCGGAGCAATCTTCCAGTCACCTTCCAATTCCTAGCATGCTGAGTGACAAACCCCCCTCGCCCCCCCCCCCCCCCCGGGGGCGGGGGGGGGGGGCGGTGGGGGGCGGGCGGGAGCGCAGGG
>JAODJX010000001.1:8034690-8046742 GCA_026776945.1 Isichthys henryi | reverse complement strand
ACAGGCTTGATCTCATTCACTCCCACTTCAGAGGCATTCATTCCTGCCAGTTAATGTTCAGTCCCTCTTGTAATTCTATAACCATCACAGAATTACAGCTGTGAAAATCACCAGCTGTGCTTTCCTGTCCCTAGAGGAACTCAACAGATCCAGCTGCTACCTTGAGGCAGCAGCATCCTGGAGGACACATCATACCCAGCACACCACCTGTTTGAACTGCTGCCCTCAGGCAGCCAGTACAGAGCAATAACAGCTCATACAAAAAGACTGAAAGACAGTACATATCCCAGGACCGTCGCTGTTATTAACAACACACTGAAATGAATGATCATCCAATCTTTCACTGTGTGACTATTTCTCTTTTTGCTATATTGCACCCTTGCTGTATGTCTGTTCAACTTGTGCACTTGAAGCCACTATCGCCCTCTGCCTTTTTGCACCAAACCCCATAAAGGTATAACCACATTCTCATTCCTCACTACCTATTGACCTCCCCATTTTCGCATTTTATGTTAGTTTGTTAATTTACTTACTTGCAACTGCAATTTTGCACTTTATATACTGAGAACCATTTTATCACTTTATTTCTTTACTATTATTATTATTATTATTATTACTTTTATTCAGATTTTTTAATTTTATTTTATTTGTTCTGTTTCTTTAATGTCTGGTTCTGTGTCTGTGCAACACTGATCTACGTGCCTCAAATTGCTCCTCGGAGATAAATGAAGTTTTTTTGATTTGATTTGACTTGATTTACATATTCAATACCTCATCTCCATGTGCAATATGGATTGCAGTGCAACTTCTTGCAACTGTCACAGTTGCAGCATAATGCATTGTAGATATACAGTTTTGTTATTTTTAAGTTTTTTTTTCTAAAATTGGTTTGCACTGAAAAGGACTGCACCCAATTTCGTCGTACTTGTACAATGATAATAAAGATTCTGATTCTGATTTAACCATGCAGTTGAGTTTGCATGTTTGTCCAGTGCACTGCCCTCAGTTATTTCCAGTCATTCATGCCCTTTCTAAATGAATCTTCCATGCCGCTGTCGCTTTGGAAGTGGTGATATGCAATGTTGAACACTGAATCTTTTTTAAACAAATATTCCAACCAATTATACTTGGATTAATACGTGGAAAACGTGTATTATCCAAAAAAAATTAATGGGGAGTTCATATAATGCAGCCATATGGAATGCAGTGTTTTTCGCCAAGATCATGGTTATTTCCTGTGGGTTCTGGCAGCTGTTCTGCTGTGGGGTTTGCAGTTAGCTGGTAACTGTTAGCTGGGCTTGCTACTCCAAAGCTGCCCATGGTGTCCTTGTCCTCACATTCTGTCGGTTCTTGCTTCCTGGTGGTAGGCTCAACTTGCTCTTGTATAATTCATAAGCTTTTTAGAAACCACCAAATGTCCATAACCGGTCATAAATTATAAATCACTAATAGACAGGGTTTTTTTTTACAAGCATTTCTGGGTGTGGGGGGAAAAACTGCTTAGGTGGCTGGTCAGAAGATTGGAATCAACCATTGCAAGCAATGTAGATTTCACATTGTTTCTTGTTAAATTAATAACATATTGCCATTTCGGAGTTGGACCTGGCTTTCATTTGCATATTAATATAACGTAAAACGTTAGCTAGCAATATATGACTATCAATATAGTCGTCAGGTCACTATGAAAGTTTGCTATTCACATAAATGTTTTGCCAAAAGGAGTTAGTCAAATCACAAAATCATATATGGTTGGTTGACATGTTCTACGGATTTCGCTTAAATATGAATTTCGTTTTGTTGGTTGTTGAGCCTATCTGTCCTCTTCTCATTTGACAATTTCAGGAGCATTGCTAGAAATGGCCATTATCGGCCACGGACGCCATCAGCGGGAACAGAATGGATGTCCCTTCCGGCTGTAGCTCAAAGGGACAACCAACCCAATGCGCCATCCTCCAATACTCAGAGCTCACATTTGAGTCCCACGCCAGTATTGAGCTACACAGTGGCGGTTGCAGTCCCAGCTCAGTCTTTGCCTACCAATCCATCAAGTTCAACAACAGCGTCCACCTCATCAGCTGGCACTCCCAGCGTTTCCAGCTCCCTATCCGGGTTCTCAACCACATCTCGGCGCAAATCTGCTGATTGCATCAGCATATGGCGTCGTTAGGCGTAACCTGCCAATGTTTGAGATTTGCAGAGAAAGTTTGCACTACTTAACGTGGCCCTCTTGAATAATCATAATCACTTCAGTCAACAGTACAAGTATCAAGTCTTACTCAGCGACCTTAAATTCCCCAGTGCTCTTCAGCTGGCAAGAGCCTATATGCGTGATCCTCAGCCATATACTGCAGCAATGCAAGCACTTCAGGAGAAATATGACCAACCACAACAGCTTGTACAGTCAGAGCTGGGATGCTATCCTAAACGCACCATCACTGAGAATGGGTGACGCCGGTAGAAGATGTTGGAGATGTGGAAGGACCCATGCTGTAGATACCCTACGTTACAGGCGTAACCCTAACCCTCAGCCTGCAGTGGAACTGCCTTCATGACACACTGGGCTACAGGCACCGAGCTTCAGAGAGGTTCCAGCCTACTTTGCAGAACGTGTATAAAATTCTTTCGAGCCAGTACGACCCACTCGGGTATATCATTCCCTTTACCACCATAGCTAAAGTGCTCATCCAGGACCTCTGGAAATGCAACCTTGGATGGGATGACGTGATCAAACCTAAGGGCCATCGTGACTGGTGACTCGCCTGGTTCAGAGAACTCCCAAACCTACCTCACCTGAGCTTCCCATGACCCTAGGCTCCAGCCCCCGGTTACATGCTATCTGCTACTCTGGAGCTGCACATCTTTTGTGACGCTTCAGAGAGGGCGTATGTGTCAGTAGCCAACTTACACGCAACGAACAAATCTAGCGAGGCATATGTCAGTTTCATCCTGGCTAGATCCAGAGTAGCCCCCAAGAAGTGTTTGTCATTGGCACGCTTAGAGCTCAGGGCTGCTCTTACAGGTGCTCAGATGGCCAGTGTGATCCAGAGCGAGCTGACCATCTCCCTCCATCAAGTTGTCTTATGGTCTGACTCAATTACAGTGTTGTATTGGTTGAGAGCTGAGTCCTGCCACAAGTTTTTCGTAGGAACCCGTGTGGCAGAAATTCAGAATCTGATGAATGGGGCCAGCTGGTGCTACGTAAACACAGCCAGGAATTCAATGGACCACATCACACAGGGTTTGTCACTGTCGGAATTGGCACGCTCTCACCAGTGGAATGCTGGGTCAATGTTCCTGCTCCAACCTGTTGTCCACTGGCCAACTATGCCAGCATCTGCTGCAGAACTTGACCAGGGTGAGCTGAAGAAGTTTTCGTTCATCGGTACGGCTTCTGTATCCTCTTTACCATTCCCTTCTGATGTTAATAAATATCACTCCTGGAAGGAACTGCTTCAGGATACTGTAGGAGCCTGTCATGGGGCAGCTGATCCAAGTATCACCCCACCAATATGATGCCCATGATTACATAACCGCGGAGAAGCTTCTGCTCACACAAGCCCAGCTAAACTCCTTTCCAGTTGAAGTGAAGGCTCTCAAGGCCAGTCAACCCATACCGGCAGACAGTCGTCTGAGCTGTCTCTAACCAGAATATGATGAAATCACTGGATTAATCAGGGTCGGAGGTCGACTCCGTCATTCGGAGGACCTAGAAGCAGACGTGACTCATCCCATTATCCTGGATCCAGGATATCACATCACAAAACTCCTGATTAATGAATTTGATGCTACATCATCCCGAGCCTGGGCATGTATTGGCAGAGCTGCGTTGCCAGTATTGGGTGCTCCGAGGCCGTGAAGCTATCCGCAGGTTTCAGCGCAATGGTAGGGAATGTCAGTTCTTGCAGGCTAAGCCCAATATACCCAAGATGGCTGATCATCACCTTGCAGGCTCCTCTTACACAAGCCACAATTTTACAGTACCAGTGTTGATTGCTTTGGCCCTTGCACTGTGAAGTACAGGCATCGCCAAGAAAAGAGGTGGAAGATTATAAAATTGGTACCATTGCATGACCACACGATGCGTACACTTGGATCTTCTAGAAAGCCTTGACTCTGATGCCTTTCTGCTCTCCCTGCACCGCTTCATTGCGGGGAGAGGTCAACCATTCAAGCTGCTTTGCGACAATGGTACCAATTTTATGGGTGGAAACCATGAGCTGCAAAGGGCCTTCGAGGCGATGGAGCCCCAGTTGAAGGGGGGCTAAGCAGAAGATACACTTCACGTTCATTGTAAAGCGCTACGTTCATTTACCATTTTGGGGCTGTATGGTAGCGCGTTCGCTATGTTGATGTGCTAACGCAATGAAATATGTGCGCTCACTTATTTAAGGAATTGGCTAGTTAGCATTTTAATGTTTATGCAAACAAAAAGTGCATAGTGTTACAAATTTTATTTCTGTTTGAAATGATTTCAGTCTGACATTTTCAGCACATTTTAACAATACAGCAAAAATACTGAATCATGATAGTACGTTTTTGTACCATTTTATGTCTAATATTAATATATATACACACATTTAATATTTTGATCAGACCTCCCCCCGCCTATCTGCAAACTCCACCCATGAGTGCAGTGTATCTACTCACATTTCAGTGAACACAAAAGTACGAGTAGAACAGCTTTAGAAAACAGCTTATTATAGGGCGATGGTAAACAAAAAATAGCATTGTAAGGGATGGGGTGGATGGTCTGTGGATCCTATTTTTGGTTGGGATCTCGTCCCATAACTTCATCTACATCACAAACAATGTCATCCCTGGCTAGATAATGGGAGAAATGTCGCCTTGAGTGCCATATCCACTTCAATGTCTCCACAGGCATCATGGAATATTTACAATGGTGCTTAGTAGTGATGGTCAAATGAAGCCTCATGAACCATTTGCTATATTTTCTGACCCCACTAGATGGTGCTCTTGGCTTGCTTTGGGGCATGCTTTGAGTCCTCTTTTTGAGGAGACAGCACCATGTAGTGGAGTCAGAAAATACAGCAAGTGGTTTATGAGGCTTCATTTGGCCATCACTAGCGCTCAGTCCTTTAACATTTTGGCCCCAATGCCTGGTTTTAACTAGACTGAATCCAGCTTCATCAATGAAAATGATCTTATGAGGCCGTGCAGCTGCATCAAAGTCCAAGACACTCTGTAACAGTGAATATGGTGCAACTCAAAACAACGTGTAACTAGGTGTAAAGCAAAGGACTTCAATGTCTACATTTCCACATAAGGATGAGGGTGGGGGTAGGTTTGGTCAGATACATTCAGTCAAAGCAACAAACTACAAATAGGCAGATGACCCCACAGACAACCCCCGTCGTACCCGAGAATGGGGGCACCTGCCTATGTCATGTAGAATAGAATAGAATAGAATAGAATGCCTCTATTATAATTGTAAAAATTATAATGAAATTATGAAAGCTACTTCAGCTGGGCGCATTTCTTCAACAAAAAAGGAAAAAATACAGACAACATGCAACAGTATGGAGCAACAAAAACTGCAACCCATCACACAACGGAAAACAAATAATTACACTATAAGATACACATTTAGCTCAAATATATATATGAAACCCATTAGCTAAATGAAAAACCAGAAATAATAACAATAAAAGATGCAGTTTCACTAAAGATACTGCATGAGAATAATTACATGGGATGTGGCGGCGTGTGAGGAGATGGAGACTCTGATAAAGTATCATAAGGCTAATAAGAGCACAGAAAGGCATAAAAAGAAAAGGAGTAAGGAAACTGAGGTCCTGAGATTATTTAAGGCAAAGGGTGAGGCCTGGAGAAGGGAGCAGAAGGTGATGAGGAAGGTGATGATTGAGAATCAGGCAGGAGTCAAAGGTGAAACAGAGCAGGATGAGTTATGACCTCCACCGTATCAGGAACAGTATCTGTGACTGGCTGAGGTTCCTGTGTCGGGGTTGGGTCCCTCCTGCCCTCCCCCCTGGCTTGCCTTCGGTCCCCCTGGCTGTGGCTCAGCAGTCGCCTGCGGGGTCTCTGGCTCCAACTCGGAGGCGGCCTTTGGTCCCCCTGGTTTCGGTCTGGCGGTCACTTCCAGTTCCCCCTGCGGCACCTCTTCGCCCGGCTGCGTTCCCGCCTCTGACGCCTCGTCAGTCGGCTATGGGTCCCCCAGCTTTGACTCGTTGCTCACCTATGCCTTGACCTGCCACGGCTGCTCCCTCCTCCCGTGTCCCCACCGCCTTCCTTCTCACCCCCTCGGTCAGTCCCTCCACCTTCCTCCTCGCCACCTTCGGCGTTCCCTCCTGCTCCCTCCTCGCGCTCGCTGAGTGTTCCTCTGGCTCCGGCCTTGAGGTCATCTGCTGCCCCTGCGGCTTCCGCCTCTCGGCTGCCGGGGTTCCCTCCCACCCCCTATCTCCCCCTGCCCTTTGCCTCCGTGCCCTCTGCTTTTGTGCCCCCTGTGTTTGCTCCCCATCCCTCTGTGCCTTTGTTCCCTTTTGTTCCCTTTGTGCCTCCTGTGAGTGTGTGCCCTGGTGTTGTTCCTCCGCTGTCCCCCTTCATGTTTCTGTCGTTGGTGCCTCTGTGTTTGTCCGTGTTCCCTGTGGTTTGTCGTTTGTTGTCTGAGATGTTCTCCTTGTGCCTGTTCTGTGTGTCTGAATTATTCACTGTGGTGCCCTGTTGATATTTTGTCTTCTCAGGTCCCGTGGTGTCCCTGGTCTTGTTTCAGTGCTCCCCTGGAGCGCACCCGATGTGCGTGCCTTTGGGGGGGGGTTCTGTCACACCCCAATCCTGCCGATCCTCCTGTCCCACAGCCCCTTCGTTAACCTCGTGTGGATTCCAAGTGTTTATCAGCTGTTTCAAGTTGTCTTCGTTAGTTCGGTGTATTTAAGTCTACATCAGAGTTTGTTTCCCTGGTTCTGTCATTGTAGTGTTATGACGTTTCTGTCTTGTCTGCCTTTCCACATGTTGATTACAACCCTTATTCCCGACTCCTCGTCTTCCTCGCCTGCTTCCCCAATCCGTGCTCTGCATGACCATGACACCTGAACCTACATAAACTGCAGGTAGAAATAGTTTCTGACGTTGCCTGTGTAGTTGGGATCGTAATAGAATTCATGACTAAATGTTATGTGTAAGAAATGAAACTGGCTGAGTGATATTCCACAAGACCCATTGTTAACTTATTTATTTAGAAAAAAATTGAACATTAATTGTTGACTACATTGAAAGAAGCTGTTTCTCTGTTTGGCTGATATTAATCTTCCAGATGGTTCGGCTGGGCCAAATTCATGAGTACCCGCATCTCCGGCATGATAACCTGCTCAGTGATATTCCTGCTGCTGAAATCAAGACATAAACATAGTAGCATAGAATTAAATAAGGAATTAACATCACGTGAGGTTAGCTCTGGCCAATTTATAAAACTGTCACATAGTTAAAGCCTTATGCACACCTTTTATCTGCTGTCATGCCTACTGAAGAATTCATTACCAAGTTACCTGTATCATATAATCTCATCTTTCAGTGGCTGTAATGCAATACATTGAGTCTCAGCATATTTAAGGCTGGAATAATTGTTAAAGATGCAGCTACCATGAATACAACTGCAAAACTGTAAGAACTACCAAGGCTGTTGACATGCTTTTGAAATGGACCTCAGTAGCAGATACTATACGGGTTATGAATATCGACTCGAAGGAAACCGCTATTTTACCGTCTCCGCCTCCACAGCAGGAGCACCACTGCAACGAGCACAATCACTGCAATCACTCCACTGCCGATGAAGGCTGCAGAGAATCAGATAACAACAGCACATGCAATCAGATCAAAAAGAATCAAGAAGCATCAAGAATGTTTCATTGTCATCATACTTCCATATGATGAAATTTCTCCAACATTTCTTCTTTTGCGACTGACACCTCAAAAAGAAGCATGGACTGCAAGCATTCACTCTCCTTAATTTACAGGTTTCTATAATCCATTTAGGTATTTCTGTTATGACCTGCCCACCTAAACCTCTTGTGGCCACGCCCCCCCCCTTGTTAACCTCATGTGGATTCCCTGTGTCATCAGCTGTTTCAAGTTGTTTTTCATTAGTCTTGTGCATTTAAGTCCACGTCAGAGTTTGTTTCCCTAGTTCTGTGATTGTATTGTCAACTCGTGTTTGCTGCTTGTTGCTTTGTGGTCTCTGTAATTAAAACCTGCATTTCCAGTTTCCTGGCATCCTGCCTGCCTTTCTGCCCTCCGTGTGCTGCAAATTGTGACAGAATGATAGAACTCGCAAAAAAGATGCCTCACCTAACTAAGGCTGAGTATCTCGGTTTAGTGGCTGAGGTATTATATTGGCTCAACCAGCCAGATATTCAGGAGAATCCCGTTGCCCGAGCTCTTGCCATCCGGACAAGGAACCTCCTGGAATCAATGTCCCTGTCTACCAACCCGAACCTTATGGCGGAAGTATGGCAGAACCTGCTACAGCTGCGGACCGGGGTGGCTGAGGCTATGCTCAGGCAGGTGGTCCTGGACAGTGGGCTGCCTCTTTCCCCGCCATCCGCGCAGCCCAAATTCTCTGCCACCATCACTGCGTCTGTACGGCGGAAAAAGCGGAAGGATCTGCTGCTTTGCCACGGTCGCCCGACGTCTCCGTTTGCGCCGCCCTCCACGAGTCGGGACCCAAAGCCTGCGCAGCTGCTGCTTCGCCTGTGCTTCAGGATAGGCTGCCCGCAGCTTCGCCGTCATCTGCATCCGAGACCCTGACCCGGCGATTCTTCGCCCTTCAGGGATTATACCGCTGGATGAAAGACAAGGCGTGGGTACAGGACTCTACTGAGGCTGCCTTGCTCCTAGATCAGCTTCGAGGGGAGTTCTCCAGAATATCCCCAGCTTCCTGGCCGGGAGAGCTGGAGAGAACAGAGCTCATGCTGAGTCAGCTGCTCTGCTTTCGGAGGAAGGAGCAAGCGTCCTCCACAGGATAAACCGTTGCGCCTGAGGTGCCTGCAGCGCCGCCTGTGGTTCCTGTGCCCAAGGCGCCCTCTTTCGTTCCCATCCTGGCGGCTCCAGACTCTCTGGCTCCCCCAATTCCTGATCCTGCTCCCGTAGCCCCTGTCCCTGAGGAGGTCCCAGACTATCAGACTATTACTCCTTCTCTTCCCTTAGTGGAGATGGAGAAGCTGGAATGGGACCCCTTGAGGATCACCCTAACGTCTCCAGTGACTCCTCCTCTTCCACCACCCTCACAGGACAGAACCCGACCGGGTCCCCACCTCTCAGTCTCCAGGAAAAGGAGGGGACACCTGTGCCGGGGTCGGGTTCTGCCTGCCCTGCCCCTTGGCTCACCCTCTGTTTCTGGGGCTGTGGTTCGAGCGGCGCCTGCGGGTCCTTCAGGTCCTGCTCAGCACTCACCTGTGGTTCCCCGAGCTCCTGCTTGGTGGCCGCCTGCAGGTACCCCTCCGTTGACTGCTTTCGGCCCCGCCTCCGAAACCTTGTCGTTCGCTTGTGGGTCCCTCCGTTCTGGCTCGTCGGTGGACGGCGCCTTTGCCAGCTGTGGCTACGCAGTCGCCTGCTGCAGCTTCCCTTCCCTCCTCACCTTCATTGGGGTCCCCTTCTCCTTCCTCCTCACCTCCCCTGGCTACCTCTACAGCCCTTGTGAGGTCCCCTCCAGCTCCTACCTTGCTTCCACCTAGGGTCCCTCTGGCTGCGCCCTCGCGGTTGCTTGCTGGCCCGATGACTTCCACCTCTCACCCGCCCGGGGTTCCCTCGGGCTCCCTGTTTCCCCCGTCCCTTTGCCTCCTTGCCTTCCAACCCTTGGTGCCTCCTATTTTCGCTCCCCATCCATCAATTTCGCCTGTGTTCCCACTTGGTGCCTTCATTCCTCCTGTTGGTGTTTCCCTGTGTTTCCTTCTTTGGTGCCCTTGTGTTTGTCTACATTTCCCGTTGTATGTCAGTTGTTGTCTGGGTTGTTGTCCTTGTGCCTGTTTTGTTCCCTG
This sequence comes from Isichthys henryi, assembly GCA_026776945.1. Lineage (NCBI taxonomy): Eukaryota > Metazoa > Chordata > Actinopteri > Osteoglossiformes > Mormyridae > Isichthys > Isichthys henryi. Next base: position 8,036,735 of record JAODJX010000001.1, on the reverse strand, counting down.
TGCCCCATTGATTTCTTTTGTCTTCCCAGGTCCCGTGGAGTCCTCGTTCGTGTCCCTGGTCCCGTCCTTCGTTCCCCTGCATTCTGCGTTCCGTGCACCGCGAGTCGTGACAATTTCTACTCACATGCTGACCAATTTTGTCTACATTTTCTAGCCAATTATCATATATTCTTATATAGTGTTCTTGTGGTCTTTTGCAAATAGTATGTGAGCCCCATGTTGTTTAAACATGCATTTAATCTTTAGGCTGTGAGCATTTGAAACTAAATAATCCACGGTCTTAGGGTCCGTCCACAGACTTCTCTGATAAAGTGGCATCTGGCTTTAATTTATTCATGTCAGGCCAGTTCCAATCTCCTGGAAGTCCAGCTCAAGACGGGACTGAACCTGGACCCACTGGAGGCTGTAGCAGAGAAGAGGATGCTGGCAAAAATGGACAATATAATGAGCAATTCTGCCCATCGGCTTCAGGGGGCACTATGCTGGAGCACATTTAGCCAGCGGCTCATTCCACCACGATGTGCTAATAAATGCTACTGAATAGCAGGATCTTTCCTGTGTGCTGCCATCCAGCACTGCACCGCCTCCCACTGACTTGCCACCCTCAGCCATAACATGCCAAGAAGCACCACATCTTTGCAGTAACACAAACCTAGTGCTATCTGCAGTCTGTTTTATTATCTGCAAATATTTATTTCCTTAATATTCCAATATTCTGTTTTTTTCTGGATTCTAAGCTAAATCAGACCAACGATATTCCTAAAGGGAGCAAACTGCTAAAGATCCTACGATTGTCCAGAAACATAAGAATGTCTTTCTTCTGCGGACAGGATTGTGTATCGGTGTTGGCTTTGGTTTTATTTAAAATTTAATTAGCAACATCATGTTAACACTAGAAATTCACTGCATTTTAGGCTATGTGACATATTGTAGGGCCGATCCCATGTGCTAGCTAGCTGGCTAATGAAGTTGTGACCCAAGGCAACGTTGTAAACTTTATGGACTACGACTTTTGTCACCTGTTATAAGTAAGGCTGAAATTTTCATGCATTACACTGCGTTCTCCTCCAGTGCATTTTTTTTTCTGCTTTATGACTGTTTTTCAGTTTTCCAAAATGCAGCTTAATAGGAACATGCACATTGATATTGAAACACTGATTCTTTCAAATGGTTTCATTTTAAAAATCAATTCTAATGTAAAAATATTGATTTTTTTCATCTGCTATATTTAGATGTTCATATTAGTATTAGGAGCAGGATATGAACTACTAATGGGCGGGGGCCCCCTTAAGGGGGGGGGGGAGGGGACAATCAATCCGTCAGCAAAACTTATTAGAATTGTCATGTAATTGTTCTGGCTGGGTCAACGCTAAATATCAGTATCAGCAATACCAACCTTGGATAGAATCGAAATCAGATCCAAAAGAAAATCACTTTCGTTTCACACAAAGCAGGTTTGTACCATTTTATTTTATCTAAACTTTAGGAGGCCTTGCCACCGTTTCACTGCAATGGACACATGAGTGGGAAGCAGGGTCATACCACTTGGGAAGGGGTGGTCATTTCATTCATTTACTACATGAATGCGCATTTATTTATGAGAATTTGAAAGGAGGAGTACGACAACTTGAAATGGGTAATCTGGGAAGTCTCACTTTGTTCGCCTGTGGCATCTGGTTTGTGCTGCTGTATGCATGAGAAAAGTCCCCTCTGGGATCAGGGGCAAATCATTTATTTTTTCTATAAATTAATTATAACAATACGCTATTCCTACTTACTAGATTGCACAGCAGTACTTGGCGAAGTCTTCTGTGGATTGAAGGGCCCTAGAGAAGGAAAAAGAGCAGCGTTGCTCTATCAGCCACAGTATTTGGATTCATGCCTTTTCAGTCACATGTTCAGCCCCAAAAATAGATTTCAGAATGCTGGATGCAAAATCTAGACTGCTATGTATTACATCATGGACCCACACATGGAACTGCTATAGTGGACCGAGGTGGAGTCTAATATAGACATGCTTGGTTTCCCATTAGAAGAATATGAGT
>JAODJX010000001.1:7992765-8013465 GCA_026776945.1 Isichthys henryi | reverse complement strand
ATCCAGAAGCCACAGGCGAAGGCCACATCCGCAAGCCACGCCCACAGATCGCATCCAGAAGCCACAGGCGAAGGCCATATCCGCAAGCCACGCCCACAGATCGCATCCAGAAACCACAGGCGAAGGCCATATCCGCAAGCCACGCCCACAGTTCACACCCCCAAACCACAATCAAAGACCAAATTCACATGCCACACCCATAGAAGCCGGCCGCACTGTAACGTGCAGCAACACGCTGCGTGATTTGTGAAACCAGAACCATTGGCAGCATCTTTTCAACAGACCATGTCTGAGGTCCGGCTTAGCAAGACAGCTGGGTGCCAACACCTTGCCTTTGGAAAGGCAGCCAACTGTACAGACATGCACACACACACACACGCGCACGCACACACACACACACACACACACCCCTGCTCTCTGGACTCGTACTCTAACAGACCTGTTAGACTCAGTTGTGGGGGGACGGGGAGGCTGGCACGGGTTACCCCACAGCATGCCCGACAGGAGGCCTGAGCTTTGGGTTCACAGTAAGACTTCCCAAAGAAGATCAGGTAGCATGGAGACACGACGACTCCCACAGCCCTCTGAGCCTGCGGATCACACCTGTCTTCCCGTTACTGCCAGCTGGGTGTTGTGGGTTTGCATCCCAGGTGGCACTAAGCTAAACCGGCCCAGCAGCCCGGGGACACGGCGGATAGTCGGATCACAGCCTGTTCCAGCTCCATAAGCTGCCCTTGAGTGCTGTAGCGGGGAAGAGGCATGCAGAAGACGTAATCTAACTGCCTGCTTCTCCAAAAAAAACTCCCGATCGACACCGTTACAGTAGTAAGTAAGGAACCGTTCCGGAATAAGATGTCCTTAAAATGTAGGTTAAATCACACTTTTGTAAAGGCTGGTTCAAAGCACAATAAGAGGGTGTCTTGTCCGAGAATCAAACCTGCTGTTTGATTAATCAATTTGCAGTGCCCCCCCATCAAAAAAAAAAAAACATGATTATCATTACCATGCAAGAGAATAAAGACTGACCTTGCTTCAGAAGCACAGCTGCTAGTGCAGCTGGAATAAAGATGGACTCATTACTGTCTCTCGCTCTCCACCCTGACCCGAGAGAGCTTGTCGAGGCTGCTGTATGGGGGGCAGGAGAAATGAGATGGATCAAAGCGGAGCTGTGAGGCTCGGCAGAATGGGGGGGGGGGGGATAAAGTGTGTGTGTCTGCAGTGTGATAGCACTGCCCTTGTTTTAAAAAAAAATTATATATAACAAATGAGGACTATTTGTTCAAATACCACTGCATTCAGCAGACACTTATAGTCCCAAGCTAACATTAGACAACATTTAGCAAATAAGGTAACAGCAGTAAATATGAGGTGGGGGTGCTCTCAAAAGTTTTTATTATTCCCTCCCCAGGCTGTGTGCCTGTGCCCCCTCCTGGCCCTGGAAGTTCATACAGCTTGTGAAAAGAGTTTCCCCCAAATAAAAATTGCTGTGAGATCGCTGCTCCACCACGCGCGGCGCTGTCGCCATGGTTACTGGTCGAGTGCTGCACAGATCCATCACACGTCTGCCATTTGCATTTCTACGTTTAAGGACGTGCCCTCATAATGAGTGCGCGCATAATCAGCTCTCGTACGCCCACTAATGACCGGTCAGACGGAGGAGGACGATGGCCTCGGCGGGAATGCTTAATGAAGAGACACCCCAAACTTTCCCGCACATGCGTGTTAAAGCGTGCGCGAGACGGGTGGGGGGTTCCCCAGAGCCAGTCTCACGCGGAGAGTGACTCCAGTGTGGTGGATTAATTCCAGTAACGGCGTTTCCAGTACATAGGATGGTGTCCCTGACAATGAACATTAATACCATAGGTTTACCTTTGCTACAAAATTAAATAAATTCATTTGAATTAAAAGCACATTAAAATTCGACGTCTGTGTTTCCGATTATCGGCCTAATAAGGTAAAACATCAAACGCTAATCTAACTAAACAGCCTTATTATATGACATTTTAAAATTCCCCGAGAGACCCAGGGGTGAGGAATTGCCGCTGCGAAATGAGGCTCAGCAGGGGCTGGAGCAAATTGCCGCCGCCATAAAACGTCAAATTAACGACGGGCGGTGATTGATAAGCGCGATAAAAAAGCAGCTCCGTGTCATTACAGTATATGGGCACATTATATATTTTTTCCCAGTGTCTAACCATCTTGTTAATTTAGGAGGAGAGACTTTTAGACTAAGCAGCTGCCTTGTCAGGAGGCGCGTATCTGTCAAGGGAACAACGCCGTCAAATTAATCTTGGGCGATTTTAAAACCGATCATTAGTCCGTATGGGCTTTGTGTGATAACATCTGCAGTTACGAGGAAAGTGTTTAAATAACAGTACAAAAAAGAAGATTTAAAATAACATGCACAGGCAGCATAGATATTACACTGGCATAGAAGAGCTTTAATGCTCATCGGGCATTAAAACCTAAATAGCCCTATTTAACGATGGTTTGAACTGTCGGAAATAAAACGTGTAGCGGGGCTCCTCTCTGAAAAGAAATACCCACTTATCGCATCACAAACCCTCCCCGAAACATCCACCATGTACGCAACTTTAAGTATATAAACGTTGTAGATTGACACGGTCTATTCGAAATACCATTAGTTTCATATCTTGAAGAATATACTCGTTAAAAATTATACAAGACCTTAAAAATTGTCTTGACTTGCTTTTACAGCCCAGTCCCCACCGAGTGCCCGCCGCCCTCTCGGTTCCGGCCACAGAGCTTGTTGCATTTTCGAGAAACCCCCTAAAACCCCATCCGCTGAAAGAGACTTTCTCCCGGTTTCAGGGCGCTAGACCTGGGGGATTTGAAAGGTGCGACGACAAGGCTGCATCATGTGTATATCTATAGATAAAGTGGAAGCCTTCAGATGATAGACGTAAACAAAGCTATATGCATCACGACGGGATGGGATTTTAATATTCAAATTAATTCAGAAATTAATGCGACTTTCAGCACAAGGGGCTCTTAAATATATACCAAGTCCTGGATCAGCTGAGCAATCAGCCTGTCTTGTTGCACTTAGGTAATGCCGCCCAAATAAACCTTTCCTGTATACGTTTATGTTTTAAAATTTAGCTTTAATTAGACAGCGTCACCTGGATCACAACATTAGGATTCCCATTCTATTGGTGTCTCCTGGTAACAGTATCAGGCTGTTTTGTTGAGTAGTCAAAAACATCGAGAGAGGTAGATGTAAGGAGCACGTACTGATTACAGCGTGTTGCTACACCCACTGCACGACAAACCACCTCAGGAATGAGAACCTGAGTGCAGCCATGTGGTGGGTGATACCTCAGCACCCCACTAGTCCAAATGGACCAGTGTGAGGTTTTTTCCTGATGGCTGAAGTGCCAATCCTGCCACCAACCCCAAAGTTATTCCCTGTAAGTTGGAAGACCTCCTTCTAGGGCTGGATGTAGATTAACATCATACCCAGGGTGAACCAATTGCAGGTTAAGGGCCTTTGCTCAAGGGTCCAACAGAATAGAATCTTCACTGTTCTTCACTGTTCACTTTGTATACTTTGAAAAACTGTGTAAAAATACTTCCTGTCCATTGTTATACTGTGAGATCCGCAGAGACTTGTTGTTAACTGTGAAAACTTTTGCATTTTCTTCTGCTTCATGGAATCACTAAAATATTCACACCCCTTCTGCATTTTGACTGCTTTGTTACATCCTCTTTGTGAAATCGCACATTAGTGGTAGGAAGTTCCTAGATCTGGTCGATTCTCCTTTGAGGTCCACTAGTTTAAGGAAGGTGGAAAACCCCCACTGTACTGAATAAGGGGTTGTGGAAATGGATGGATGGATGGATGGATGGATGCATGGATGGAGAAATGGGGGTAGTGATAGTACAAGGCAGGAGCACCTTCTATAAAACAGGCAACAAGATGCATTTTCACACAGATGGAAACTATACTGTTCATTCTGAGTACAAGCTCACCTCAGATGGAGTCTCTTCTTTAATATTTTTTTGTTTTAGTAGAGAAACCACAGTCAAAACTTGTCTTACCTAAGCTGAAATGGAAAAAAAGAATAATTCTGCATACTACTAAGTACGATATTCTAGCAGTATAACGACCATTATTGTTGATTACAATGGAAAACTACGTACAGTCTGGCATCCTGTTTGGTGACGTTTGTCCTTTTATCAAATTTTGCTATTCAGGGACCTCGAGGCCTTCCATTTGAAGAAAGTCATGATGGTATTGCGGTTCTCCACCGACAGAGGGCAGCACCGAATTTATTAACGACCTTTTCGCTCCAGCAGTGCAGAGCTGCGTCTGTCTTGCCGGTTGCTCTCACCTCGTCGGCGTGTGAATGGCCGCCGGATAGAAAGTGCTGCTTTTCTGGTAAATATCAATGGAAGTTCGGTTGGTAGAACGCTGAATTTTGTCCCTCTTGTGGATAATCTATGTTGTTAAATGTGAGAGCTGTTTGAGTTCCATTTTAGGGTTAATTCCTCTTGGTTGTCGGCGCGGAGTGTTATTTATTATTTTGACTGAATCCGGTCGTTATGTATGTTAGCCCCCTCTTGGCTAATTAATTGTAGGTGTTAATTTTAAAGTGTAATTTATTAGGTGTGGTAATTTGACGAGATGACCATGAGCGTATTAAACCCGCCATCTACGTATACATTTTTAACTAAGGATTCAGATGCAGCCACGTTCGGGTAGCATGTTATAAGCCGTATAACCATTAAAGCGTATGGTTTACGTTTAAAGGCAGTAGGAATGCAACTGCTTAAAGTAACTGACTATAGATGTGCTCTGTGTTCGGTAAACCTTGCAGTAGACGGATGGTCCTCGGAGCCTGGTTGGATTTATTGACAGGTGCACGCCTGCTTTCCTCAAACGTAACCCTTTAAAATCCAGGAATAAAATGTCTCTGTACGACGACCTGGGCGTGGCGACCAGCGATGCCAAGACCGAAGGCTGGTCCAAGAATTTCAAGCTGCTGCAGTCACAGCTGCAGGTGAAGAAAGCAGCCCTTACCCAGGCCAAGGTAAGTGTTTAAATCCCAGCAGTGAAGCCGGAGATACAATTTAGAATTTAGTGATCAGTGGTAATTGTTGACACACCACAGCACATAGTGCATCACAACGAAATGTGTTCTCTGCATTTAACCCATATGTCACATAGCAGTGGGCAGCTAATTCCCGGGGAGCAGTGCTTGGGGGCGATGCCTTGCTCAGGGTACCTTAGTGGTGTCTTGTGGTCGGGGATTCGAAGCTGCAATCTTTCAATTACAAGTGCTTGTCCCTAACCATTAAGCCACCACTGCCAACAGGTACTGTCCACTAGCTCATGTGTGTCTCTCCCTGGACCATATGGTCACAGCAGATCTGACACCTCTCCACCCCAAAGGCTTTCTCATGGAGATGTCACAGAATTGCTTGTGATTTGATTAGCAGGTGATTTTATATGAATGTAGATCAGATTAAACAGTGGGCATCGCAATTCTAAATGTTTTTAATGGGGTAGGGGGCTGAACCTGGTCTTTGTTTCTCCAGAGTCAGAGGTCGAAGCAGGCGACTGTCCTTGCGCCAGTGATTGACCTAAAGCGAGGAAACACCAGTGATGACAGACAGATCTCGGACACACCCCCGCATGTTGCTGCAGGGCCCAAGGTGAGAACCTCGTGACCTTTCTCCTGGGGACCTGTGCTGATGTGTGATGCTGACTGATGTTCGCTATGTCCCACAGCAGGACCCAGCTCCGGGGGGCTTTTCCTCCGGCGACGTGCTCATCCCACTGGCTGACGAGTATGACCCCATGTTCCCCAATGAGTATGAGAAGGTGGTGAAGCGGCAGCGAGAAGAGAGGCAACGCCAGCGGGAGCAAGAGCGTCAGAAAGAGATCGAGGAGAGGGAGAAGTATGGGAATTTCACTGTATAGAGACAGCACTGCTGCGTGCACACCTCACTGTACATGGTGACAGCACTGCTGTGTGCCCACCTCACTGTACATGGTGACAGCACTGCTGTGTGCCCACCTCACTGTACGCAGTGACTGCACTGTGGCCTACGCACCTCACTGTACGCAGTGACTGCACTGTGGCCTACGCACCTCACTGTACGCAGTGACTGCACTGTGGCCTACGCACCTCACTGTACGCAGTGGCAGCGATGCAGCTTATACTCATCACCATAGATTATGCTTATTATAGCTCTTCATTACCATATCTATGAGCTAAACAATGTGGATTCTTGCAGTTTTGTATTTACTTATCTGTAATCATGCACATGTGTGACACATGCACATCACCTGAACACCCCTATCACACACTGTTTCTCCAGGAAACGGAAGGAGCGACAGGAAGGGGGTGCTCCCAGTGGATTCTCCAGCTTCCCCGCAGAGGGCGAATCTGATGAAGAGGAGGATTACGAGAAGGAGAGGAGGAAGCGAGGTTAGTCACAGGCATGGAGGGGCTGCTTGTTCCCCCGATTCCGGAAGCTCCTCTGTGTCATTCCTTAAACATCGGTTTGGAACTGTGTGTTTATAAAATAGGTCTTTGTGCTTTTTTAATTCTTTATTTTTATTTTTGCATTTGCTCTCGGAACATAGATAGGAATTATTTTTAGTCAATGTCTGTCTGCTTTGTATTTAAAAAAAATTACAAACAGCCAGGGTTAATTTGATTCTCTTTTTGTACGCCATTTCCCCCTGCACCCGCCATGCCACTCTCCCTTTCCTCTGCCGTATCCCTCTTCTTCCTGCTCTCAGCTGTAGGAGGAGCTGCGATCGCCCCGCCGACCTCACTGGTGGAGAAGGACCGAGAGCGTCAGTAAAATGTTGCAATATTATAGATGTACCACTAGGTGGCATTGTGAAACTAAGAATCTATTCCTATTTCCGGTATGCTAATCACGGCACAGATGCGCACCACTACATTTAGATATGTGAAGGATTTCTTCTTCGATGCAGAATTTGCAACCACCTACCCTTACGATGACGACGGCCGGCCCCGCACTCACTCATCAAAGGCCGCCATCCCCCCTCCCATGTATGAGGATTCTGACCGCCCCCGCTCTCCACCCGGTCCCACTAGCTCCTTCCTGGCGAACATGGGGTGGGTACTGCCGCTGCTGTCCTGCTGGGCGGGTTTTGAGACTTTTATTGTGCGGTGGGAAACTTGATCTACAGGATAATGACTCGGACGTCCTCTTGCCCTCTGTCCTGTTCACCCTCATCCCAGTGGGACAGTGGCACATAAGATCATGCAGAAGTATGGCTTCCGTGAGGGCCAGGGCCTGGGCAAGCATGAGCAGGGTCTCAGTACTGCCCTGTCTGTGGAGAAGACCAGCAAGAGAGGCGGCAAGATCATCATTGGAGACCTGACAGAAAAGGGTGAGTACATGCACGTACACAGAAGTGCACACGTGTGGTTGCTACTGCGCTGGTTGTGGAGTTCTGATGTAACCATGGCAATGTCTACCCAGCAGGAGCCAATCAGACGTCCGGGGGGGATTCTCCAAATTGGGTGGCGGCTGCAGGTCAGTCTCTCCATCTTGCATTGGGTCTCCTTTGTCCCTGCTGCCATTTTTGGTCTTGCGCACCAATGCAGGGGATTATTATCCGACAATGTGGCCTAAGGGCAGGTGGTAGCGGGGGGGGCTCTGAATCTCCTGGCTAGTTTGGGAAGTAGTTCACGTCGCACAGTCGGCAGACGGTTTAGGTTTCAGGGATGAAGTTTCTCATCCCTGTGCCGCTCGGTCTGACTGATGTCACCTATGTAGCCGTTCCCCACAGCTGGAACCTCGAACACCGTTTAAAGGTCGCAAGATGACATGTAGCTTCCATCCTCTGTCTCCAGGGGATGCCTCCAAGAAGCCAGAGAGCAACCCTCTGACGGAGATCCTCAAGTGCCCGACTAAAGTTGTCCTTTTGCGGGTAAAAGCATCACGTCTCCTCTGGGGGTGTAATGTCCAAATTTTATAACCCTTCCCCTGTTATTAATGAGGAACGTTGTGTCTGTACTGTGAGATTTGCATATTTATTTGAATATATTTGTTATATGAATTCTCTCTTGTTTTTCTAAAGGGGATTGAGGATCTTTTGAGAGAGAGAGAGATATGACTGTTTTATTTATTTCACGGTAGAACATGGTGGGAAGGGGGGAGGTGGACGAGGACTTGGAGGCCGAAACTAAGGAGGAATGTGAGAAGTACGGGAAAGTGACCAAGTGTGTCATCTTTGAGGTGAGGCCTGGAGTCCCACGATGGGTCCTCTAAGCTTTAAGCATTCGTCATCACCATGGTGACCATTTTGTCATCGCACCCTCTTAAGCTCCGCCTTGGTGGGTGCTTCGGAAAGCTCACTGCTAATTTAAATGTGCATAAACTCCTATTTATGGTATTCAGCCCCTCGTGCCCTAAAATCGTGCTGCTGAATGTGCTTGGATGACTCGCATTCCTTGGCTCCACCCCACAGATCTCGGACACGACGGACGATGAGGCCGTCAGGATATTCCTGGAGTTCGAGAGGGTGGAGTCTGCTATCAAGGGTGAGTAAGGGTTCAAGGGGCGGCTTGTGATGTGGCATGTCGGCGCAGGCATGACATGATGTGCCGGGCCGTGAGTTTGGTAAGTGGGGTGCGGCCGTCAGGTTGTCAAGGTGATTCAGCCACCCTCAGATTGTTTGCGAAAAATGCCGAGCAATATGCTGGGTGGAATTACGTCGCTGGCATGCCCACCTCAATCCCCCCCCCGCATCCTTCTGTCACCTTTTCGGTCCCCCGAGCCATCCTCAAAGAAGCATCAGAAGTCCCAGGGGTCACAGAATCAGAAAGTGTAATTAAGGAGTTACGGAGATGGTGCTGAACGCAGGGTTACTTCTCCTTAAGAGGCTTGCTGGTCCTTGGGTCAAGGATTCAAAGGCTTTAATTTCATTTGTACAAATACAAAGAATTGCTTGTGTACCTCCTTGCAGACTTAAGCAACCTATAGCAACAAAAGCAATAAGTAGAAAAAAATAAAGTGAGAGCTATAGCAAGCACTATACAGACAAACACACACACACACACACACACTACGTACGCTGTCAAGTCATGAAGCCCAGCACTGCATGAGTAATTTCTTTGTTTTTTAGCCGTAAGGTTAAAATAGCTGGCAGCCGCAGCAGGTTCTAAGGATGATCTGCGCTGCCAGAACTTAATCCCACCCAGGAGCAGCCGCACGTCGTGCACGATCACACAGCATCGCATGTCTGGACGCCCGCATCTGTGCGTGTTTGCAGGTTCCGCTGCTGGTATGGCAACCGGCCCACTTGTGATTCTCGTTTCAGCCGTCGTGGACCTGAACGGACGCTACTTCGGCGGACGGGTGGTGAAGGCCTGCTTCTACAGCCTGGACAAGTTCCGGGTACTGGACCTGGGGGATCAGGTGTGACGCGGGCCTGAAATATCCGGGGAAATACCCAACGGAGGAGGGCCGAAACACTGCAGGCTGTTTGTTACTGGCAGCTATCGCTCTTTAGTTCTTCTTGTGTCTAGAAGCACATGGACTGGAATGGTCTCTCACCAATAACATTCTGTTATGTACCTTAAACCTGTATATTCAGTACAAGTTTCTGCCATGTCATGTCGTAAGATGTGCATGGAATCGCAGCTGTTCATTCCCCCCCCCAGTTGCAGTTTCCGCTGCAGAGATTATTTTTGAAAAAGTGCACAAGTTTCGTCTGTCAATACATTGGTGTTTTGGTGGCTTGTGAGTGAGAACTTGGCAATAAATCATTTTTAGTGATTTATCTATCAGCTGTTTCCCTCTGGGCTGTATGGGTTGCCTGTGGATATTCTGATGCCTTTTTTCCCTTTGTTGTGCTGATTAATTGTAAGAACAGTTCTGACGTGGGGTCAGGCACCTGGTCGATGGAGCCATCATCTGCTTCAAGGTAGGCGCAGAGGCTCATGGGAAAAGTCGCGTTCCTGCTCTTGAAATATGTGGAGTTCGTCGTACGGGGTCAGGAGAAATCTTGGAGAACTCTTCTGCTTTTGGTTACAGACTATCCCAAGCGTTATGTAAGTGTGCCGGCTGCTGATGAAGTCCTCTCATGGGTGTGGGAGGTGTCTGTGATGACTACTGAGCCAATCAGAAAGCAGTGTTAGATTACGGAACCGCCACAGGTGACCAAACACATCGCAGCATCCCTGTGGCAAAATATGTTATCAGACAAACGTTGTCTAATTGTCTAATTACATTGTCTCAACGCACTTGGTATTATCCTAGCCTAGTGAGCCTACAGCAACAAATATTATAACGTGTCGGTCTTATTACCAGTTTAAAGTTTTCACGTTCGGACAATAAACCACATCAATAAAAACCAAATCTCAGTTCCAGCAACCACTTATAATTACATTAATTTTTGCTACAGTGGGCAGCAGTTCAGTGCCCATGATACCGTGTCCTTGGGATGTACCAATGCTCAGTGGCTATTCAGTGTATTTAGCTCTGTGGAGTTGGGGTTAGAATTTTGGTTACTGTATGCCTGATGAAAGAATTTAAGAAGCAGGATATCGAGTCGCCTGCCTGCCATCACTCTCTGGATACAGTCCTTTGATTCAGCAGGGAGCCTCCGATTGGCCAGAAGTCCAAGCAGGCCGAAAGCCTGACCAATGTGGGGAATCACCCAGGAGGTTTTTATCGTGATTTAACCGTGTCGCAGTCATAGCGGTCCCCTGCCTGCTGTCGTAGTGAGTTATGTACGTCTGTGTTCGGAAGGACTTTCCCACGCAATATTTGCTTTGCTGAACTAAACTCAACACGCCATCTTGTGCCGCGGCTCAGCGGAAACAGGAAGTGGATTGTCACACTCTTCACCATTGCATCCTTGTCCAGATGCCCTCAAGCTCCTGATTGGCTGGGTTACCCACTTTGCTGTGTCGTAATATTTTACTTGTTAAATGGAGTCATTTGTCCAGCCCTAGATTCATCGAAGGACAATAAATGTTTATATTCAAAGTATGACATCTTCGTTATGGTTTAATTGTCTGCTTATGTTTGCATTATCCCATGTCAACTGCAGATTAAAAATGCTAAATCTTTTCGCTCGTTTCAGTCTCATTTGATTCGCTTTGTTAATATGAGTTACACTGACATTGATTCTGTTGAGGGTGTTGGCAGTGTGACACAGGGACAGTGCAGCAGATTGAGATGATGAACATCTATAACCTGCTGCAGCAAAACCTGTCCGTCATAATCAGTACTGACCTTCTACGCCGTCTCTCTCAATCAGGTCCACTGGGACCCCCAGACCATCCACATTCTTTGCTGGGAGGGAGCAAATACGTGTCTGTGGCCCCCCGAGAACCGGGGTGAGAACCACTGCTCTCCAGCCCCCACAAAAAGGACACAGTACAGCCAGTCATGGCCCCCACACGGATCTGTAGGCTGTCTAGTAAGATTTTCTATATTCAAAAGTATATGCATGGAAGTCCCCATAAAATAGCTGCTCTTCAGGACTTCAGGCACGTTTAGTGCAATTGAATCAAATAGTTTTATCTTGCCTTGACATTTAGTAGTGTGCAAGTAAATGAAATTCATGTTCGCAAACCTGCAAACAGCAGCTACGAAAGTGTAATAACGCAGTGCAAATAGGACGTCTGCAAAAAAAGTACATGATTAGTATACATATTATAATCGTAGGTTGTGATTATAACACTCTATTAATGTGAATTGTAGTAAACATTTTTACGGGCTGTTTACTGTCCAGGCGGCCTGCTGTCCCCGGGACTCAGGACCGCACGTCACCAAAACAGCTCCCAGTGCGGCCGTAGTGTTGTGATAAACGCAGTGTGGGGGTGGGGGGGGGATTGCAGAAATAGCCCAGTCCTCCCCTCTGTACATTGCATTTCGGATGTCAGGTTTCAGAATGGCCCGGGATGGGCCATGAACGGGTCTACATGTAGCCAGGGTATGCTTACCGTGTGCTGCCTGTCGAATGGCATGAGGCTGGGCATGCTGCCCACCCCAGATCATGTCACCCTCTGTTTACAGTCCTGTTTCTGCTGGGCTGTCAGTTCATTCGTATTCAAAACAACTTACAAGACAGATCCCACAGCAAAACTGTTTACCGGTAGGCCTTAGTGTACAGCGTGTACAACGACAGCAAGATCCACCATGACGCAATTAGTGTCATCAAATCGCAGAGCCCAGACGTGTTCAAGGACACGTACGTATGACTTTTCACCGGTCAGAAAGTCTCTTAAATATATAGTCATACAAGACGAAGTAATACAGGAAGGGAATAACACATTAGGCTCACTTGCGACGCTAAATTTATGGCCAAAAAGTTGTGTTTTCATCTTGCTAATTCATTTATTATACAAGCTGGCTGGTTAAGTCACATTCAGGAAAAACCCTTCGCTGGCTTTTCCTCTGCAAGCCCGCAAAGGGCTGGTGAAAGTGAATTAGTTCTTAGGGTTTTATTACGTAAAAAAAAACTTTAATTATTCTACACTGAAAAAAATAAAACAAGATTGATGTTCGTTCGATGTGTTTCTTCTCATTGCAATACCTGAAAATTATTTAAATGCATCATTTTAATGTAACGTTATGTTTATGGTCGAACCTATTTTTACAGGGTAAACTGCAGAAATTATTTGCATTGAGGCAACTTTAAATGTTTCGTGCGATTGATTACTTCAAATATTTTTTCAGTGTATGTTATGGGGTATTGTGTCGTTTTGCCCGTATACATAATTTCAAAGGCATTTGAGGATAAGAATAAAATACTCTACATGAATCTGCATTTATAGCATTTATAAGTCCAGCCTTCTCCTTGGCCTTTTATTAGGTATTCCTACTGGGGTGGGCTGGTTAATGGGTCTCCACCAAAGAGGGCACCTGAGGAGGGAAATCTCCCCGCCTTTTACCGCACATCTCACCAAACGAATGCGTTTTTGGCAGTTCTAACTTTTATAGCAGAAAAAGATACACAGCACAGTAAACATTAAAATGAAAAGCACGCATGACACTCGTTTGGGGAGATAAAGGCGGTGAGATTTCCCTCCCCAGGTGCACCAGCTCTTTCCGCCCCGCATGGGCAGCCCATCAGTCGAAGTAACTGGATTAAGGAGTTAACAGGAAATCTCGAATGTAGTTTCTGTTAAGCACAAACTGACTCAGGACCAGCGCATCCACAAGCTTCTTCGCCCCAGAGCCGCTCTGATTCACAGGGACCCGGGGGTGGCGGTCATTTCCGGAATGGATAAGAAAGGGTCCGACTTCATTGCTGGAGATGCAAAGTACAAAGATCCAGCTGAAGGTCCCACGAAGATGGACAGTTACGCAGTTATTGCTGCCACCTTAAAATCTCCCGTTTGAGACATCCAGGCGCCCAAGTGAGATCAGTGTTTCCTTAAACTGACATATGACATTAAACTGAATAATAACAATAATAATTGTCTAATTACGGTTTGGGGGAAATTAATGTTTTCTTTAAGACAAGATGCTGGATCTCTCTGGGCGGAGTGGAGTACAGATAGTATTTGTTTAATGATAAGGTTAGGTTCCAGCTCTGGAAAAACGTTAAAAAAAATCGTGTATAAAATCAAATTTGTATTCCTATGCGATGCTTATAAATCACTTCAGTTTTATGGGATTCTCCAGGTGTTTTATTAAGTTGGAAGCCGCCGAATTGAAGTGATGCTATTTTTAGATCCTGCATGGGGTCAGTTAAGGGAGCTCACGGATTTTCCCGTAATGAATGAGCTGTGTCTGGACGGACAGCAGGAGACGTTGCTCGGGTCCCGTAGGCAATGGCCGCGCCTGCACGAAGCTGGCATCCCGTGCAAGGAGGGGGCTCTCATCTGGAAAGATGAGCTGCCTTGTTTATGTGTTGATTTTGTCACCAACGAGGAAGCCCCGCTTGTCTCACTCCCTCACGGGGATTCTGAACTTTACATATCAATAATAACAACGAAAACAACAGCGATGCAGATCTCCTGATGCTTGGACCCCTAATAGGACTGGATAAAGGCCACTGTGTCTGCAGTTTTGCAGTTGTTACAACTTTCTGCCGTTTCCGTGTGGTACTTTTTCAACTTTTTAAACTGCAGTTCCCTCAACACGAATATTGCGTTTTTTTCTTTTTCGTATGATCTTACGTTAGGTTCTTGTTTCTTGCCAGCTAAGACATGCAAATTAACAGGATAAGCGGTACCTTGATTTCACCTATTATTTTTGCTTATTATAGACCTTGTGCCATTGGGAATGATCAGTTTTATTATTTGTGCTTTCGGAATGCATTGACAGACGCGCAACAGGCACGTAGACAGGTAGTAAAATTACGGGTTTGACACCACCCCTCCGGAAATTAGTTTGAACTCCCGCTGGACAATATCTCCCGATGGTGACCCATCGACAGGGTTGCCGGACACCCCATGGAATTTATTTCTGGATACGAGCCCGACGTGCAGACTATGTTGCTGCCTGCAAAGGGGTGTCGTTAGTCCTATTTTAGGGGGGTTAGCCCCCCTAAAATGTTTTTAGCCCTCCAAATCAATGTGTATTTAATGCCTTAAGCCATGAATACCTTTTTATATTAATTACCATTTACCAGTTCGCCATCGCCCCCCCCCCCCAATAAAGACTGAACGCCCCCCTCTCTATTCATCTCTACGTCCCTGCTGCCAACCTCGTTATTCGGCAGTAGCAGAGGAACTCATTCGCTTAAGCGCCATAATTACATAATAATTCTTACACAATTCATCTTAAACAAATTCTACTACTACACTAGTTTTAACACGTTATAGTGGCATGGTCCTGAAAAATGCATGTCGACTGTTTTGTTTTACAATGGAGTAATGAAATATACCAACGAAAATATACACCCTGGAATTTAACAGAATATATATCACATAATTATTGCTAAGAAGATAATACAAAACTAATAATGTTATATCTTTAGTAATATCGTTACAAGTATTTGTCAACGGTATAATTGTGTTAAAATATTTTGTTACAATTATTTTAACAAAAAAAGCGATATCGAATGCACGACAATAAAGCAATTGTCCACATAACTTTTACTCATTTATGATCTAGGCGTAGACGTCCTTCCACTCAGTAGGTACAATGCCTGTGCCGACGCCTGAGTCCGCACGTGCGCAGGGGATGCCCTTAATCTTTTGGAATGTCCCAGAAATGAGCTAGACTGTGAAATTGATGAGTCACAATATAAACTGCCACGTTTTTTTATTTCGAATATTTAGTTTTGTGTAATTGGTATTATTCAATGTGTGCAATGTGTGAAGTGTGCAGGGAAACAAACCTTTTTGTTTTAGAAGATAAGATAAATGTCTATTGATTCCCATGAGTGAAAATTTAGTTCCACTAGCATGGAAAGAGATAAATACAATATATGATAATTTATATAGAAATGAATACAATAACGCATACGGTATATAATACCAGATAATATATATGCAAAACTAGATTTTTTGAAGGAATGTTTAGGCATGAATTATAAACCCAAAAAATAAGAAAATGTTGGTATTACTTTACGCAGCTTTATCTTGAATTGTTTTTTTTTCGTCACACTTCATGAATAGGCTCTTTCAACAGTTTAAAACTCGATTTTTACACTTCAAAAGCCCACAATAGAGGGTCCAAGCGTCTGGTACATTTCCACGTCCAGCCCACCAGGGGGCGCAGCAGGTCACCCGGCGTAGGCTGGATCAGTGTGATTGAATGACGGAATTTCTGGGCGTCACACGGATCACATTTCACATCCTTAGCCTCGCCGTTAAAAGGGACTCCGGGAATCAGCCTAGGAAACAGCAGCAGTGAGACAGAGACAGAGAGGGTCCACTGCGCGTCCCACCGCCCTGACGTATCCTCCAGCTGAGTCGGATAAAGGAAGTGAAAACGGAAGGGGATTTCTATATACGCAATACCAGACGCTCGTGTTCGTGTCGGTTTCCAGTTACTCGGACCTTCTTTCTTTCATTTTGCGATCATTAAGGAATGCCAACTGAGCTCACCCAGAACAGGATCCAAAAAATCTGGATTCCCACCAGCGATGATAAACCAGCGGTGTCGCAGAAATGTGAGTATATTATGTCAGTATATAGCCAGAACCACGAACTATACTTACTCATTTTGCCGGCATCACCCATTTCAGTATTTTGTTGAATTTTATATCATAACTAAATCTCACCCTTGGATGTCGAATTAGTATAAATTAACATGCTACTTTTATGAAATAGACTTCCTGGTTTATAGAGAGCGCATGCTTAGGCACCAAGCGCCGGTGCGGAGATGAATAATCCGATTGTACATGCGCGGCGGATTCCGGAATGAGACCCTGCGAAATTCAGCCGTATTTTACAAAAACCGTATTTAATTTGCGAGGATCTGGTCTAGGAATTGAGGCTTTGACACACCTGCATCTGTTTAACACAGGCGGGTCAGACATACTTGGCTTGGGAGGATTTCTGTGCGCATCAGGTGCATTGACTCGCACCTTATATGCGGTTTAGCTTGAGGATCATTATAAAATGCCGATGTGTATGTTGTATATCAATCACGAATATACGTAAAGAACCCGGTTAAACGAATGTACAGTGAAGCATTTTTCCCTAGTTATTAAAATATAGTTTCAAAATAGTCTTCTGATTTTAATTCGTTTTTATATTATTAAAAATTGATTGTATATTAGTAACTAAATAGATTTCGCCGGCATTGACATGTGCATGCATTTCGAATTGCGGAGGACCATTCCTCCGGCGTCCCTGAGTCACCCCCTTGTAATTCACGAGGTGAAGGGGATTACATTTCCATGGTAACCGTCTGATAGTAGTGGGTGGTAACAGCGCCCTCGTCACTCCCTGCGTGTGGGACGAGGTCCTACGATTGGTCAGCATGAATGCAGCTGTATGGCACCAGAAAAGCTGACCAGTATTAGTGCGATGGTCGTCCACCGGAACCTGAATAATTTATGCTAATAAATCCCATTGGTGTCCTAAAACTGGATAAAAAAAAAGACTCTTTGTGAAATCTCTGTGAAACAATGTGCGCTCCTTTTATTTTTAACTCTCTTCTTTATCCGAGTGCTATTCCCTGGCATGAATAACGGAGACTTGCATTCAGGTCGATGATTTGAATTTTTCTTGCTATGGAGTAAGTGTTGGCTCTTTGCTATTTCCACAGCTTGCGCGGGCCCTCACTTGGCCAACCCCCCTACTGTCATTGTGATGGTGGGCTTGCCTGCTCGGGGGAAAACCTACATTTCCAGGAAATTGACCCGCTATCTCAACTGGATTGGCATGCCCACCAAAGGTACCGTGCCCCAGGGTCTGGGTCTGCCCCTGACCACTCGTAGAAAGCGAGTGCTGATGTGGGTGGAGTTTTCTGGGCTGGGTTCCCTTGGGCAGTGCAGTCTGACACTTCTTCTCTATCACTAGTCTTTAATGTGGGTGAATACCGACGAGAGGCGGTCAAGCACTACAGCTCTTACGACTTCTTCAAGTCCGACAATCAGGATGCCATCAAGATCAGACAGTGAGTGAGAACCAGAGGATCGTGGGAGGGGGCTGGGGAGTGACTGGGCAAAGTCTGACTCATTCCTTCTCCACAGACAATGTGCCTTGGCAGCCCTCAGAGATGTGAAGACCTACCTGACAGAGGAAGGCGGCCAAGTTGCTGTAAGTGGTCCTTGAGACTGAAACAAAATCAGCGTGTTCCTCACAGTGCAAAGAACATGCTGTACGTCGTATAGAGCAGTGTTTCCCAACCCGGTCCTCAGTCCACGTTTCTGCTCCCTCCAAGCTCCGGGAAGGGACTTTGAAGGGAATAATAATGTGGGCGGTCTGTCAGGGAACTGGGAGGAAGCAAAAATGTGCTCCCTGAGGACCGGGTTGGGGAAACGCTGGTATAGAGGGTTAGCCGTTAGCATTATGTTCTTCAGGGTCATTCTATATAACATGCATATCTCCTCTTCAGGTGTTTGATGCCACAAACACGACAAGGGCAAGAAGAGACCTGATCTTGAATTTTGGCAGTGATAATGGATTCAAGGTTAGGAATTTTTCAAACATTTTAGGTGACTGTTTTCAACACATCACCTCACGGTATTCAAAGACAATGGTTCTTCTCCTTTTCAGATATTCTTTATTGAGTCCATCTGCGATGAGCCCAGCATCATTGCTGCAAACATCATGGTGAGCCTTTCTATTGTGATTCTTCGTCTCTGACTTGTTGATATTGGTGTAGCTCTGACTCTCGAGTACCTTTTCAGCTGATGCCTTTGCTCTCTTTGCACAGGAAGTGAAAGTGTCATGTCCAGACTACCAGGACTGCAATAAGGCAGACGCCATGGAGGACTTCCAGAAGAGGATCGAATGTTACCGGGCCTTGTATGAGCCCCTAGACCCTGATGGGCATGACAGGTACCTGCATACCTGTAGTGCAGCCTCTTACCAATTGAGGTGCTGCAGTGTGTAAATATCACACCTTGGTAAGAGTCACAGTCCTAGAGTATGAAGAATGGAAACCAGATAGGTTATGTGCCTTGTTTTCACATGCAAAACGCCCTCTGTGCTCCTCAGAAACCTGTCCTTCATCAAGGTGATTGACGTGGGCCGCAGGTTCCTGGTCAACCGCGTCCAGGACCACATCCAAAGCAGGATCGTGTACTACCTGATGAATATACACGTGCAACCGCGCACCATTTACCTCTGTCGCCATGGCGAGAGCGACCACAATCTGCAAGGCCGGCTGGGTGGGGATTCTGGCTTGTCTGTCCGGGGCAAAAAGGTACATGCTTGTATAAGGACTGCTGACGAAGCAAATGTGGGATAGTATTCGTTCTGGATCTTTATGACCTGCACAGCCTCATGCAATGAATCGTTTGTAAATCAGGTTGTAAGGGCTTTAATCTGGGAGACAATCTTTGCCTTTAAAGGCCAGAATTCTTAACTGCTTGGTCTCAAGTCTTGGCTTACCTTGCCTTGGTTGCCCCGTCAGTTTGCAACAGCACTGGCCTGCTTCGTGGAGGAGCAGAAGCTGCAGGATCTGAAGGTGTGGAGCAGTCAGCTACGACGGAGCATTCAGACTGCCGAGCCGCTGGGCTTGGTCTACGAACAATGGAAGGCACTCAACGAGATTGATGCGGTAAGGCAGCCTCCTGTCTCCCAGTAACTCTCTCTCTCTCTCTGCGGGCACTTGCCCTTGAATGACGTGACACATCTCCACATACAGGGTGTGTGTGAGGAGATGACCTATGAGGAGGTGAAGGAGAGGTTCCCAGAAGAATTCATGCTGAGAGACCAAGACAAGTTCTACTACCGCTACCCTAGGGGCGAGGTATGAGCTTGCACATGTTCCAGCATGTTCTAGTGCAGGGGCGGGCAATCTTATCCAGAAAGGGCCGTTGGGTATGCAGGTTTTTGCTGCAACCCCTTAATTAGATTACTAATTAGAGAACTGATTGGCTGAAGAGTCCTCACACCTGGGTTTGAACAGCTGACCTAAAGGTTACCCCAAAAACCTGCATACACAGTGGCCCATTGTGGATATGATTGCCCGCCCCTGTTCTAATGCTAATTTCATGGCATGTATTACTGGGTCCATGTCCCGTGTTTCAAATGCAAGCCTTGCAGTGCATTTGAATCAACAAGAGATGTGCCTTGTTTAGCCATCGCATGGTATTGGGCTAAGGCCTTTCCTCATACCCCCTACAGTCGTACCAAGACCTGGTCCAGAGGCTGGAGCCTGTCATGATGGAGCTGAAGAGGCGGAAGAATGTGCTAGTCATTTGCCATCAGGCAGTCATGCGGTGTTTGCTGGCCTACTTCCTGGACAAGAGTGCAGGTGAGATACTGTTCCCCTTGACTCCTTGCTTTCACGTTCCCCGTTTCTGAATTTGGTGTGAGCGCATGACTTCCTCTTTCAGACGAGATGCCCTACCTCAAGTGTCCGCTGCATACAGTTCTGAAACTCACCCCAGTGGCTTACGGTGAGTTGGTAGGATGTGGGTTGTTTGCATGGTTGTGTATCCTATGACATGCATGAGTTCACTGTACTGGTTCTGTGCATAGGGTGTAAAGTGGAGTCCATCTCGCTAAACGTGGATGCTGTAAACACCCACAGGGATAAACCAGAGGTAAGTTTAGCTCCTGCCTGTCCTTAAACTGCTGTATTATATTTGGTTGGGTCATCCTGGTCCTTGACCTCTTAATCATGTCTATGCAGGAGGTGAAGAGAGGACCTGGCCTCCTGATCAGGCGGAATAGTATTACCCCTCTGACCAGCCCTGAGCCCACTAAGAAGCCACGTTTCAACAGCTTATCTCCTACCCCCCCAGCCTCACCGTGCGCTTCTGGGGTTCCTCCTTTGCCAGGACAGGTCAGTCTGTGTGTGGGCTGGGAACTCTGGTTGAAGGAAACAAGACAAGAGCAATCTTCTTACTTGCGGCTTCACACACCTTTTGAGCGAGCAGATCTCACCCAGTAGAAGTAAATGGAACTGAATGCAATTCCAGTACAGCGAATAGCTTTTCTGGTTTCTCACAGATCTTCTGTAGATCTTTTTTTTTTTTTTTTTTTTTTTTTTTTTGCTGTTGCTATGTATACAATATTTTAACCAAATATTTTCTTACTGTTATTTCAGTTTTTGCGACACCCTAACATGAACCAGGAAACTAGGGAAAAA
>JAODJX010000001.1:7965126-7981089 GCA_026776945.1 Isichthys henryi | reverse complement strand
CCCCCCCCCCCCAGGGTCATACATTGTCAGGAGGCTCACAAAACATGAAGGATGGGATGTAGTACAGGAGTGAAGTCACCTCATTATAAAATATCTAATTTAGAATAAATTATGTATTTTTCAGGAAAGGTGCTACAGAAGGATACAGCTTTTTCTGCAACTATTAACTTGTAGAGATGTACACTAATCTGGTGTTGTGTGTGTGTGTTTGGGGGGGGGGGGTATGTATAAATTACCAAATGTTATTTTTAACTTGTGGTCCCCACAAGGCGAACCCCAATTAACCCAATTTGCAAAAATCTGCGACTGCAATCAAGAAAACAAAAAATGCTGAAAGTCTTTATTTTGTTTATGGTTATTTATGGTTAAGGTTAGGGCTGGGTAGGGGTTAAGCGTTGCCATTGGTGGGATGAGGGATTTTTCCATAGAAGTGAATGGACTGTCCACACAAAGATATGAATACAAATGTGTGTGACTGAAACTAAGATGCCTCGTGAATCAGTGTAATTTGGTCAGCTGTAGTACTTCAGTAAATGTAAACTGTGATCTTCCTGTGAGTCAAATGGGACAAAATGATCACTGTGGAGATGATTGTACTGCCCCATGTGATCTTGAATTTGGCCTGTAGTCACCTCTGCGCCTTTGTTCCCAGGACAGCTGACCTAATGAAGTGTCACTGCTCATTCACGTCTTCATCTGGTCTCTTAGGCTGCAGTGCTGTTCCAGTGACTGCCATGTGCTGCTTCAGTCATTGTTCGAGTCTCTAATGGAGTCTAAAGCTGTTAAAATATTCTTCTGTATCCAAAGAATTCATGTGATTGCCCTTCAACTGAATCTGGTAACTTGCAAGTCCATTTGACGCATTACTGCCCTCTGGTGGGCGGCAACTACTGCAGTGGTATAGCAGACAGCCGGTTCTACCTCAGGGCTGGGGTTGAAATGTGTGGTTGGGCGTCCTGTGGTAGATGCCATCTCTCGAACCTTAGGCCCAAAGCTTTCAGAGAGAGTCGCCACCACCCATAGTATTAGATTAGTGGTTAGATGACTTAAAAGGTAACACATTGCTCTGAATTCTTTACTTTATGACTTCCAGGTTTCTTTACCTTTTGAACAGAAAAAAGCAGAACATTGTCTTATGCGGTTTTGGATGGCTGTCTTATTTCACAGCTTTGAGAGGCAGTTGCCCTGTCATACAAATGGGTACAAGAATGACGAGAGAGACCGTTTTTCTCAACAAATAGAAGATCTGATATACTGCCTTTGCGTCAGCAACTCGCAAAGAAAGACACGGCCAAAAATGAACATTTAATCATCAGAGAAATGTGGTTTTGTGGCTTTAAAACCCCCTCTGTGCCTGGTAGACCCTAACATACATACTTTAAGATCACAATCTTTTACAAAAAAAAAATATTGATTAAAAATACATCTAATATAGCCACGATGAAAGAGGGTTTGAATGTGTCATTTCATGTTGAAATCAGAGGCAGGAACTGCAGTCTGAAGAAAGAAGTAAAACACTGATGCAATATGTTTCCTGTGAGACTGTTATTTATATTGTGGGTCATATTTTGAAAATAGCATCCATTGTTCCAGGGTTTAGAAGGATGAACCAAATGCTGAATCATTTGGAAAAAGGGAGAATTATGATGGGAGTTTGCTAACCAGAAAAGAATCTTCCCCCCGCTTACCTGTAAATAGATAAACCATAGATACACACAGACACGGCCAGATTGCTTTTTGGGGCAGTCAGGTTTCACGTTTGGTCCTCCAAATGCCATAGAAAAGATAAACATATGAGGATACTGCAGAAAACAGGGGCACTCCCTCCACATAGTCTGCCGGGGTCACAGGATACGCCACAGTTGTATGCAGCCTGCAGCTCCATCTCGCTAAGTTAGATTGCCCTCGATCATAACGAAAATACCATATTTCTGTATGCATGGAACCTGGATTAGTTACAGTTGTTTCTTTGATGAAAGGCAAGGAATTCATCAAGTGGGATTCATTGTTTTCTGGATGCTTCTTTCCAAACCCGAGTAGGCCCTTGTATAACAGACCATCACATATTCCCAGTTTGAATGCATAACATTTTAATGCAGTACTACAGAGCTGTTGACCCACTGTGATACTTATGGTATGCATGGAGAACTTGGGATCCACAAGGATGAAAGTTACTGAATTTAACCCGTGTTGCCCATGTTGTGGTAGTTAAGTTGTGCGGAAACAAATGATAATTTCTCATTCCAATGGAATCAACACTGAAAATTCTTATTCGCCATTAATATTGTGCAAAACGGAATGGTAATTAGTCCAGAGGCTGAGTCTTGTAACCCAAGTTATTTACTCTCGCTATAAAGCATTACTCTCATTTCAGCAAATTTACTACTGCTGACTTCCTCTTCGCCTTGAATCCATCATTCTCTTGTATCTCAGTGATTGATCGCAGCTGATTACCTCGTATCGATGTTGAGAGATGCCCGCGACATTGGCACAGGCTCAAACATGCCAGTGACATCGCTTATTAATGCCTCTAAAAATCAGGGGGCCTTGAAGCGCTCCATCCTTGGGGTGACGAAGGAGAAGTTGTTGAACATGGTCTGGTCCACGCTGTTAAGTAGTGTGCGGTCCACACAAGAAAGTCGGGGCTTCTCGTTGATGAATTCTCGGTCAAAGTTACTGCAGTCATTTGGGGATTTCTGCAAATGAGGGAGACTGCGTCAGAATTTGCTGTTGAGTGGACAGGAAACTGCAGCTGTACATAGTAAGGAGGTTCCACCTGACTTCTATTATCAGTATTAACTGGCATATTATTTGTAATGGTACCTGGTCTTGACATTGAATCGGTGTTAATGCCAGTAAGATTCTGCTGCTAGGAACGTGAGGGTGTGTCTCCGAGGGCATCCTTACCACAATGGGTCGAAATGGAGGCTCCACCTGCCGGCCCTCCAGCGCAGTCCAGTCCACATCTCGGAAGAAGCTGTGCTGCCGGATATTCCCTTTCACTCCCAGCCTGCGTTCTGGCTCCCGCACAAAGAGCTACAACCAATCATAGCGCAGAATTTGGCTCAGGCACTGCCCATTGTTTTTCTTTAAACCAATCACAGCAGGGCCAACAGTCAAGTGACAAGCACCTACTTAGTTGTCTGCAGTTAACTGGGATATCAGACAGCAGAGTTATGGAGAACGGCATTGCAAAGTGTCAGTTGACGAACCTTAATCAGAATGTCATGGGCGTCCATGGGGAGCCAGGGAGGATAGACAGGATCATCAGTGCGAATGGACTGGAAGAGCTCCTCCTCGTCGTGACCATGGAAAGGCGACTGGCCAATTAACATCTCGTACAGCAGGACCCCAAAAGACCACCAATCCACAGAATAGCCATATTTCTGCTCCAGCAGGATCTTCGGAGGGGGTCAGATAACACAGGTATTGTTTCCTCCCGCTTGAACATTTGGATTACAATTCATGCAAACAATTAAAAACAGTGTCTCAGCTTAAGGATCAATGTAATCTACATGACTGTAGATCAGATAGCTCGCACGTCCATAAATGCATCCGGTTTTAATAAACACATACACTGAAGGGCTGCAGTGGTCCTGGCTGCCTTCCCAGGAAGCACAGTGCACTTTCCAGCACTGGGTAGGATGCTGGACATTACAGGGCCCACAGACATATCATGGCATTTTTGTTTTTTGATTGCAGTCACAGATATGATTACAATTGGTGGTTCCCACAACGTCAGAATAACAGAAATTTATCACACTGCAGGAACATCTGATCCCCACAATGTAATTTGTACGTAACCCATACACACACCACGCAGGGCAAGTAGGGGACCCTAATCCACCTAACCCATATGTCTTTGCCTGGAAGAAAAACACAGGAAGAACATGCTCCACACAATGACAAGGCACTGACCTCGGGTGCAATGTAGTCTGGGGTCCCGCAGAAGGTGGAAGTCCGGGCATCTCCATACATGTTCTCCTTACACATGCCAAAGTCAGCGATCTTGATGTGCCCGTCAGCATCCAGTAGCACATTGTCCAGTTTTAAGTCCCTATGGCGACAGAAACACATCACCCTTGTGATCACATCCAAATCCAACAGCGAGGTGTAAGCTGCTATCTCACTCTAGGTCTTCTCCAAAACTTCCTGCAGGTCTATGTCTAACCTGCAGAGTGTTGACACTGCTGGCACAACTACAATGAACCACGCAGCATACAACAAAGCTCCCAGATTCTCCTGTTACCTGCTTGTTTACCTGTATATGATGCCTTTGGAGTGAAGGAACTGGAGACCACATATGATCTCAGCACCGTAGAATCTGAAGCCCGGGGTCAGAGGGAGAAAGTGCACCTTAGTGTCGCCTCTAGATTAGTAAGATCAAAGCCAACAGCATGATCTGGAGTTGGAGACGGCACTTACATGGATCTTTGCAGGTCGAACTTTTGGCAGTTTTGTATGTGGAACATCAGGTCACCTCCATTCAAGTACTCCATTACAAAAAACAGATTTTCCTATAGGACAGGTAAACGGTAGTGATGGATGAAATGACGCTTCATGAACCAATTGCTGTATTTTTGAGCCCACGTTCAGAAAAGGGCACAGAGCATGACCCAAAGCAAAACAAGAGCGCCATCTAGTGGGGTCAAAAAATACAGCAAATGGTTCATCAAGAGTCTTTTTATCTGTCATTAGGTAAATACATGTGAGTGAACCTGCTGTGCCAATACTTGGACAGTACATGCGGTCTTGCCCCAGTAATTGGCTTTATGAAGGATGAGGGTAGACAATGCAACACAAAGTGAAAGTGAAGCCTTGACCTTGCAGTTTCTTACCTTAGTCTGGAAGGTACAGTATAGGTGTGTGAGGAAAGGATGCTCCCAGGCTAGAGACAAAACCCTCCTTTCCACCATGGTGCACTCAACATCATCGTCCATCAGTACCACATCTTTCTTCAGGGCCTTTATTGCGAAGAACTGATTGTTCGACTTGAGTTCAGCTAAAAACACCTACCAGTGTAGACAAGGAACCTGTCACGCACTAACCTTCCATTCTGTCGACCATAAAAGTACATTGTGCAGCAATGATAAAAGACTATTTTTACTGGATCCAGTACCACTGTAATATATCACTGCTTTAACACCCTTGCTAATGTTCAGTGTGCGGACCTTGCCAAAGCTGCCCTTTCCCAGCATCTTGTGCAGTGTGAAGTCGTCGATATTGAACTTGTAGGCCTCGTTCTGAGGTACAACAGAGGGTGTCTCCTGGCCTTGTGGAGCAAACTGATCTCCCTCCATGGGTCTGTCCCAGAAGATGCCCGAGTAATCTTTGGAAAGCCAAAAATCTTTTTAACACTTTAGCACTAATATATTTGTAGCATGGACAGTGTTGCCAAGTGATACAGATTACTGATAATTTGGTCAAAGACCAGACATTTAAGTGAAAATTTGAGCGTTCAGAAAGACATGCGGTATTACAAGACTCCTCTACCATGACTCCCCTGAACCCAGTACCCAGTTATAATACTCCCTACATACCTTTCCGGCTTGCAGATGGAGCCATAGATGATGATGTAGTGCCTGACGCCTCTGGGGGGCTTGCCTGTCCAGTCCCCGTGGGGCCACTCCCAAACACGTCACATCCACGGGAGTTTCGGGCCTTTAGCATCGAGAGGGACCAAAGCAAGGTTTTACTTCAGCTGTCACGATAGCATCTGGTAGCAAGTAACAAGGTTTTTAATAACAGCTTTAATTACCAAACCTGGCCATTCATTATTATCAAAACTGAAACCAAGGGTCAGCATCAAAACAGGCATAATAACTTTTACTAGACATGGACGAAATTACGTTTCATGAACCATTTGCTGTATTTTTTGATCCCACTAGATGGTGCTCTTCGTTTGCTTTGGGTCATATTCTGCACCCTTTTTGAACACTGAGCACCATTTAGTGGGGTCAAAAATACAGAAGATGGTTTACTAAGCTATTTTCTCCAACACTAATTCTGGCCCGGAGTACAGGTGACAGTAAGGAGAGACCCAAAGAGCATATGTCCTCCCAGTGTGAGGGGTGGTCATGCCCAGCACTCACCTGCTGGGTGATCCCAATGGTGGCAAGTGTCTCAGCCATCAGCTTTTGATTCACCCCACACAGGTTGGCCACTTTCATCAGGCACTTGTGATGCACATTCATTCCACACTCTGCAAGGATCACCATGTGACTGACTCTGAAGCCCTACCCAGCTGTCACCCGCGGGTGTGTAACATCATGACATGCCATTCGATTGACCTATCAGGTTCATACCTGAGGGTCTGTCTGATCAGTCACTAAATATATGTAATGTCATGTGAGTTATTTTGCGACCAGATCTCACCTTCACACTTGAGGCCCTGTTTAGCCAAACCCCACAACAATGTTCCACAGTGCTGACAGAAGCTGGGACTCTTGTAGTTGTACACTTTAAATCTATGGGGCATGTCGATTTTAAACCGCTCCTTGAGGTTCTGGTAGTGCAGGAAAACATAAGAACAGACTGTAAAAACATCTGTGACTAATTAACAGGCTAAAAGCCTTGTTATTTATACCTGGCTACATATGATTAGCAGTAAATATAAATGATATCATTACATTCCTTTTCAGAAATCAGGCTGAAATCACCATAGTGGTTCACAAAGCAAATTTTAGACCCTGATGCGAATTTGTCCAGACCATTGTTAAAAGGTCGTGTTAAACTGTCATTTCTCTATTAATGTACAAATTTACATTGTAAATCTTCTTGGTAAGTAACAGGATTGTAATATACCTAGAAAATAGTATCCAGAGTCATGATTTCATGGCAATGACTACCAAGAACACAAAGCACTTCAACTGAAGACTGACACATCGTGGTCTGCATAGACTGCTATAAATCATCTTTCTGAGAAACAAGCCTAGCAAGCAGGGTGTGAAAAATATACCCCAGGCTGCCTGTGACGACCACAGAAAATAAATAGGACTGCAGACCACAGAGTCTGTGACCTTTGGCTTCCCACATACTCCTGGGAAAAAGTGCATGAAAAAAAAACCTCAGCTCATTCACCACACACATCTGAGACATTTCTATTTCATTACAGCACCATGTCACCATGCCTTGTATTGTGGCCCTGTGGTGACCGGTAACACTTCTCAGAGCTGCTCACCATAGTTTCATTTCTGTTGATGGCCGATCCTGTGCAAGTGGCGATCACTTTGTCAATACACTTCTTGTGTATGGCCACACTGCACTCTGAAAAGCCAGGGGGAGGATGAAAGAGGGGAGAATTATCCAGGGCACCAAGGAGGCTCTGCTGGCAACCATGAGAGCAATGAGGGAGGCTGGTGGCACTCACGTTTACACTGGTACCCCTGCTTATTCAGGCCCCTGTGAGTAAACAACAACACAGAGGGTCAAATGTTCTGGGTGGGACAGTACAAACTGTCAATTAGGTTTAATTTCAGGGGTAGGACCGAAGTTAAACAAATTGTTATAGGAAGGACAGAACTGGTCACAAAGACTCACAAGCAGCTCATGGGAGTTTTACTTACATCAATGTTCTAAGGGCACAATGAGAAATGATTGGTTCAGAGGGATAACCAATCAGATTATACAGGAGGTGGGTCCAAGCAACTGGAGGAGGCGGGACCAATCAGATGTCTTGTGCCTGCCTCCTCTAATTGCTTGGACCAATCTCCTTTAGAATTTGATTGGTTAACTCTCTGAACCAATCATTTTTTGTTCTGCCCTCAGAACATTTGGGTGTAAGTAAAACTCACACAAGCTCACAAGCACTGGAGAGGGGTATTTGTAAGAGAATGTATTCGAGATTAAAACACAAATGCAACTTTGAATGAGTTTAAATCGTGTCAAAGAAATGACTCGCAATCAAAGTAACTTTGCATATCCCAATCCAAAAAGCTGGCTATAATAAAACGATTAATAAAACGTAAAAAGATTGTAAGTGATTTATCTTCAGTGAGACTAGGAGCAAAGGAGCAAGTCTGCATGTTTTGGTCACATGGTGCATTAAATAAATACCCACCATACAAACTCCTTGCAGACAGAGCAGAAGGTCGGCTGTGGGAAGAAGGTGGCTGTGAACTCATGGCCCTTCACCATGTGGACCTTAGCCTGCTTGATGGCACCGCGCCGCTGATGAAGAGTGAAGGGCCCTTCCCTAATCCCATCTACTTCCTCCTCGCCCTTGGTCTTTCCTGTGGCATCTGGTCAAGAATTCAGCTTTGAGCGGTGTGAGTTGTATGTCACGCGACCTTTCACACTGAGATAACAATGCCAAAGGAATAATCGTCCTTCTGATGCATGTCTACACTGATCTTCTTGAAGAAGAAGGTACAAAATAAGACACGAAACACATTTGACAAAGATGGATTAGCAGAAAACAGGTCACTGGCGCCTCACTAGCATTTCAAGCTCACCACTCTTCTCCAGGAAGTACCTGGCCTCCATCATCAAGCGACCCACTGGTTTCAGCTCCACCTGGTTTTTCAGAAGAAGTTAGATAAAATCCTGCTTAGCATCTCTCCCCCCATCACCTAGATCTTCAGCCACTCACCCAGATCTCCAGTTTGCCGTTCTCTTTCTTGCAACGTGTAGCAAGGACGTCCAGCTGCATTGTGGCCTCAGACTTGAATTGCACCACCTTGTCTCTGACCACCACATGCATGACACGGCCTTTGTGGATGTGGGCATCAAACGTGCTGTTCCATCGTGGGAACATGGTGGGCTTGTTTTGCTTGTAAATCTGCCCCTTCTCTGTTTTCAGAGACATTGGGGAAAACAACTTGCAGTCATCAAATGTCAGATGTGGAATCCAGTCTTTAGACATTCTCTACATAACCTTCATCAACTTCCACCACCCTCCCTCCCTGGATAGAAGCAGCATCTCAGTAATGCCAGTATACAGATAAACATTATTAAAGGGAACATTCATTAATGAATGAACTCAAGAAAATATGGATTAAAATTAAGGAATTAACCAATACACTCCTGATGCCTCAAAATAACATGTAGTAATGCAGTACAAGTCTCAATTTTCCAAAGTTGTCTTCCTTCCCACGTCACACAATTTCAAATTTTTCAAATTACAGAGACACTGCCTTTGATGTCCTTGCTTGTGCCAGGTGGGCAAAACAGCCAATCAACCATCTAAATGCAAATCACCTGACAAAGAGCTGATCACTGGGCCCACCTACATGTTCACTTTGAAAGTATCTAGAATGTGAAGCAGCTATGTGTGAACATATATGTGTTTCCCAGTAAGAGCACTGAGGGAATTGCCTGATTATTAACAGTCATTAATTAAGAGTCCATGTCTATATCATAAGTTAAAAAGTCTGAGAACTAAATGATAATATCAACTTGTGCATTAAAGCAACAATGATGTTTATTTCTCAACCCTTTATTAACAACGTGTGGTCACCTCACCCCTTTACTGCAGTCTTGGGCACAAACCAAGGCTCAGATCTGATGTAGCACATAACCCTATTGTCATGGTCCACCAACGGTTGACTTCATACCACAGTTGAAAGAAATGTGTTCTAGGTGAAGCTCTGACTGATTCACCCACAGTGCAAGACTGAACACAAACCTTAAGATTGGCATTTATTTCTTTTGTTGTATCATTTCCATCAACTCTTTTACCAATAAGTACAAGAAAATTAGATCTGGACTAGGTCTATACGCAGGATGTAACATCGGAGGTTTCCAGAACCCCCTAAGGGCCCACCTGTCTCCACCACCTCCTTGATGTACACAACACAGTATGGCTTAAGCTCCTCTTCGTACTGCGCCACACCTGGATCCATCTCAAAGTTCAAGAAACTGATTCTCAGGAAAGGGGACATGATGCCGTCGTCACGACGCAGTGACTTAGGAGCCTGCAAACCTGGATGGTGGATCAGAAAGAAAGAGGACAGATTCATTCACTAAGAAGCTTCCCTTTGCAAGAAGGAAGCAGACTTCAGAGAGAGAGAGAGAGAGAGAGAGAGAGAGTTCCCTTTCTCTCAGCGTGCAGTTTGGGCCCTGAGCTCTACCTGCAATTAGGAGGCCTCCTCACAGCTTCCAATGATGGGGCTGGTCAGCCACATAACTTACGATTTGTGATAAAAATGCTCTCCCCTTAGTTCATTTGCAATGAACACGAACAGACACATACGTTTACAGCTACGTATTTGTTGATGCTTCTTTGTCAACTTAAAGCAGTTTATGATTTACATTCACTTTCTGTTCGATGTAAACACATATTATCACAAAGAAACTAAGGTTACTTAAGGCATATCCTATGACAATATACGCATTTAGATATTTTAAATCAGTCTCATTCGTAAAAACAAAAATGTAGATATTATGGCGCCCTGTTAATGGTTGATCTTGTGTTACAGACTCTCTGTTTTGCAAAATTCTACCAAGGGAAACCGCACAGGCGATGCCCCAGCTGAGGAAACAGATTCCGCCTCCGAGGCATTTCTCGCTACAGATAGCACATATACACATTTTTTTTTTATCGCGGAGCGGAAAAGATGACTGGCTACGCGCATGCGACAGCTCCCTTTCCACGCCCGGAGCTTCGGGCCGGGGAGCGCCGGACAGACGCGGCGGAGCTGCGAGTTGGCACCGGAGCTGTCCCACCGACACTGACGCGCATCTCCCATCTGCCAGCAAATGTAATTCAAAAAGTTCCTATTTATATGTAGTTTCTCTTAACCGCATTTTCAGCAATACTCTCCAGGACTCCCGTAACCAGCAGAATAACAATAACGTGTATTTTACATAATTTCTCAGCTCTCACTGCATTATCTGGGTTTTACTCAAACATCACAGATATAAGGAACGCCTTTACCTTTTT
The DNA here is from genome assembly GCA_026776945.1 of Isichthys henryi. Lineage (NCBI taxonomy): Eukaryota > Metazoa > Chordata > Actinopteri > Osteoglossiformes > Mormyridae > Isichthys > Isichthys henryi. The sequence continues at coordinate 7,970,207 of JAODJX010000001.1, read as the reverse complement.
CTCCTTCTCTGCCTCCGGTAATTTTCAGTTTTCTGTCTTGAAAATGTTATTCGTAATTAGTCGGTAAGCAAAAACTTTAAAAAAATAAAAATAAAAATTAAGCTGTAAGAAATACGATATGAGTGATAACGCTCGCATTTGCGAGACGAGTTGTTTGTTAACACTTCCGTCTGCTGGTAAATGACAGCTCGGTAACCACACTTCCTGTGTTTAGTTACGAAAAATGTCACAGGTGGATGTCACCTAACTGTTTCCAAATACCCCAAATAGATACAAAACGAGAACGTCCTTTTAAAAAACTTTTTCAGATTGTTTCAGTGTCATTCATGGTTACATCTAACGTTCAAGTGCAACGTTGACTTTAAAAAAATTACTTACTTAAACGTGAAAAAAAAATAAACCGTTTATAAGATTGAAATAATCGCTACCAAACATTATTAAAACGCAGATTTATATATATTTACAGGCTTACCAAGCACTTTCAATATTAGGCTATTATATAGCGAGCTGTTAAGTCCGACGAAACCAAAAATCCATCCTTAGATCCTGTCGACAGACCGATGGTCAAACGTCGCTTAATTTATAAATGAAACTGACGCAACATATACATTATGTTTCCAATTTCGCAGTCAGTAGAAGCCTTTTTAAGGGTCCTACTTGTTTAATGGCAGGTTTCTAACAAACCTCCCACTCAGAATGATGAAATCTAAAGATTCCCCTTTTGATCCAATTTTAAGTCAGAATCACACTCCTGTGTACTTCCAGTGTTGCCACATTTATTCTGATCGGCCGCTTTTAACATTAAGTTCTGTCTTGTGTTTCCCATGACTTCTGGATCTGAAGACAAAGGACATAAGAAACTGAAGACACAACATAACCTTTTATTTATCTGGAGCCTGCAGGTCACAGCCTGCGACTATTACCCACTTTGGTATCTTTAATTATTTCAAGGTCCTCTGTGTAAAATACTTCCAAATTTGCATTTCCCCCCACCTTTTCTCCAGGAGCTATTTTCAGTTCTCTCTCGATCAGCAGTAACTACCGAACTACCAATTCTGGTGTGATATATCACCCGAAGTCATATGGTTACATGGAACAGCGCCTGTAACGGTTCTTACCATTTTCTGTCTTTGTCTGGATATTTTTCATATTCCCACCCTCCTAGTGACATACGTATCATTTGATTGGCCAAAGCAGCAGTCAATCGATGGCGCAACACTGACACCCCGTTTCTGGGAAAAAAAAAAACCTCACAGAGTTGAAGTTTCGCTCTTCAGAAATCTCTCTTCAGCTCTAATCCCCCTCGGAATAAGAAGCCATGTCCTCTAGGTCAGCTCTGTCTCGATCCAGCTTTAATCTCAGCAGAATTACACCCATCCACCCCATAACTGCTTATCCAATACAGAGTCAGAATGTAAACAAAGTCAATTTGAAAAGAGAAACACTTTGTTCAATAGTTTGGAGTCAAAAAGAGCAGAAGCATTTAGCCAAGTCATCCACAGCAATTTATATAGTCAGAGAGACGAAAATACTAAACATTCAATGCATTGCAAGTTGACATAACTTCACCACATGCATTGTGTATCATCTATGCAAACATTATACATGCATGGAGTATTTGTTCTTAATGGTGCTCACTGATCATCTTTATGCCTGATAAATATTTGATCTATCACTTATGAGCACCGTGTACTTTATTCACTCACTGTTCTTTCATTGTAAACTGTGTATAATTTGTAGATGCAATACATACATGCACTTCCCTAGTCAGCAGGTCCCTGTTAACCATGTACACGCCACACTATGTACAACACTTTTTCATTCATTGTATTCTGCATAAGCTATTTTAAGGTCCTGTATAAACCCTTTGTTTCATTGCATGCTTGCAAACTAAGCAGTAACTATTCCATCATCCATGTTCCACCCAGGCCTGTGTAACATCTCATAAATGGACTGTGGCACAGTTGCATGAGCTCAGAGATGCTGCTGGGTCTTCTTACCCCAAGACCGAACCTCACATCCTAAGGGTGCATGAAACCATACGCTCCCAGTCTCTTTAAACTTCAGAACCACTGCAGAGATTGCAATGTACGTGTTAATCCATTAATAAACCATAAACATAACTGTGTTTCGCTAAAATAAACCACAAATTAATAACCGTCTCCATGGTTATAAGTAGATAACATGATCATATGAAAATATAATATAGTTTTGCATTTGAGATATTTTTCCTGTATAGTTTGGGGGGGGGGGGTCTATTTTTGGACAAAATACAGATGTTTAATTTAAAGTACTCCTACAGCTTTGTAGAAGATGTTTAATTGTTATTTAAGAATGGGGCTCACTCAGGTGAACAGGCAGATGACAAAAAAACACTGTCACTTAAATCCATAAATTTCCCAGCATTATTAAGTCATTTACAAGGTCCGTCTGCAGACAATCGGTTCACCTGACACGGGCCCCCATTACAGAAACATACTGTAGTATTACCCTGCACACCAGCGAAACCGAAATGTAAAATTAACGCGTTAAATCTTAAAAATAACACGTGAGATACTCTGTTTGGTGATTAATATAATTTAATAAAGAATTTACAGATAGCCATAATCCTTCAGTCGACAGTGTAGCTTAGATAGGTGAACGTCAATATTCATTGGGGTAAAACGTGTTTTACAAGACAGGCGTATTGTATATTTAAAGTAATTTTGGTAACACTACTTGACAGGGCAGAAATAATATAGTTTTATACTATTGCTTATGTATTAACCACAAACTAAGTATTAGTTACATACTGATCTTACGTTAACTTATCATTAATGGATCGTGAAGCGTGTTTTGTCTCAAGAAGTTACTATATTTGTTACTATATCTGTTAAGTATGTAAACCTTTGTGAACTATTGAAGGGACAAGTCACAAATAGCACAAGCTAAATACTGATCTCATATTTGTTCATCATGATGCATCTTTCATCCCAAGCAGTTACTATATTTATTACTATATCTATTAATTTTGTAAATCTTTGTGAACTATACTGAAGGAAAAAGTAGTCAGCAACACATGCGAAATAGTAATATCATGATTGTTCATTATTATTCAATCTTGACGCATCTCTTATCTCAAGTAGCGACTATAATTTGTACTTCAGTAGTAGCTGAGTTATTACTAAGTATTTGTGCTCCGTCAAGTAAAGTGTTACCGAAATTTGCAACCGTAATCTAATAAATTTATTAAGACAAATCTTAAAAATAGGCCTTAGCTTACCTTAAAAACAACTTCGAAAGAATGAAAGTCAGGGACAGTAATGAAACTCAAGTTGCCCTTGAGTAATCTTCCAGTTCCAGTACATTTTAGTGTTTTTCCTCCGGTGTTAGCGACGCACCCCTCGTTTTGACTGTCAGAGCGCTAAACCCGACCTTTGGTCCGCCTCCCCGGAGGAGGTTGCAAAGGACACCTTGTACGTTTTCATCCAAAGCGCCATATTCAACAGGCAGCTAAGATTTGATGCTGTTCAGAATTAACGTCGTTTACCAAATGTCCAGTAATCAGATACAGGACCCTTGATAAAGGCGACAGAACTATTTAAAAATTATATGGGAACACTCTAGTTTGTTAATATTGGACATGGTATTCAGAATCCCTCTTGCATATTTTCTAAACAGTTTAATAAGAATGAAATGTGAATTGCAGCGGCCAAAAGATGTAAGTGAGACGTTCGCGAGCACCAGTGCGAGTATATGGCGGGGGTGTGGGACTGACTCCTTGGTGTCTGAAAGTCTTCTGATGTTTTATCTCCAAATGGAAAGTTCCGTCCTCAAACTATCGTGTAGATGCTGTGTACGCCGACTCAATAGAAAATGTGAACACGCGGGTTTTCTCAACGCAAAACTCGCCTGACGTCTAAGTGCAGCGGGATCTGCTTCTTGGTCGAAGGGTTTTTTCAGAAAGTTTACTATGAACATTCTATATTTATTTGAAAATATCACTGTTGCGTTGATTTTTGCCATAGTGTAATAATGTGTAATTACTGCCGTTTTCTTTTCATAGGAAGTCATATAGTCATAAGAGTAACCGCTGCATCTTAGCATTCGAGATTTAATGTGCTCCAGTTAAATCATGATTCATTTCTATATCAGTTCAATTTAGTTCTATATGGCGCTTTTAACAGCATAGTCGCCCCAATGCGCTTTACATTGGGTGTGATGTGATACAACATAATTAACGCAGAATAATACAAAAACAGGAAAAAGAGAGGGCAAAAAATGAAAGAGTAAAAACAGTCTTTGATTTGCACCGTGTGTCATATGTGCATAAAGATCACTGGTGCGTTTGTTATTATCAATATAATTTCACACAAAAATATTACAACTACAGAAAGTGATGGAGGAATTTGTCTGAAAAACATAAATGACTTTTCATAGGTTTTTCTCATTTACGTGGAATTACAGGTACTTTGTATGGAACATTTACATTGACTTATAACAAGGTCTAATTAAAGGTGCTAAGAGATTCGAGGCCTTGGTCTGAACAACCTTGTATAGAACTTCATAAGAATATTTATAATTGCATTTCCCTTGTGGGGCAGCGTGTGGCTCAGTGGGCGAAGCCTCTGTGCCTGTGAGTAGAAGGTTGTTGGTTTTAGCCCAGCCTCTGCATAATGGTCATATCTTTGGGCAGCTGCCAGGCGTATGCTCTCCTCTATGTGTGTGATGAAGAACGTGTGGTAGGTGAAAAGAGAATTCATATCTGAGCATGTTAATGGAGCACTTTTTAATCGAGTCAATACAAACCCAGTCCAGGTAAGATGCAGTTTACTGATCCCATGGGGAAATCCTTGTGCATGCAGCAGCCAAAACATACATTAACTTACATGATAAATGGACAGGATGTAAGGACAGTGCCAACAAGTAAACATAGAGAGAAAAATTACAGAGCGTAAACAGCACACAGAAATGGTACACCGAGAAACAGGACATTGTGATGCTACAGAAATATTTAAAGATACGAATAATAAATTAGCAGATGTGTGTCTGCAATTATAACAAATAGAGCCGGACCTTTACTGTAACGAGAGAGGATGTTT
>JAODJX010000001.1:7937341-7952224 GCA_026776945.1 Isichthys henryi | reverse complement strand
GGCCCCCCATCCAGGGTTGTTCCCTGCCTCGTGCCCATTGCTTCCGGGATAGGCTCCGGACCCCCCGCGATCCAGTACGGATAAGCGGTTTGGAAAATGGATGGATGGATGATTTCCCAGGCGCTCCCACGCCATACAGATTTTGCCCGACAAAGCCTGCAGTTCCCCTTTCCTTCACTAGTGGGCATTGCAGTATAAGAAAAAGAACCAGGATCAGCTAAATATACTGTATGCCGAAGGAGCTTTCATAATTTTGTGAAATATCAGTAGTCAGAGGTTTTGTATAGTAAATGGCACTATTAAAAAATTAAAATTTGAAACATTTATTCACCCGGTGATGCATGACAAACCAAAAGACAAGAATTAGAAATATATTAAAACAATCATTATCCGCCCGACATAGTAGACTGCCACCAAACCGACCACATTGCAAGATGCAAACTTTAATAACTTTATGTACTTTGGGTGCATATGCTACGATAATTTCAGAAACAGAAAGTGACATATTTTAAGCCTGTTTAAACAGTATTGTCGTTTAAAACTCTGAAGCAACACTTGCATGTACGGGGTTGTTATCAATAGGAGGGCAAACAGCGCGCAGTGTGGAGATTAGAGACGGCGCTCGTCTTGTCTGCAGCGATCGGACCCCTGCAGGCCGTCGCCTCCCCCTCCGGCAGCTTCCGAGCCGATCAAAGATAAATAAAAAAAAAAAAAACTCCTCACGCCCGATGCCGCCTGACTCGTTATGTTTGCACTTTGCATGCCGTCTTTCATCACATAGGCCTACCTACCATGTTTATAATTTAACAGTAGCTAGATGTGCCAATTATTTTCTATGACTTTAAATGCTAAATATTCTGAACTTTTTCCCTCTCAGGCTTTGTCGTTTTTTGACTGAATATTAGGCCTACATTTAACATACGAGGATGTCATTTTATATTATGTGATTTTTTTGCTCTCATCATAGCGCAGATCACGGGGCACAAATCAGAGAGTTATTCGTGCTGGATGAAGAATAAGGCATATATGGAATGATGAAACAGCGCATTGAAATGTCTCTATTTCCTGCCATTTTGCTGCATGGAAATTTAAGTTAATAAGAAGAAACCAGTTTGCGTAGGTTTTCAGCAAATGTAACACTGACGTTTGCGTGCTGTTTAAACTTCTAGAATATGTCTATGGCCAGATTATAATATGCCCACGGCGTAAAACAATTACAGACTGATCTGGGGTGAAACTTAGATTTTCCATTGTCACAGAGTTGCCAGCTCTCACGCATCTGGCCTGACACTCATGCTTTCAGACTTTTACGCAAGAAATCTTACAGCAAATCTATATATTAGCTGGCAACCCTGTTTCCAAAATTATAGAAACAATTTTTTTGGCAATGATTGCAGATTAAAGTCATAAAATGGCATGTTTCAGAAACACTTTGCTTCGGTTGCAACGTCATTGTTTTTGAAATCTTTAAAAAGTAAACAGGGTAAATCTTTTATATAAGCATCCACCAAGCAGACCATATTAATAATTGTAAATACTGTTGCCAGTTACACATGCGCATGAAGTGCGGGGGCACATTCAGTTCACACTCGCGCGCCACGCAGGTATGCTTTCTCTGCTCATCCGTGAAATGCAGCAGCATCTCAGGCATGACAGGTAGAGGGATCTGGGTTCTGCCTCCGGTCCGTCCCCAGGGCCGCGCAGGTCACACGCCGGTCACCTGGCGTCGTGGCTGCTCCACTTCAGCTGGCTGGAATGTGACAGGAGGGCACGTGGCAGCTCACTCGCGCTAACTCATTTTTCAGACGGTTCCGCGGCGCGAGTCCGGCCGACGCGCGACGTCGCGAGTCACGCGGCGTGGCTGATGCCTCGTTCGCTCCATTTGATACCCGCGTCCTTACGTACGTAACGGCTTTGGCGGAAACGTCGGGGTCACGTGTCCAGCAGCGCCGCAGCAAAACCCCGCCCCTCTGATCACATGCCAGATTTGTTTACTTCACCTCATCAGTCAAACTGTCTTTTCTTCAGCTCAATTAAATTTTGTTATCGGTTGACACTGAAACATGAAAAGAAATCATATCCTGAGATTTAAAAGCTGGAGGTTTTTCTCACACATGCAGCCTCCCATTTTTATTGTAGTAATATATTAAACATGTATTAAACATGCGTTGACTTCAGGCACGAGAATTGAGACGTCGGACAGGGTGAGGTACTGTTAGTATGGACATTTTATACAGAAATACGGAGATCAGTAGAAGCCCTGCTGTTTTTGAACCCCGGGCAGAGGAAGTCACGTAAGTCCACATTCTCTATACATGAACAGAAATAACACCGCAAGAGCACCCCTCCCCCAGCAGAAACCTCTCACTTTCAGCGCCTGCTAGTCACTCTAGAGACTGAGAACACTGTTTCGGCAGCTCTTACCGCAAACAGCCTGAAGTTTGACTATGCAATTTCAGTGGTTCCCACCACAATCATCTACATAGATGTCAGAAAAACTTGTATGTGTCTGCCTGGTAATTTGAATGAACCTGCAGGCTATACACATAGGGGATGCTCCATTTCAGCAGATGTTAACAATCCCTGAAATAATATATCTGGATAGGTACCAGCAGGTAGAAGTGTGTGTGCATGCGTGCGTGTGTATCTTCAGACATCTTTTCCCCATTTATTCTATATACTTCCTTGTTTTCATAACACAAAACAGTGAGCCCGACTGTTGCGTGACCATATATCGCAGAAATGTGTCATGAAGGGTGTGTTTCAAACCACATGCCATATCGTATCCTACTATCTAAAGGAGAACTGATATTTCGCGGAATAGCCAACATACATGCATACAAAAATGATTTTCGCGTTCGAGAGCCTGAGGGAAGAGTCATATTTCTTTAAATACTCGTTGTAATAATGTTTCACAGAATATAGGCGGCCATTAGTCATCCCTCTGGACTATTTTCTGGGTCTGTTTCTTCACATTTAATTACTCATTTCATTGTCGGTTTCAGTATCTCATGCACTGTATAGAAAGATGCCACTTACTGTTCTGTGACTGTTTTCCTAACTAACCAGAACACACATCTGTTACCGATCCAATATTTTATCATACAACCATATAATTATTCTGCAAGCTAATTAGTGATTTTGTGGACGTGTATAGTTTGGGTTTATCTGTGCAGTTAATTTTAATTGTATTAGCCTAATTATTTTCGATTTTTTTAAATGCCCTTGAAAGCGGCGTTCGGGTCTGTTTCTAGGGGTGAGACGTAAACAGACATAGCGAATACCTGGACACGCTGTGATTAAAAATGCAATGCACCAGTCACGAGCAGTACTGCAAAAGTACTGAGGGAATGCGATATGCCCGTTTCCGTGGAAACCGCCGAAGCAGCAGGCATCCGCCGTGATGCGGCGCCTCCACCTGCCAGATCCATGCTTTAGGGTTCGCAAAAATAAGGAAGGCTTTGGATTACGGTTAGGATCCGCAAGAAGAGTTATAGGGTTAGGGTCCGCAAAAGCAACAGAGGCGGCGAGCTCATCTTCCACTAAAGGACAATATTTAGTGTTCTATTCAACCAAGACAAGACATATATATACACACAGCGGCTGTAAGCACACCGGAATATGACACAATGTTTGTCAAAGTTTGCATTATTATACTCTACAGTATATGTGTGGATGGCTAATCCAAAGGGGTACCTGTATTAATGAACAGCCCATTAGATGAGGTCATGAATCAGTAATCATGCATTAATTTCCATTAATTTCATCGAAGCACGCAGTGCAACTGGCGTTTAGCTGTCTGGAGCGGTAATGAACAGTGTATCTAAAAATAAAAAGCTGGAGGGCATTTTCAAACCCTGGGCAGTATAAGCGATTGAAAGATGAATGGATGGAAAGATGGATGGATTGATAGATGTTCACGTTTCGTTTTTGGGGAAATCCCGAAAGAATCATATGATTCCACCGTGGCATTGCTTTGCATGGTTGGTTGGCGTCTGCGTTTTCGAATTAATGACCTACGCGAAACTTTGAAATAATAAAAGACTCATTAAATATTTCTTGCAGCAAATTTTTTTGCCAAAGAGAATTGGCGGACATAACAGATTTACTCGGAGTTTCGTTGACCGCAAACTGTGCGGCTTTCCGGAGATACAGTCCGGGAAGTATGCGACCTGAATTACTCATCATTTTTCCACTTCGAGAGAAGACTTCAATTCAATTTTATATATAAACAAATACTACTGTTAGTGTTTATAATAATACTGTATATAGGCCTACTATTTCACATGCAATGAAGGTAACACAACAAAGGTCTAGATATTATTAAATAACTGCGTAAATAAATACAGTTCTGGAAATACAGAGTTTAAATATCTGATTTGGATCAGTACTCGTTCTGTTCTGCATCAGCAAATAATTGGTCTCTTTAGTCACCTATCTGTTTGTTTGTTTGTTATTAACACACATGGGTTACACATTTATACACCTTACCTGCACGTTCAACCTGTTTTTCTCTGAATCAAAGGGCGTGAGTACAGAGGTGTATGTGTCTGCAGGGCAGGTCGGTTTCTGCGTTAAATACACCGGTAAACTGCGATCACAATTTGTTCACGTCCAAGCACAGTTAGGCTGAGTAAAAATCGTATTTTACTGAGGAATAATGCAATAATCCACACGAACATTTACAGGGAGATTTCAGTAACACTGCTTGACTTACTGAATCTCAAAAACAGCCAATATCAACTGAAGGAAAACATACCTAAACTAAATCTTCTTCGTAATACAGCAATAAAAATAGACCCCGAGACAATCGTGATAAATATTCGAAATTGAAATAAAACAGACATCTTACAGCTTATTGTATATATATTTTGTGCTGTTCAAAGCAAGAAATATAATTATGTAAAGTAATCGCCAGATTTGTTTTTTGCCAAATTGTATTCTTGAAAGGACGGCTGCGTAGCCGTGCCGAAGCGATAACAGGCACGCAGCGGGCCCCTCACTTAATAGGAAAAGCATTGTCTTAGGATGTGAATCGAAAACAAACCGTAGAAAGACATTATATTGCGATTGCTGATGAGTCCGGGATTGAACACGCCGTGCAGGATCTATTCGTGAGTCACTGTTTCCAATTAGTGCAGAAGTGCTGTCTTTAATCAAAAGGGAGGGAGTGGGAATGATCCTTAATTATTAACTGGGCTACAGAAAATAGATAATATCTGTGTATTTACTGCCTGAATGAAAAGCTGTGGAGTTTTATAAGCTGAATGTGTGGACTGAAATTCCATAGTCTGTGTGTACATTCCAAAGACAATTACCACCAAGGATAAGCTTATTATATCTGTGTGCAATGTTATATGAGCTAAAGAAAAATCATGACAAAAGTAAATATGAATATACAGAGCATTGACTGGAAAATTGGTCTTTAATTTGCCAAGGGACTGAAATTCTAATGCAATTGTCCCTGGTTGATGTTCCAAGCAAATGCGGCTGTTACACCCCTGCAGACAGTCTCAAACATCTATTAATTGTAAATAATGCTGACCAAAATATTTGGTGAAGACCGTGAGGATCCAGAGCCTATTAGCATGTGGCGGAAGCGGCATGGGCAAAGCCTGTCTACCAAACTGCACTCACATGTGACAGCAGTCCTCAGTTCACATTCCTGGGCTCAGTGCTGATCATCTCCACAGGTGACATAGGTGGCCACCATCTTCTCAGGGGGCTCTGACTTAGTGAGCCAGTTTCACTTCGTCTCAGATGGGGGCGTCACATGGGCCTCGACCAGCACTGTCTTGGCTGAGAGAAACATGGATGCTTTGCAGGACATTGAGGGAAACATAAGGAGGACAAGGAGAATCACACAGTCCACACATGGAGCTCCACCCAGTGCACACATGGAGCTCCACCCAGTGCACACATGGAGCTCCACCCAGTCCTCACATGGAGCTCCACCCAGTGCACACATGGAGCTCCACCCAGTCCACACATGGAGCTCCACCCAGTCCACACATGGAGCTCCACCCAGTCCTCACATGGAGCTCCACCCAGTTCTCACATGGAGCTCCACCCAGTCCACACATGGAGCTCCACCCAGTCCTCACATGGAGCTCCACTCAGTGCACAAATGGAGCTCCACCCAGTCCACACATGGAGCTCCACCCAGTCCACACATGGAGGTTAGAAATATAAGACCACTGGAGAATCAATCGATCGATCGATCGATCGATCAAAATACTTTGTTAATCCCTGCGGAAATTATGTTTCAGAACATGCCTGATCACCTACAACACAGTAGGCATTATAAGTCACTGTGAAGTGTAGCATCTGTTGCTCAAAAAATATGAAATATAAAACTCTTATTAATAATAATAATAATAATAATCTGTGTAAATTGGCTGCGTCAGCTCCACTAATTCACTGAACAAAAGAATTTGGGGCAACCCAAGCTCTCTTCTGCTCCATGATGGTTTTCATTGCGACTCCATGAAGCAGGTGTATGTGAGATGTCTAGTCTTAAGGCTGCGTTGAATCTTCACCGTTGGTAGCCTACGTCTTTGCCTGTAGTCACATTTCTGGGGAAGGTGCATCAGCCTATAGGCAGTACCGACAGTGTACATTCTCCGACGACATATAGATCAGACTTCAGAATTTCTGTGATATGTTTGCCGGGTAATTTTCCCATTAATGAAATACACAAAGGTGACCATCGGCTATTCTTTGGGGTCATTTTCTGCCTATTTCCATCTGTTCGCTCAAGATGCGAAAACCATACAGGCGTATGAAAAGCCTGTCTTGGTCTCATTCCACTCGGTGTGCAGATTTAGATGTTTGTTAGAGGACTGCGATGATAATTGATATTGATAAGGACGCAGATTTCTTGGGCAAATTCATTGTAATGATACACCAGCCTCAACGCTGTTGAAATGGCTTCTGAAATAACCATGCAGAGAGCAGAATCAGTCCACGTCCAAAGAAGGTTGGCTATCCCCAGTCTACATGTGGGGAAATTAAAATCGGTCTTTGAGGCCATCGTCGCACTGCGGCTGTGGAATCCTTTTAAAAAGCGTCTTTTTAAGGCAGATTAGTTCCTGTAAACACGGGAATGAACATGTACAGTGATTGAGGATGTAATTTGGTCCCGTCTTTACTCTCAGCGCTGCCTCTGTTGTCATACAGATGAGGAAACAATGGCGGTAAATCAGAGGCACGACAGGGGCTGCGGATGAGAGGATTTAGCTGTTTTATGGGGCTGGTGTGAAATTTCACTCATCCGCCGTTTGCCAGGGAAGCACATGCCCGCCGCTCCTGTCCAGGTGCTGTCTCACCGCTGCCAAAATTTAGTGACATTTAGGCCAAGCCAATCAGATGCATAATACAATAAACCAAATTTATTTGCTAACCAGGTGCTCCTGCCCATCCAAATGAAATTACACAGCATAAAATGCTTTTCGCCCCAGAATGAAGTCGGCCAGTGCTACTCAAATTAATTACCTTTCACTAGAGAGGGAGATTGGTTTCCCTTCCAGGAATCTTAACCTCCTGAGGTCCACATGTTTAGCCATGGAGCTACAGGTACCTGCTGTCTCACAGACAAAATCCTTCTTTTCGTTATTTCTTCGTAAGAACTACTTGGACATCAAAACACTCAAATCTGAATTATTTTGAAATGCTCTTGGCTATTTTAAACCCAGGCAAGGAGACGATCGCCTCCTCATCTATTAGAATCAATTATCAGCACTCCTCTGGTTGAAGAATCAGGTCAGCACATGTTTCCAGCATCTCAGGGTTCATCTTCCAGCATGGAAAACACTGACTGATCTCTGGTTCCATTTGCAAGAACTGAGTATGAACTAAAAGAGCTTAATGCAAGGCTCTTCTAGACCCAGGGTATTTTAGCTTATTGCTACAGACCTTCACTATGTCCAAATCTAAGTAGATGATAGAACTGACATGTCAGCTTCAAACAAAACCCGTTATTTTTTAAGCAATCTCACAAAATCTGTCTTTCCATCGCAAAAAAAATTAACAAGGCACAAAATGTACTTGCCTGGATGAATCAGTAAAGTATTTTTTGCTTATGATAATATTATAATTCAATGAATGTGACAACACAATCAATAAGAACATAACAAATATAATTCAACAACCGCACAATACCATAGTTAAGACACGATGATGTAATATCCTCAGATTCATATGTAGACTTTCGTTTCCATGGTAATATGTACAGGTGGGTAACTGGAGGGTTTCATCATTCTGTCAGTGTTCTGTCAGAAACCTCTGGTTGTTGCTGGCAGTGACTGATTATTACTGCCTTGGTGTAGTGATGTAATTGTTGTTTATTGACTTATATGATTTCATAGTCTGTGTAGTTTTCAATGAGTGCACTGTGCGCCACCTGAGAAGATTAGAGCAATGACCTGTAGAACGACATCACAGTTGAAACAGCTGACTGATTTCTGGGACAGATACAGTTATTTTTACAAAGCTTAACTGGGTTTGCAGAGAATCCTATGACCCAAAAACATTTAAATTGCTTTACACACACACACACACACGCACGCACACACACACGCACGCACGCACACACACACGCACGCACACACACACGCACACACACACACGCACACGTAGTTTCAGGTCACGTTTTTTTTCCTTATCATTTCTGTCATCTGATCTTTCATAATCAGTTGGTGACACAAACAAAATGCTAGCAGGTATACGGAAAGTGCAAGGTCTAGAAATAATTTTTCATTGCAGTTATTTGCAGTTACAATCGTGTAATTGTTGTATGATACAAAGTGAATCCCGTCACACCAAACAACAATTAGTCATTGTGTCTATGATTATGTGCATGATTTTATTAAAAAGAAACAACGTCTGTGATTCAGAGCACGTGAAAGTGAAAGATGCACACAGCAGTTAGTTTCCGTTGGCGCTGAGTTGCACTTCCCACTGCGTCCGCGTGCTGTGACCCTGACGTCTGGCCTCCTCCAGGCCTCATTGCAGCTGCTTGGCTCAGACCCAAACCGCGATGGGTAAAACTCAAACTCAGCTACTGACAAGCCCCGGTGGATCCCACAGAACAGCCAGCGCTGTGTGTATCTTCGGGCGCTGGTCTGTGGTCGGGGCATTGTAGTAAAAATTGTTCAATCTACTGACATATTATTTGTTAATTAAAATAACATCTTAGCTCCTATCTTTCTTGGGTCCGATCCTGATAGCCGGGGCTTTCCTGGTAATCCCTCCTTCTTCGGCCAAAGCTCAACTGGTGATTCACTCAATGTTAAATACCACAATTCCATCACACTATTTTTTCATTGTCACACTCTGATCTCCATGACTGACTTCAACAGGTCCTTCATCACGCGTGATGACTATTCCCTAACAGATGGTGTGCATGTTGGACTCTTGATTACTCTTGTCCTTTACAGAGAGGCTGCATTATCTTGCAACGGTCCTCCTGACAGATTGCAGTTTACTCGCAGAATTCAGCCCGAGTATAAGGACTCCTAATTGTCCAACGGATTCTTTACAGCTGCTTAATTTTCTTAGCCCTTCTCCCTCTAGTGCGAGGGCATTCCTCATCAAAAGCGTGAAAAGTAAGGCAGTGTTTTTTAGCAAATAATTAATCTCTTAGGGAGCCACTTCTGTTTCATATTCACCATTGATACTTAAATGTACATTGCTGCTAAGTAATGAATGTTTTATGGAGGAAACACCATAGTGAACTGTGGAATATTTATTGCATTTTCTTTTGCTCTTTATATTGGGGGAAAATCAAGTGATTTCACATCAGAGTGTGTTTACAAACGGCTTGGCTTAATTTTTCTGGCTAAGAGTTGGCATGATGTTTTTCCGATAGCAGTGTTGGCACATTCCTAGGGCACCGTAATGATCACACAGACTCCGGTCTCACACCTAACCCTTCCTAGATGGCCACGCCAGATGTGTTGTCCTATTTTCACTAATGTCTTTTCTCTGTATTTCATCCTCTGCGCTTCACAAGGCCTACAGCTGAGCTATTTTGTGTCCCATCGCTAACTGAAGGCTGCAGTATCTGCAGGGTCTTTCCCATGTTCCTTGATGTTGCTGGATGCTTTCTGTAGAATTTGGGGACTGCAGACTCTGGACCCTGCTCCACATTGCCTGTAAATGGATAAGGCAGCCCTGGACCTCCCCAGTACGACACTTCATTGTGACACTCCAAATAATTAATGCTTTGTCTCATTCATCCTGACAGCGCCAGGGTATTTGGCCAGAAGCCCCCAAGTTTACCACCAGCATTTCTGTTCAACCTGAAACACCTCATCATGCTCGGCGTACCTCTACTCCCAAAACTGTAGATGCCCTTTTTCCTTAAAGAGCACCTACTGAGGGCAGAACTTCAAGCTTTTAATAAAGAACATTCACAAACAGACAATCATAATTCACACACAAACTCACACGCAAACTTACAATGTAACACAAGTTTTGTGGAGTTGTGTTTCTTCTCATTTATTTTGTTCTAGCTTTTATTAATTATTACTACATTTAGCCTCAACTGTTGAATGCCAGTTACTGATACTGTTGTTTGCATTGAACTTCATTGATAACAATGTGCAACAATGGCAAAGTCCATTGCACTACATTCAAATAAAAGTGCTGTGGGTGCCTATCTCTCAAGGGGAAGAGTGATCTGTCATGTGATATGTACATACATATCAAAAAACTGTTATACAAATACTAATACTAATCTGCTTTTAATTGGGGGTGGCATGGTTGTGTAGTTGTTAACACTGTTGCATCACCTCTGGATCTAGGGTTTGCGTGTCTGCCATGTCTCCGTGTGTGGAGTTTGCATGTTCTCCCGGTATCATTGTGAGGTTTCCTCCAGGTATTCCAGTCCCACCCCTCCCCCATAATCCGGAAATAGATTGATGTTAATTGGAGTTGCTTAATTACTGGTAGGTATGCATGTATAAGTGAATGAAGTGAATGGTATGTGAGTGCGCCCTACAGTGGGTCCCTGCCTTGTGCCGTAACCTCCAGGATAACGCAGCCTGCAACCCTGAAATGGACAAGTGGTTACCGGAAATGGATGGTTTATTTGTCCTAAACTACAGTTGACTGAATCTGAGCAATGAAAAATTCAGCAAAGGAGAGGTTTTCCAGTGTAGAAGATGGCAGAAGCCAGTCAAAGCTCAATAGTCTGACTTCAGAAAAGCCACTGCATACAGTCAGGATCCCTTCGGGAATGCCGACCAGCTAGCGTGGGAAAACAAAAAAGATGGTGGACAAAAGGGAGCGAGGAGAGTGAAAGAGGATGTGAGGCAAACCGAGAGGCACCCAGGGGGAAGTAAACGGAAGCCAGAGCAGGATGTTGGAAATCGCTGGCTAAATCCGCGGCTTATTTCACTCATAACAGTGAAGTGTGGATTGAAGTTAAGGTCTGAGTCGAGCATCTTGCTCCATCGCCAAAGTACCTGCTCCTAATATGGTGCCTTGACATCTCTCGCTGCTCCTCTAAGAGGCAAAATGCCCCCACCCAGCCCAGCAAGAGCCCCTGCTGCATGAAGCTGCGAGCTGTTCCCCAGGGTAAGTGTTGGCGTAAAGGTCCCTTGGAATGACAGGATAAAGCCACGCAGATCAAAGCGGAATCAGAGGCTCTGTACCGTCAGCTACACTCCATGTGCGATGGTGACTGATATAGAGAGCAGAAGCTTGTGTGAACACTGACAGTACAGTGCTAGTGTCAGACTTTCACATTCTTTACCCTGACTGGCAGGAGGCGGAGTTTGCAAAATGACAGACAGGGGCCAGGATGTGTCTGTTTAGAGCCAGTAGAGGCAGGGAGACACAGGAGGATTATGGGTAGCCAGCTTTGCTGGCTTTAGTCCTGATCACAGTGGTATCTGTATTACTATACTGAACAGCTGTCATTAGTAACTGAGATAACTAATCTGCAAACTGACATCGGAGCAGAATTCCACATTGTTTTATGGTTATTATTTTATCATGAGCTTGTTTGACAGTGCCCTGCAGTTAAAGGAGTATTTGCAGGTTTGGTGGAAGGACTACAGAGGCAATGGGATTTGTAATAAATGATGATCTGTTGGACAGACAATAATAAAATCCAAATAAAATTCCAGAGGCTGTACAGAGACATGACTTACATTCTTATAGTTAGACACATTGTTTCTAAATATACATACAGCTGTGGAAACAATGAAGAGACCACAGCACAATTTTTTGTTTCACTCATTTCTCAATTTATGGATGTGTGACTGTGAATAATATGTTTTTTTTTTTTTTGCAAACTCCAGCCTGGTTCTTACCTGCTTCTCATTAATAAAGCACTTCTTCCTGGCTTTATGGGACTTCAATCTCGCTACTAGGAGCCTGATACGAACTGTCCTAGCAGTGCACTTCACACCTGCACTTAATGTTCCCCATTCCTTTTGAAGGTCACTTGATGTCATCCTATGAATCATGAGAAACTGTCGGATATGTTAGCGCTCATCTCTGAAAGTTGCTTCTGCCCTCTTCCTGGCTGGTTTTTGGTCATTCCCAGTGTCTCCAGCTTCAATTTATTCTTGTTTATTGCTGTCTTAGAAATTTCGAACCTGGAAGCAGCCTGTTGCTCAGTGTAGCCTTCAGCCAGCAGAACAACACTGCAAAAAAAATGACAATCTAAGTATGTATAATTTTCCTAAATTTAGACAAAATTCTACCCAGTAGGATAAGCGGTTTGGAAAATGGATGGATGGATGGATGGATGGACAAAATTCTAATTTCATTATTAAACTAACAACACAGCTTATAAATACGATTAATTTGCTTGTATTTAGGCATATTGTCTTATTTTAGAAAATCTTACAAAGTACAGTTTTCTTACTACACTGCCAGATCATTTTGCTAGTTTTACGCCGTCTTGTCTCAAAACAGAACCAGTTTATCTTAAACTTGCATTGCATGATTAAACCAGGATTTAAAAATTCTGATTTTTTATTTTTTTTTAAATAAATAGCTGTCTCAATTTTTTCTGCAGTTGTGTATATAAGCCATTTTGGTACAGAGAAGTGGAACAATTGAAAGTAGATTTAGGTCACTAACGCACTGCTGTAGTAATACAGGACCACATCTGACCACACTTTTGGTGAGATTTTTGCAGTAGAGTAACACTGTTCTTCCTCAGCAAGCATCCAGGGAGGGGATAGGATGTGGACTGTCTGGGGGGGGGTCCCTGAGAAATAGGTTGATAAACACTGCATTAAGGTATAGGTGCAGCATAGTATAACATCAGAGTGCCCAATTAAGAGCATAATTAACACTGACAATTAACACTTCCAGTGTTCCCAGAGTAACAGATGGTTCATAATTACAACGTGAATCGCATACTCACTGGCACGTGCCTGACACACAATCTTCTTTCCACTTTATCTCTCCATCTACCTGCAGTGTCAGCTAACGGCATTCAATCCTTGTTCGCTTCCGACGTCGTCGTTGTCACTGCTGGCAATATGCAGTTGCAAAATATACATGATAATCATCCTGTGGTGCATCGCTTTACCCCAAGCATAGAAGGGAAATGTTAAATTCGACATCGTTTGCCTTTCCCAATACGCCTCTCTGTGAGCCGAAAGTGGAACAAGACGTAAACAGATGGCAAGGCGCTCTCGCCATGGGGCCATGGATGATTAGTGAATATCGAAAAACAAAACAGTTGTTTCTTCAGCAGACAGACAAAGGGGGCGGGCATTCGTGTGTCTGGGTTTATTGGTGGAGACCAAGCCTCGATTAGCTCTAGATAAAATAAATCAGTGCTTAGATTGGCCAAAGCCGGTCAGTTTGCGAAGCTGCATAACTTAATCTCCACTGGCAGAAGTCGATGTGGCCTTATCACATATTCACTGCCTGGCAGATGCTAAAATACAGTAGCTCCTAGACATAGCTGGTATCTTTAAAAAGCCACACCATGTTTCCTTCATGTATCCCGCAACAAGAACCTGGGCTTATTGTATTTAATGGTGTCCTTTTCAGTAAGACTCGAGTTTTTTCTTACTCCGGGTGCGAGGTCACGGCTCGGCCCAGTGGGAATTCCCAGCCAAGCAAGACGGTGCCTTAGATGAACACACATCTAAAGACTGTCGCATGTGATACTTGGCTTCTAGAAGAAGATTTTCATTTTTCTACTTTGCTACCTAGTCCCATGACCCACTTTAAGGCCTCTGTGAAAATGCAGTAGTGTACCATAGCAGCCATGTGGTTAACCATTCTGTTTCTCAATAAACCTGAGGCTCATTTCAGAGCAGCCTTGTCTGTCTGACAGTCAACCCCTCCTACACCTTAAGCAGAGCAAACATCTCCTTTGCCCCATGGCGCCCAACTTCCCATGACCTTTTCTGTTTAACCAGCCTCTTGATTTCATTGGATGGCTGAACCTGGCATTTTGGACTGCTTTGTGGGAGATATTTGGAGGTGTGTTTGTAATCGTGAAAAAGTGAAGGGGACCCAACTTGGAAGCTAGTGCTTCATAACTTAACTCAGTCAAGTGTTTAATATGAGATCTGGACATAAACAAGACCATCATACTGTACGTACGAGTAGATGTCTATAAGGGAGGCGTGTAGTGGAGCTAAGTGATTTGAGAACAAAGCCAATATTGGGGAATACCCTGCAGAAACCCCAGCACCAAGAAGAAGCGACTCGGTGTCACAGTGATGTCATCCCTCCATGCTGTTTGATAGGCTGCTTAGGCAAAATCAGGCATTGTTAGGTGGTGCTGTTAGACCATGTCATTCTTAGACTGTCATCGTTAGACTACCATGGTTAGAGTATACCGTTGTTAGACTGTACCATTGTTACAGTATGCTGCGATTGGACTATACCATTGTTTAT
>JAODJX010000001.1:7904627-7914721 GCA_026776945.1 Isichthys henryi | reverse complement strand
GGGGGGGTGGGGGGGGGAGTTAGTGGCAGCCTCGCACCACCGCTTCTGCAAGACAGCGCAGACCATCTGCTCATCTGACTTAGTCAGAGAGACAGCTGGGCAGGGAGAGGGGAGACGGAGCGATGGAGAGCAAAGGCTGTGCCAAGGGTGAGTGCTGAGGTGTGCTGGAGGGATTCGCGGCGCTATCTTATGGTTCTTCAGCTTGTTTTTTTCAACAGACATAAATTCTTCTGCTGTCTGCTGTATTTTTAAAATAAAAACCTTCCGGCAATATAAAACCTGTGATACAACTTTATTCTGCCCTGTGGCTGACTTTCACCCTGTAACTGTCTTCTGCCTTGTAATTGTCCACTGCCTTGCGACTGTCCTCTGTCCTGTGACTGTCCTCTCCCCTGCTCTGTGACTGTCTTTTCTCCTATGACTGTCCTCTGTCTTGTGATTGTCCTCTGTCCTGTGACTGTCCTCTGTCCTGCTCTGTGACTACCTATGCCCTGTGACTGTCTCCTGTCCTGTGAATATCCGCGGTCCTGTGACTGTCCTCTGCCCTGTGACTGTCCTCTGCCCTGTCACTGTCCTCTGCTCTGTCACTGTCTTTTCTCCTGTGATTGTCCTCTGTCCTGTGACTGTCCTCTCCCCTGCTTTTTGACTACTTATGCCCTCTGACTGCCCTCTGTCTTGTGACGGTTCTCTCCCCAAATCTGTGACTGTCTCCTGTCCTGTGAATATCCGCTGTCCTGTGACTGTCCTCTGTCCTGTGACTGTCCTCTCCCCTGCTTTTTGACTACCTATGCCCTGTGACTGTCCTCTGTCTTGTGACAGTTCTCTCCCCAAATCTGACTATCCCCTGTCCTGTGAATATCCGCTGTCCTGTGACTATCCTCTGTCCTGTGACTGTCCTCTGCCCTGATACTGTCCTCTCCCCTGCTCTGTAACTACCTTTGCCATGTGACTGTCCTCTGTCTTGTGACGGTTCTCTCCCCAACTCTGCGACTGTCCCCTGTCCTGTGAATATCTGCTGTCCTGTGGCTGTTCTCTGCCCTGTGACTGTCCTCTGCTTGTCACTATCCTGTTACTGTCTAGTGTGGGATAGCAAATGTAACTAGGGCTGCCACTAACGACTATTTTTCTATGGATTAATCTGTCAACTATTTTACCGATTGGTTGATTAATCGAAACGATAAATTTTCCTCCAGAAAATCAAACAGACCATTTAATTTAAGGTCTTTTTTTTTGAAAACAACAAAGTGCGGGGCTTTACATAATGGACGCCGGCTTTACGGCACTATACAGATATTATTTTCGCCCACAATTCAATAACCAAATTGGTAGTATACTTAAAATATTCATGAGACACCCAGAAGTTAGTAATCTGTATAAATTCAGCCCATCCTTATGCTCATTAAACTCGTTTAGTGGATGCAGGTAACATGGTACTTGTTCGGTAAATCATGGAAGCGATAAGCACTGAGGTAGTGGTGAAGAAAGGGACAACTCAGAAGTCACAACATCGTTTAAAAGAGGAGATACTGTGGAAGGTAAAAAGATGTTGGTGGTGAGGCATTATTTTTTTGCTGATTGAAGTCCAACGTTTTCATTTTTATTTCAGTTCACAAACTATTTTCTTTTTAGTGTTTGTTTTTGTTCCAGTTTTACGTTATGATAATAACACGTGTTCAAACCCCCAATAAGCCCAATGCGCACAAACACACACTGGCACTGGAAATCTATGTAGAATAAGCCCAGATTTCAGCCTAAACATTTTCTCAAACACGTATTCAATGGAGATTCTAAGGTAGCAGGGAGACAAATTCATGGCTTTAATGATGAGTGCATTTAGCTCCTACGATGATATTAACTGCTCTCCATACTAATGGTAATTTAATAACCATAAATAGACAACACTTATGGTTGTTTTTCCTACTTTGGTGGTCCATCATCGAGAATAGTGCCAGGGCGTCTCCCCTTCCGGTGCTCATGCACAGCCCTAGTGACATTATGGGATGCCATCTAACTTTGCACAGTGTAAAATCACCTTTTTATTTTGTGATAATTTGAACTACCCCCATAATTATGTAGATATCAAAGGGAAACATTTGTTATAAAGAACTGAAGTGTTTTAGAACGTCTAATGATAATTTCATTAAAATAATTTTTTAAGAAACGATGTATCGATTTTAATTATTGATGTCGACGCATTTTCAGCATCAACGTCATCGACTATGTCGACTAATTACGGTAGCCCTAAATGTAATCCACTAAACGGGTTCACTACCACTCCTGGACCTGGGCACACTACACTGTCAATGTGATACCACACCTATGAAGTTCTGCTGCCACTGTGGTCCACCAGGTCTGCTGAAGAGCACGTCTTAGGACTAACCCTAGCAGCAACCCTAACCCTAAGCAACGGGGCTCTCCTGATCGACTGTCGGACACTCCAGGCTCCACCGTGGGATAAAACCACGCGAAGGCCGAAGAGGGGAGATAAGCAACCACTGAGATGAGCTTCGGGCAGCATTCAGCTCTGTTCCTGGAGCTCATCATTTATGCAGCGTGGGCTTCAACCACCATGGCTCATGTCACCAGGCGGTCCTAACAAGTAAAGTGGAACACTCCAGGATGCATGGAGTATTGCACCCGATATTCAGGGTTGGGTTTTGGTCACGTGACTCTTCCTGCCAGACCTGGCTGTCCAATCTCTGTCCTTTCTGAGTAAGTTCAGCTTACCTGGGTTACAGACACGGGGCAGATGTAGAAGGGCTTCCCAGGAGACACCATCTCCAGCTTCATCCCTGTCCTGAAGGTGTGCTTTCTCACTTCGGCGTGGTCCTGGGGTACAGGGCATGGTTTTAGCACATTTCCAGAGTAGATGCTCTTCAAGCTAATTGCTAAACTTCAGACTTTACAACGTGATTTTCCCAGAAGGTCTGTGGCCAAAGCATTACTGTGATACCATTCAGGACAGCTGCCGTCGTAGTTGACGTACCACAGCATGGGAGAGAATAAGATGTTGGCAAAACCAGAATGATGTGTGTCTGTCTGCATGTGTATGCATCTGTGTGTGTGTGTGTGTGTAGGTATGCATACATTACATTATGAGGACCAAATGTTGTGGGGACCATTTTTTCAGTCCCCACAATGGGAAGTGCAATTTTATAAAAATCTGTGAATGTGAGCAAAGAAGTAAAAATACTGAAAGTCTTGTATTTTGCTTGGATACTTATGGTTAAGGTTAGGGCTGGGTAGGGGTTAAAGTATTCATGTTTTCCCCATAGAAATTAATGGACGATCCTCACAAATATATGAGTACAGGTCTATGTGTGTGCATGTGTGTGTATGTGTGTGTGTGTGTGTGTGTGTGTGTGTGTGTCTGTATGAAACTCCAGACTCCCACAGCGTATGACACTGAATATTCTGCCACCATCCACCCATTTCCTGTCAAATGTGGAAAGCAGAGAAATGAAGCAGTGACTGGGCTGTTGTGACCTTGCACATGTGTGTGTGTGTGTGCGTGTGTGTGTGTGTGTGGGGGGGGGGAGGGGGGGGGCTGAAGCTCTCAGAGGGCTGATGGACACGAGCGACAATTGCAAACGGCGGTCGTCCTGCAGTCTCTTACCCAAACACAGAACCTACTGTAATGACAGGCGTCCTGCTAAAAAAACCATGTGTATTTGTTTACTCTGCATTCGGTCAGCAGGTGGCAAACTGCTTAAAGTCAGATTCCAAAGGCTTACCGGGTCAATTCCCTACCCTATCAGAGATAACTATCTGGAATTGCTTCAGTTATTTCCCCACGGTAAATATATTGTTAAAATGTAAAAATCTCCGAGTCACAATATTCACTAAATAAATCAAAACATGCATTATATTTATCTATATGTGTAAAGGAATTAATACTTTAGTTTACAGTTTGTAATTTATTTGTGTTTCCTAGTGAAGATTATTTAGACTATTTTTGCCAAACCTGAAATCAGCACAGACACACCCAACCCGCTGTTTCCTTGTCCCACCCGTAAATGACGGGCTGGGGGTGTCTAATTGGACAACAAGCCCACAGACTGTGCCCTGCTTCCTTGAAGGTGACACTGTGTTCCTTGCCGGCCCACCTGACTTGCCATCATTATTTCCGCACAAATGGATTCACAGTGTGACTACATTATTCATTCCAGGTCTGAAACATCCAACTTTCATTCAGCCTCTGTAAAAATAGACCTTCTTTCCACCGCTGCTGCTACTTGGCTGTACGTCCCGTTTCTGTGGCTGGGCTTCGAGAACGATGTGTTCGCTTTAATAACAAACTGTATTGGCTCTCCCGGAGACTGCATGCTGATTTCGTGAACTTCCCCATGAACACCATCTCAGAGCAAAAACAGCACAAAATGGATTCCTGTGACCTGTCTGCAATTCCTGAGCCAAAAGCAGTCAGCCAATCAGGACCAGTTAGGCTCTAAGTGTTCATCATCGCTGTCCAATCACATAGCCGGCATGTGCTCATGCTCCCTCCCAGCGGCCCCTGACCTTAAACACTTCCAAGGGTAGTGGGTTCTGCTCCGCCTTGGTATGCGCCTGTGTCAAGGCCTCCTGCCACTCGGGGGTGCTCTTCAGATTCCGCAGCTCTGCCGGGAGATAACAGAGGGATGACAGCAGATTGAACTCGAATGACACTCTCAGCTGCAATGCATCTACACCAGAAAATTAGAGTCACATAAACTTAATTGTCAGAAGGTTCTTCAGTAACTGAAATGTCTGTTCCGTAAGCCTTTCGCATGCCTACAAAACAACATGCCCTACATATAACAAAACCAGTCCCGTAGCCTAAAGGCAACTTTTACAAGATCTTAGGTTATTTATCCCTCCCCCTCTACGGCCTCTGAAGGCTATGACATCATCCTGCATGCATCATCACTCCATCGTTCCACTGAAAAACATTTGGGTTTTTTTTTCTTTTTCCTGATGACTTTCCAGATAACGATGACGGAGAATGCATCTGATGCAGGAATGAGGAACGACGTAGTACGGCTCGCGTGAGTCATGGCGGTCCGTGAATCCCCAGCCAGCACACAAAGAGACCTGCAGAATTCCGCAGTACTTCCCAGAAATCGCCAAGCCGCTGAGATCAGACTACAGACATGCCTGGTGGACGGAAGTGGTTTCCTCTGCACGTCAGAAAGCTTCCTTTGTCCGATTAAAAATCCTGCGTCACCAACACCAGGGGCAGACTGCTCTATAATTAGCGGTGACCACAGGGTTTGTGTCGTAGCAATTGGGACATTCCTGTCCAGGTCACCGGGGACTAGGGCTCTTTTGGTGACGTCAGAGTCTCTCCCCCGCCCATAACATGAAAACAAAAACACTGCCACTGAGGTAAGCACAGTGTAAACCATCCTCCCAGTGTCTGTGTCGGCCCCCACAGCCACAGTGCAAAGTGACTGGCTCTGAGCATCAGCCGAGGGTCGTGTTCCTGCCGCAAAAATGGCATCTTCTGCAGGAATGCCATCAGCGTTTCATCTCGGCAGCTTTGGTTTAATCAGGTCACCCGCTCAAGCAAAACTGTCACATGCAAAGGCTCCAATTTCCCCGATATCTCCAAGGCCACCAGAGAAATGGCTAACCCTAACCCTAACCCGACCCTTGGTCCAGACTTCACTGACTCCTGTATGTGTCTGTATACCTCAAAGGAGAGCTACATGGAATATGCGAAAACTGAACGAATTCCAGTGCAAATGGCAAATAAAGGCTTCATTTAATCTTTGCAACGACACCCTCCGTGCCCGTGAAGCAGGCCTCCGCAGGCTTGCAGACTGGCCCCGGGTTCAGGTACTGCCTTACCAGCAGGTGGCTCCATGGTGTAGTGATTCTCATGGCACCAACCCACGGGCCGGAGCCGCACATCCAGGTAGAAGAGCCAGGTGTCGTGGGTGTCATCCTCCAGGCCCGCGTAGTGCAGACGTAGCCGGCCACCTGTGTTCTCCAGCACCTGCACTGTCCAGTACAGGGAGGGCTCGCGCATGTCCTGGAGCTCCACCATGGAGCCTGCTGTGATCAGATCCACCGTGTTCTTCCCACGCATGGGCTGCAGGGGCAGATGATCATGCCAGTTAGGGGCTTTTCTTTATTGACCTCCAGTTCCTCTGACCCAGAAACCCTGGATGGGGCCTCCAGAAGCCAAAGGACTTGTGAGAGGAACTGAAACCGTATTTTAAGTGTAATGAATTGCATTTCAGCTTTAAATATAGTCTCTCTGGGTCTGCATCTTCAGAGGCCTGCTAAGGAGCCATCAAGTGCTTCCTGGTGTGAATGGTCAGAGGTCACAGACTAGCTGCTTAACACCTCCTGGAGGAGGTCTGAGGATAATCGTGGAGACTGTGAGGCCATTTGTGGTCTATTTGCAGGGATTCTTCTGGCCAACACATGTGATAGGGACACAACCCAGTCCAGTTCAAAGGATAGAGATCTAGCAGACACTGATATTAATGTTTAACTCTACAGGTGCATGTGTTGGTCCCATCTGAGGAACAGCTCTGGTTGATAGACTCATTATAGTGGGAACTCACATTTTCTGATATATGACCCTCCCATGTATTAAGAGAAGTAAGGGAGCCAACCCTACCTCAACTCTAGTGATAATCTTTACACATCTACTCGCATGGCCTTTATTGTATGATTAGATGTGTGTCCTGTAAGAATACAGTGAGCGAGTGGGTTACTCACCCCTTCCAGCAAGTTGGCAGGAGCGGTCCTAGCACCGGTCAACTCCTGGATCAGAAATTCAGTCCAGTCGCTGTAGCGCTCCTTTATGGCTTCAAAAAGAGGGGGGGTGACATCGTCAGAGAACACTAGTTTATGTAGGCAGCCCACCACAATTTTCCAGAATTAATTTTTTTTTAAGGGCCACAAATACACAAAGAAATATACATTAGTACAAGCAGACGCGTGAGCTCCGTCAACTACTCAGCCGAGCGTGGTGAGTGAGGTATTCAGCAGAGAGTAAACGTTAACGGTCACGGTGCCCTCATTAGCATGAGACGGGGAAAGACGAGGGCCCAGGATGGGTGGGTCAAGGCATCCATCTACCACACCCTCACAGGAAATACACTAGGCAGTGGTTTGAATCCCTAACCAGCAAAATGCCACTGAGGTAACCTGAGCAATGGACTTCACACCGGGTGCTGAATTAGCTGCCCCCTGCTATGTCACATTGTCACATATGGGTTAAATACAGAGGACACATTTCGTTGTTGTGCGCTGTGTGCTGTGGTGTGTCAACAATGATCACTGATCACAAAAAAAATACATAAACACAGTGTGTGTGTCCCTCCCCCACAGAGTCACCTACCAGGCCAGGGATCCTTGTGTGAATTAAACAGCTCATCCTCCAGTAACCTTAGCAATGTGCTGATGTATAATTCATGGAACACTGTGGGGCTGTGATTGGGTTTAAACCTGCTGAGAACATGGGGGTCTAGTCCGATGGCAGAGGGCACTGCTAAATCCCTGCCCCTAAAATGCCACACCTCCTCTGTACTGCCCCGTACTTCATGCCCAACTTGGTCTGAAATCCTTGCATTTGTCCTTTTTCTCCAAAGAAGAATGCCAAACCATGAAGCGACAATCTGAATGAACTTAAGATGTTACCAAGTTTAGGAAGCTGCACCTGAAGGCCGCATCCACTGATTGTACGAGACCAAAGGCCAAAGCTGCAATCAGGGGTTGTTGGGCGGGGCCACTTAACCAGAGTCTAGTTTAGGCAGAAACTTAGTGTAGGACCAGGTTCTGCTGTCAACCGACCCAAACCCTAACTCTAACCAAAACTCACTCCACAAAGTCCGCTTTGAGAAGACTCTTTCTTGATCCCTCTCTCTCCTTTTATCTCTCACTCATTTCCACAGATGCGTTGGTCTGTCAAAGAACAGATTAAGTATTTAAAGTTCCCTTTTCAGATTAGTCAACCAGCCAATTCAACAGGCAGCAGGTGAACAAACAGGTACCCGCTAAGTTATGTGGGATCTTGCACCCTTGGCTTCTTATCCACTGGCTCTTCTGTAGTGGACCTCAGCTCCCAACACCGAGGTGCTTCATCTCCCCAAACATCAGAAGGTCCAGCGAAAGATGTTCAATACCTGGGCTATGGCAAATAATACTTCACTCTGGAAGTCTTCTAAATATTCAGCTCCAGGTGATTCCTATACTGAGAACTTAAGATCAGCATTACATTCTGTAATCCCAAATCAATCCTCCATGCTGCAGGAGCAGTTTGTAAAGATTATACGTACCTACACCTACCCTTTATATTTCACTGTGCTGTGATTTTGTATCTCTGAGGCAATAGCTACCAGTAAGTCACCCTGGATAAAGGCAACAGAAAATAAAAAAACGTGACTATTTCCGTCATCCACTCAATCCTCTACAGTCGGAAAATGACAAGAGCACACACCAAGAACACAAAGATTGTACTTGTGGTTTTGGCAAGACCAGTCTTGCTAACTTGTCTCTCAAGAACGAAGTTGGGGTGCAATGAATCACGGGACTGATCTTGTTCGGCGAGGATGTAGATGATGCATCCTTGATATTTGGTGCGAGACAAGAACAACAGTATTTTTACCATCCTCTGTACTTCAGTTCTTGAGTATCAGAACTTATCTTCCACAATGGAAAATGACGTGAAGTGAGGTAATGTTTCTTATCCTGACCTTACTGGTGATTTTGGTCACTGAGCTTCATGGGAACCACTAACTGCTCCACAGCTCCTCTGCAGCCTACAGTTGTATGGAAGCGATACTTTCTGTAGCTTCCCAACTGCAGAACAGAATTCGAGAGCGCTTGATAAACTTGATTATCCATTCCGTTACCCATCTACTCATTCTCTGTTCTACTTATCCAGCTGAGAATTGCTGTACGAAGACTATATCAAAGCAAGCAACAGTTTAAGCTCAATGGAATGGTCCTTGGTAGAAAGGAATGTTCAGTTTTCACAAAACATTAGCCAGACAAGGGGAGCAATCTGGACTAATTTCTGTGTAGTTTCTTCAAGTGATTTTGAAGGCATGCATGTTTAACACTAATGACCTCTGCGATCTCAATGTAGAGCTGGTCCATTAGAGGACATTCTTTTAAAGGTTTGTGTTGAGGGGACACTGCATCCAGGGTTGAGAGCAGATTTTCCCAAAAAGAGCAAACCGACTGAAATTCGTCAGTTCACCTAACCAACTAGCTTTACAAGACCAGGGTACCTGGTACCAAATCTGGTGCCCATTGCATCGACGGTCTAGGAAAAGAAATCAGTAAAAAAAAAATTGGAAATTTACAGTGGCAGGAAAATGAGTAAAGTGGAAAAAAGGACTTGAATGATAGAAAATATTTGGAAGTATCTTAAGACGCATGTTCCTCCAAAGTGCATCTGTCCAGGCCACGTCAGTTATGGGCAAAATACTTGACACCAAAATACATCGAAGTTGTGCGAGTCTGATGAGATATAATGAAATGTGGCAGTGGGTACAGCTACACATCCATTAACACTAAAAAAATGCAACAATACTAACACATGCATCAAGATCAAACTTCTTTAGTGGCAGAAAATCACACACAGAACAAATTCAGGGAAAAATCCAAGAAGGTCAAAACTGACTATTCTGAAATTATAAATGACAACAGTATCTGACAGAAGGCCCAGTGTAAATATGTACTGGGTGCACACAGCATAAACATGTACAGTGTCGTGGAAACTGCGGTTTCACACAGTCCCTGCTGTTCTGACTAAGGACTCTTAAAGGGGCCCCTACGTTGCAGAGAATTCTCTTCTGTTTATCTCTCTCTCTCCTTCCATCTCTACTTCCCGTCTTCAAATTGGTTCAAGTGCTGTATTGTCATGCTAAATTCACATCCACATAATCAAGACGAGCACCACAGCAATGGCGCCCATAATGGCAACGCAAAAAGAATATACCTAACGGCGCATTGCGCTGAAAGAAAGTGTTTCTTCATTAACCCCCCTTTCCCACACTTCTCCCTCATCTTCATTCTCTCTCTCCTTCCCTCTCCCCCGAAAATCCCGGCGTGTATGCCGTGCGTTCAGCTGATAGGATATAATTCTGCGC
>JAODJX010000001.1:7876992-7902044 GCA_026776945.1 Isichthys henryi | reverse complement strand
TATTTATCACGTTATGAGGACATTGTGTCCCCATAAGGATAGGTAAACCCGCTCGCACACACACACACAGACACACACAGACACACACGCACACACACACACACAAACACAACACACAGACACACACGCACACAGACACACACAAACACAAACACAACACACAGACACACACAGACACACACGCACACACACAAACACGCACACAGACACACACAAACAGACACACACAAACACACAGAAACACACACACACGCACACAAACTTTCTGGCTGGGAGAGCTGGGGATCTGGCTATCAGGTACAAAATGAATCAGAAAGTATAAAATAATGAACAATGCTCACTGAACGGTCACAGCAGGCCTGCTGGCTCCACCATTGCCAACTTACTTAATTTATTTCACAGTATATAAATATGTTTGGACGTGGCAAATCCCCAAACACTTTATTTTGTGCAGAATTATGAACGTCAGTCTTAATGAATCGTTGCTTCCTTATCTGCTGTAAGCTGATTACTTCATACTCATTTATGAATCCTTAAAGAGACAAATTTCTCAAATGGTGACGTTTACAAGATCTACACTGAGAAGACAGGAGTGATTTTTCATCCAAAAAAAACACCATAGAGTTCTGCTGCTTGTACTCATCATGATAAGGGGGTGTGGCATGGTGTCTGTAAGGGAGTGTCAGGTGATTAGGGCCAGCCATGCTGATTGGCTGTACCTGCTCTCCATGCAGAAATGCAGTCCATGCAGGTGGGTCTGAAGGCCAGAGAGGCTTACAGTGATCCTGCAAGACCCACCGTCCAACAGCAGGGCCTTGTGCTCGTTCAGCAGTCAGTCGGATTTTCGTGGCAGGGTACAGTGAATGCTGGGTGAGCCAGGGGAAGGGACTTTTTCTGCTAGAGATGTTTTCCTGACTCATTAATGCTAGTAGCATTAGCCATTTCCAGTGAGCCAGGGCACAAATTCTCCACTCATCTATGACAGAACCAGCAGCTGTCATTTAGCTAAACCTCAGACTAACCTTCACCTCACATGGACAGGTATTAAAATGAATTAGCATGAACACCCACATTTCCACCTCCCCTTACAGGGCACATTGTGCCCTGATCGTGCCCCTGACACCTTAAACTCACTCTCACACATCACAAGAAAGACTCGGCAAGCCTCAGTGGCAAACAGAATCTGCTGAAAGACCGCCTACGCAACACAACAAATGACAACAAAGAGCCATGATCTGCTCCTGTCCGGCGAGAGTTGACAGAAACTGGTTAGCCGCAGTGCTAACAGTGACACTCATGCACGGACTCTTATCAGCAACGGCAAGCATGACGGGTCCAGAAGACGAAAAACAAAAGATCACACAAAGAGGCAGTCAGACACAGGAGAGACATGCAACATGGAGATGAAAGGGGTCACGGCCTTCAAACTACAGCTGAGAGCACAGAGCCCAAGATAAGTCACCAAGCATGCACTGTGTGGTGACGGCAGGCAGTGGAAGCGGCAGCAGCAGAGCTAGGCCACAGAGAGCCCTGCTTACCTTTTCTTAGGTAAACGTTATCTGAGAAAGAGAGAGAAATAGAGACAAAATGTAACAGTCAGCAGGGATGGTTACCGCCATGAGGATGGTTACCGCCATGAGGATGGTTACCGCCATGAGGATGGTTACCGCCGCAGTGAGACGTCCGTGTTCCTGCCACACTATCAGGATGTGAGACAAATTCCCCCTATTCCCTCTACCCTCATAAAGGGGGGAGCAAAGAATTTGCAGGATTGAGTACTGAAAGTGTCCCGATTCCCATTTGCAAACCACTTCACACTACATGACGCCGGAATGCTCGGGAGGTGAAATCGAAATTAGATCTTGAAAGTGAAAGTGAAATTCATCTTTTAACCTACTTATATAAATATAAAATCTCTGCTGGCATCCGTACAGCCGGCCAGCTGCCGTAAGCCTGTAGCACATGGCTTCAAAGTTTTTCGGAGTTAGCGATATCTGGCTAATGCTAAGTTTAATGCAGGCAGGGATACAGGCAGAATGAGGACAATCGGGCCTCTACAGGGACACCAGCACACTACTCCAATTATCACCCATCACCCACAAGTGTAGCCTTATTAGTGATTTTTGTTTTGGTTTGGAAATAAGTTATGTGAGCAAAATCTGAAAAATCTGAAGAGCGCTAACATGACTGTTGATGCAAATCGCTCACACGTGCTCTTTGCTGCCTGTCTGGCGGTCCTCATTTCCAGGGGCATATGTAGGGGTGGGGCCACAAGGGTGGGGCCACAGGTGTGAGGACACAGGTGCACTGCTTAGTCACTCATTGATTCAAAACGTATCATCGGCTAATGATGATTAGCCCCTGTCTATGAATTTTGGCCCCTCTTGTTGTAACAGTACTAGTGAAGACGCTGGACAGGGAATGTGATGCCAACATCCCTCCGTCCCTTGGCAACCCGGCGCGCACATCTATACATCTCCCGAATCAATGCGGAGGATCATTCTTCAACAAGGATCGGGTTACTTAAGAACCTCGGATTGGCGTCAGTCGCGACTGCAGCCTTTGATAGCTATTTTTAATTCCCACCAACGATCGACTGCACTTCCTTAAACTAAAATTAGAGGTAGGGCTTCCTTCCCCTAACCCTGGGGAGGGTGGCATGGTGAGGAAGACCGTGGCGGGGGAGGCATACACTCACCTTCCGGGGGCATCAGCACCTTGTTGTTCTGGGTGCACCAGCCCACAGGGTGCAGGTCGGCCGTCATGACATCACACCAGAAGTCGGCCTTGCGCTCGTCGCCGTAGCCACAGAAACGTAGCAGCAGCAGTTGGCCGCACGTGGTGATGATGGTCGCCACCCAGTAAGTGTCCGGACTGCCCTTATTGGCCACCTCCAGCTTCATCCCAGGCTGGAAACTACTCTGCAGACTGATCTCCACCTGCGGGAACCAATCGGACAGCCGCATGTCACAGAGGGGAGACTACAGTCCTACTGGCTGTCACCATGGTGACACCAACACGGTTCAGATTAGAGCGAAGATGACACCTTGACAACAGCCAAAACACTGAAAAGTCTACTTCACAGCTTCATAAATAGGAATGCACCTGAACAGGTGGGTGTCGGGCACCCAGGCTACAAGGTCATCAAACTTCCATGTGGGGGTTCTTCTTCAATTGCCTACTATTTAAAGGCTTTCTGTTTAACCAAGAGCAGCAGGAAAGGGTATGTGTGAGAGCACCTATCGGGGGGGGGGTGAAGGAACAAAGGTCACCTTGGTTACAGGGATTTATAGTATGAATACCTAACAGTAGTGGGCAGTCATTGGAACACACGGACAGATTGCAGGTGACCAACACAGTGGCCAAGGAGCGTTTCTGACCCATCCCACATGCGTGTACTCTGAAGGTGCCTCTGAGAAGACCTGTGTGGGCCCTACAGCTTCAACCAAATCCACAAATCCAAAACCTGGCCATGACTGTAGTTTTACGACAACTGGAGCGCAACCAAAAAGTAACCAAATCCAAGGGCACTTTTCCAACACACCAGGTATCGTACTATGGTACTTCAAGGCGTCAGATTTCCACTGGTGTAAAAACTGGTACCGGCGCCCCAAAGATATCACAACGCAGGGCGGGTATTTTGTACTGAATTTGAAAAATAGCTGCAGTATATTATAGGGCTCGGTGATGTACAATATTAATACCAACATCGCACATTAAGCACGTGAAATTCTTGCATCACTAGTAAGCTTGATGAAGATCAGGCTTTTTCATTCTTTCATACTGTACGGACGTTAAAGTGTAGGGAGTTTAAGATTCACTAAAACATTTTTACTCTGTCATAGGGAAGAAACTTAGCTAGCTTTGCAATTTTTATAATTTTTCCTTGTTTAAATTATCGAGTGTTTGTTTAAAAAATCGGTTGGAAGTTGAACTCCGCTGCTTTTGCATAAGTGCTGTATGCTTCTCTCAGACAATCGTAATAACCCTCATCCTTGCTGTTTAAATCCCCCTAGATGGGTTTTGTGAGAAATTTATGTTAAACGTCTTTTTGCTTTAAAAATATCCCAATATTTATTAAAACAAAATTATATCACTATTCTTCAAAAGTTCCAAAACCATGCTGTCCTACTATATTACAGAAAATACTTTTTAAATTTCCTGTCATGCCCATACTGATCTTGTTCTATCCACCTGGACCCAAGAGATCTCACCCTTACAGCCAGGATTATCAAACTCTGCTCAACATTCATGCAGGTGATTTTCCTGCTGTGATGGACCTCACCCTTAGCAAAGCGGGCTGAATAAACCCCGATCATCATTCACTCTTAAAGGTGATTAGCACTGTCACTCACCAGCTTCCTCTCAAACGATGCCCGTTCAGCACATTTGTGTTCTCTGTTTATCCTCAGTCAGTCTGTGTGTTAGCATGTGGAAAGCTGACATTCAGGGCTCGGCATACAGACCGGCCTTAACATTAGATTTGTCCAGTGCAGCCGTGCCTTAACACTGCATCCCCGGATTACGACAGCCTCGACGTTGCTCTCCGCGCAGGAGCTGAAGGGAGCTGTACTGCACTAATCTATGCATGCATGTTTTTAAGATCAAAAGGATCATTACACTGCCGACATGTTGGCTCAACTGCAGTAAAACTTATGCTAATATACGTCTCCTTACATAACAATGTTCCTAAGGGTGTAAGAAGCTTTGGCTACATTACAAATTATACACAGTTATAATGTGAGTTATCAAACTTCTGCTGAAGATCCCGTCCACCATTCTAGAGGAGCATCTGGCCTATTCTGATATTCTCAGGATTCTTCCGGAGTCTTCCACAATGGTGACTGTGCCTTAGAGGAGCCGCTGCTCTGCACAGATTCAGGGCCACAGCAGATGTAGGAAGGTAAAGGAGCTGAAGACTCAGTGTCCACCGCTGTGGTCACATGTCCACCGCTGTGGTCACATGTCCACAGGGCGGGACGTCACAGACACACTGGATGCTGGTCTGCAGCTTTCCATTAAGATGTGTGACTAACACTTCCTGTCCTGAAATGACTTACGCTGGATTTAGGATTACTTGAGTAAAAGTACAAAATGAAGAAAACTGAACTACAGCCCATGAAATCAATATGTTACAAACTTGCTATGTTTTAGTACAAACTGGCGATACAGCACATACTAACACCATAAACCAACCTAACCAATCAAACCAAGAGCAGTGAACACAACGCTAAAGTCTTATAAAGTGTGAAGTGTAAATTCAAGTAAACCACTACAAACACAAAAGCCTAATGTAAACCCTACGATAAAACCGACATTAAACAGCTCAAAACCCTTAAGTAAACCCGACAGCAAACATTCTACTAAACCCTGCAATAAAAGCAACATTTAACAAAGCACATAGCCCTAAGTAAACCATTCGGCAAACATTGTATTAAGCCCTGTAGTACATCCACCATTACACCCAGAACTAAACCCATTACTAAACTAAGCACTAACCCCAACAGGAAACCAAAATCCACCCAAGTGTTCATTTCATAAGGGAGTGGCTTTCCAGCATTTTTACCATCTTTAACGTTTTCAGGCAAAGTGAGCTTGCCTTTAACATTTCTGGAGCACGCTCTCGGTGCCCTTTATTCCCCACGTTTGTCGTAACTCACAGGATAAAGGCGGACCGAGGGATAACTCACATGTTTGAAGGCGGTGTGGGGGGCGGCCACTGCCCCGTTCTCCTCCAGGTACTCCTCCCAGCTGAAGTCCACCTCCTCCGTGGAGTCTCCATCTAGCACAGATCAAAACATTCACAAAGAAGGTGGCGATGACGCAATGAAACCGAGGCTGGCGTGAGGATCGATTCCGTGGCGTGTGACAGAGTCTCCATCATAAACGTAAAACGCAGCATAAAGTCGACGGACAAACACCAGGGCTGCCTTTGTGAGCCGTAAAGTTAGGAGTATTTCCCACTGACAGACAGGTGACCAAGCAAGACGCAGAGAACCCCCCCCCCCCGCCCCCGCCCAGCTAACAGAAACACAAAAGCAAAAGCAGCAGTGATAAAGGACACAATCTCACAGGAATGTAACACTTTATGTGTGACTGCCTCAGCCATCACACGCGGAGGCAGACAAGCTTGGAGACCCTCACAGAGCTCACGCCACATCGCTTCATTGTGTACATTTGGCTGCTTTCTAAAGCTTTTCAGGTGTGAAGGAACAGCCAGTTTTCTGAGTCAACCTGGGGGCCTCTTATTGCACAGAGCCATTAAAAGTGACTTTTAAAAGTGGCTTTTGTGTGACTCACACTTCTAGCTCTCAATAGATGCACATTTGCCAACTCGAGTCTCCACAGCACCACCATCAAATGAAATGTTTTAATGCAGGGTGAATATGTTGATATAATCACATATCTGCCAAGGGTGTTGTGCCAGTGTGCTAGAGGACTGGCTACATTTTGCTGAAGAATTGGTTTTTGTGGGGGATTGCCATGCTGTAGCTTCTGAAATGTACAAATAGTTTCTATTTCTGAAAACGTTTCTTTCAAACTGGTTGACTTCGGGCCATTTTTCAACCGATTAAATGACTGAAGACAAAAAATACATCATTCTTAAGCACAAACTGATTTTTTCTTTTAATTAGTCAGCAGAACATTTAACATTTGCATGTATAGTAATTGTATGCTGTTGTTTACAAACTCGCTTTTGATTAAAAGAGTGACTTTCAGAATTCTGTTCAGGCACAATATGATCCTTTAAACAAGAAAATAATAATTACCACGGCACTTCGACAAACACTACAAAGGAAGGTTATCGATTAATCAACCAAGCATGGTCTTATTTTCAACAGCAAACAGCCATGACTGGCCAGAAGGAATTAAACGGGACAAATGTTACAGAGTTTAACCGATAAAAGCCATGTGGTTGTGATAGAGAAATGCGCTAAAACGCAAAACTTAATTTTTTTTAGTGCAAAATTTTAATATGGATGCATGAGAAAAGGGAGGTATTGCGCCAGTGTCAGGGAATCATTCCAAAATGCGTGAGTTTCCTGCGATATGCGTGAGCTTCGGCAGGATTGTGATCCCATTTAATTTTCTGTGGAAAATGTCTGTTCCTTTTACAGTGAGAGTCTGACATACAAAGTTTCCAGTTTTATGACTCCCAGCCAATGTTACGCCACTATTCCAGCCAGAGCTGTCACGATTATTCGATTAAACTCCATTACTCAATTATTAAAAGGCATCAATTAAAATTTTACTAATCAATTACTAGGCACTGTATTGCGGAGCGAAGAGGACGC
Organism: Isichthys henryi; assembly: GCA_026776945.1. NCBI lineage: Eukaryota > Metazoa > Chordata > Actinopteri > Osteoglossiformes > Mormyridae > Isichthys > Isichthys henryi. The sequence goes on along the minus strand of JAODJX010000001.1, from coordinate 7,894,749 downwards.
ATCAGAATGGGGAGGTTCATGTACAGAAAGTAGAAATCCAGACCACGATTTTGTTCCAACCAACCAGTTGAGTACTCTGTGACAGTGACTATTCATGCTCAACCGGTTGGTTGAAACAAAATCTTGGTCTGGATTTCTACTTTCTGAACCTGAACTTTCCACCTCTGCGGTGCATAAAGGATGAAGATCCAAATAAAGTGCGAAAGCCTCATTTGTGTGGAAGCATTTCACATAAAAACAACGAAAATGCAGCTGTCAGTACGGCAAAACTGAAAAATATCACTCAGTACGACTGAAATGAAAGACATTCAGGTTTGTCGGATTCACCCAATTATCTGAGGTTAGCCATAGATAAGTCCAATTTAGCCTTTTGCAGTAACTTAGCCTGTCATCACTTTGACTTAAATTATTTTGCTTAATTTACTTTCTATGATTCCTGTAAGTTAAAATAATCACTGAAAAAGCAGGTTATCCCCGTCATTTACCCGCATCATTTTATATAATACGGTACATATAACCAATTAGCATGAATTCTTTATTGTGAATAAATTGTGTGTTAGGGTTGAACGTTGTGATTCTGGAAGTTTATGTAATATTTAGCAGTTGAAAATTAATTATACAGTACACCCAATTAGAACGTATTATCTACCATCAGTGTCTGTCAAATAAGTTGCTGGTGCTGTTGGTTCTGGTAGCGTAGACAAAGCAGACAAATCTCTTCTGCTCAATATCGTCTCTCTGGAATACAAAATATATAGTCAGCGAAAGACTAATGGCTTTTCATGACCAGTTCTCGTTCCCTCTTCTCCTCTTCATTTATTTTAGCTTTAATTTCTCACAAACGCCCCAACAGATCGATGAGTGAGTCCAACAACATGGATGAGAATGATTAAGATTGTTCCGGAGAGAGCGTGCAGGCCTCGTGCAGAAGCTGTGCTGTTAAACTTCAGCCTGCATTTTTTAAAACATGCACTAGATAATGTTGAATTGCAATGATCATTAAAATTGCAAAGATTGTCAAGTCTGGCTTCCTCCGACTGAGTCAAAATATTTTTGCGCAACTTATTGACAGTTCGAACCTAGCAGACTGTCGCATTCTTGCGATGCGACAATTGCATGTCCGTGAAATGACGTGTTGATTTTAACATTACACATCGTGCAAGCTTGTCAGGGCGCAATGTATGCTATATTATATTAATTTTGTATTATATATTATATAATTTATTATAAACGATTACTTGATAAACTGTCAAATCAATCAGTAGATTACACAAGTATTCATATAACCGATAGTGATATCCTTAATTCTAACCTGCAGATAGTCCCAGCCAATGATGTTGAAGAACTGTTACTACTAACAGATCCCAGCCAATGATGTTGAAGAACTGTTACTACTAACAGATCCCAGCCAATGATGTTGAAGAACTATTACTACTAACAGATCTCAGCCAATGGCAAATCACTGCTGTTTGTAAATCAGAAGTTTCGACCTCCCCTGTTTCTAAGACCAACTCTACATGGTAACTGAATAACTGCGACCCCAGCAGTTTTGTCCCCGCAGTGGACTGCCAGCCTGAACTGCGCAACAGCAGGAAACTGGCTGCACTAAAATAAAAGACGCGAATACTGTACAAGGCACAGGAGGTGCCAGAGCGGAGCAGCAGAATATTAGCCGTTACTCATCAGCAGCTTCGTCCCCCTGCTCTCACGATGACTCAAATGCCATTTCATCCTCAGCCCCCCCACCCAGAGTTCACAGCAGAGTTTGCAGAGTTTCAGGTCCTTGCCACAGAGCCCTTCGTTCACATGCAGGTCCAAGTCCCAATCGACAGGCAACACATTCCTCCATAGCCCGGACAGCGACATGATCAGCCACCTCGTCCCCCCGGGGTTGCCAAACTGTTGCAAGTTGCCAAACCCAATGTCGGCCACAACAGTAGCCGTATCATGAACGGCAACCGGCAACACCGCCCCCTGGAGGATGAGGTGGGAGCACCGCACTAGCGAAGCACAAAGGCAGGCTCATGCAGGACAGCGCTCGAGGCGCTGCTTCACCGCGGGAATTTGGAGTCTCATCTTTTGTCAATCAAGTTAATTAAATGACTAACGAAAATTTATTTATCTACTTCTTGGTAAAAAGTGACATACAGTACGGGAAACTCAAAATGTTCCCTGTTTCACTATGAGTTTCACGCTAGTGTAATTTCCCTTGCTCTGTGCCAATATCTGACTTCTGGCTGTATGTGCGCGTGTGTGTATGTGTGTGCGCATGTGCATTTGAGATGAAGCAAAAAATCTTTTTCTATAAATGCAAGCAAACTTCAGTCCCTTTCCACAGAGACATGCACACACAAATGGAGCGGCAACACAGTCCCACCTCACCTGAGTGCAGCTGTTCTCCCATCCCATTGGCCGGGCTCTGTGACTTCCCCGGCAATACCAGCGGCGCCGATTCCTGTACATCCGTCACAAAGGATGACATCCTGCCCACTCTCCGCCGTCTGTCCGTGTTTCAGAGCATGGCCTCCTATCCTCTCGCCTAAAAACAGTTCATTTCCACTTTCATTTAATTCCTTGCAAGTTTGACTATTTCCAACAAAAAAAATATCAAATAAATGTGTGATTTCATAACAAAAGGCAGGTCTGGACTATTTTTTACAACGAGCAGAACTTCCTTTGTCATCATCGACCCAAGACCTTCCACACGTTCAGAGATGTTTATGCAAAAGTCATCTCCAGGAAGTAGACTCAAATGGCTTCAGCTTCCACAATCATAAAGACATTTTTTCTTCTTAGAATTTCATCGTCCCTACAGGATTATGTAAATTTGCCACTAAATTAAATAAAACAGAACATTACAAAATGGGCAAACGGAAGTTTTATTGATATATTCTGCGAGAGGCTTCTCTTTAAGAGGCAAAACATTCACACAATTAACCAAAAACCTCAAAAATCTATCAACTGCGTACCTGTGTTTCTTTTAGACAGATTCTGTTTTTGGACTTCATTGATATGAAATTAATGTTTAAACTACCGAAAATTTGAAAGTGCCACAATAAGCTGAAATGAATTACTTTAATTGGGACATATTTAATACGAAATGTAATTGCTTTCATCAGCCATCACTTGCTGCCGCCCGAAGACAGCTGCTGGCCAATTATCAGAAACCGTAAGGATTCCCAGGAGAAGCTACTGTCTAAAGTGCAGAGTTACATGGAGGAAGAGGGTGTTGTTTTAATCAGTCCACAACAGGTAGATACGCTAAATGCCAGCAATAAGTACCAAGCAGAATAAGCACAAAATAACCAATCATTCCAGACTGACTGATACAGCCACATGCAATAGCACAACATAAACTTGTCATTCAAGTTGGAAACGGTATAAAGACTAAGCCAGTTTAAATGCACAGATCTTCACTGGACACACCCAGCAAGTAAACAATGCTTTCAGAGAAGACTCCCATTTCCCCAGAACCCAAACACACACTCTTCACTCCACACATCCTTTATTGCATCATTATAGTCCGATATGAGCACCATTGAGTACATCCTCATCTTCTCATTATCTGATATCAGGGTCTCCATCCTTCTTCCCCTCGTGGATTCCGGCATGCGAATCTTCCCGGTGTTCCCTCTTCGGCCAGATGCTTCCTGATCTGTCGTCTCGTACGCCTCGGCTCATCCGAGTTTGCGGGGGAATTAAGAGATTAATATCATTCTTATTTCATTTCTTCCGTCAAACGTTCGCCAGGCGTCAGTGCTTCTCACACCCTGCCCTGTGCTGCCGGGTTCTGGGTCCAGCGCCGGCTCTCTCTTCAAACCCTTTTGCTTCAAATTCTTCAGCCACACAAAAGTGGATTGGATTAATTACTTCCTTCCCAAAATACCCTAAATCCCCATCCTTCCTAGGAGATATCTAGGTACAGTGAACCACAGCCCAGCGCCAGCGCTGCTGATGACTGGGTCTAACACATTACATTTTGAAAAAGACTCATCATTTTGACTATTCAGCTCCTCCGCCTTGGGTCCGGAGTGGTTTAAAGGTCAGTGTCCTAGCACTGTTCTGGCATGGTGAGATCTGGGGGGCTGGGGGGCACAGGAGGTTGCCCATCCTCAATGAGGCACCTGCAGGGTCCCTCAGCCGGGGTAAGAGGCTGACACCCCCCACGCTCACCAGCTATGTTGAGCAGTTAGCGAATAAAACGCGGTCCAGTGACCCAGCGAGCTCACATTCTCTGCAGGGGACACAGGCCACCATAAATAAGAGACGATGTTCAAAAAATCTGCAAGGGGGGGGGGGAGGGTGTAGTCTTAGTCACTCCTACTACATCACAGACATATTAGATCACCATTTACATTTTCCACACTCTTCATTTGCATATATGCTGCTCTCGATGCATTTACTCACTATGTTTACCATACCCAGTGGTAATACCTTCATGCCGTCTCCATATTTATTGCCAATACTTGCAGTTTGGCATGAACACAGTTCAGGAGAGCACGCGGGAACTTCATTAGACAATTTCAAATCAGATGTCAAGCATTAAAACTAATTCGTAATTGTTATATCATGGTTTCAGAGACGCTCCCCCAGGAGAGAATAGGTATTTACGTGGAATTTGCTAAAAATGACCCCAAAGATACAGTGCTGTCTTTGCGTTACATAAATGTTTATGTAATAACACTCATCTGCGGTTTAAATTACATAAATGTATTTCGCTACAGCAATTAATCATTCATTACCAACGATGCTTTGTTCCACCCGTGGAAAACGGTAAGTGCGATTTAAAAAAAAAACACACACACCCGCATTTCGACTTGTCCACACGCTGCGTGTTTTTGTATCTACAGAAGCAGAAATGTCCCTCGGCATCATTTGCTTCGTTTCAAATTGTCCGAAGGGTCATAATAATGAAAAAGGTTAAAGTTGGTCCGAATCTTGGACGGTGAGTTGAGTGGCATAAAAGCACATTAGCCTTTCCGCATGTAACACTCATTTCACTACAGGCTTTTGGGCGTCGACCTGCCGCTTCTCACTTTCACCTTATCTCTCGCCAGCTGCCAATGTTGAGAAATCAAATGTCTGTTGCTTTCTTGCACTATCGCGCCGTCTTACCCGGTAATGACTGTTAAAACATAGAAAGGATCCTTATTTTAATAGCACATAACCGTAACTTAAATTAGTGTAATAGCTGCGCATTTTATGCGGTATGAATTACCGGTATTCAGAGGCCTAACTTTCTGTATGCGCTATATATGCTATAAATATCTGGGTTTCTGTCTCGGCGCAGTTTGAGCCACTCAAGAAAGTTTGAAGGAGATACTAAATAGATAATGTGAATAAATCGCACCCAAAATTTGCATATCGGATCCAGGTGGCATAAATGTCTGGTTGCCTATACAAAGTTATACTGTCATATATAGAGCAGTGGTCCTTCGGGCAGATCAAAGGTCCTCCGTGAACACAAGCCGTAGCCAAGATTTTTAAAAGACGGAGGTCAAACGTGTGAGCCCTTCCTATGTGCGCCCCATAATGGATCGTGGTTATTGGAGTTGCAGATAAAATACCGAGGACTTGATCTTGGTGTCGTCAAAGGTGGGTACGAGCATAAGTTAATATATCAGGTCCTCCATGCAAACACGGTACCGTCACTTCAAGTCTCCATAGATATTTGTCGGAGTTTCCCCTCGCTCCCTTCCATGTTACACTTTTAACTCGGCAGTGCCAAGTCGAATCGGCGCTCAGGTATTATTAATATGCAAGCTATGCACGTTTTGTTATTAATCTATCTCATTTCTCCAGCATACACACAAAGGCAAACAACACCCAGTGCAAGCTGGGATGCTTTTCAGCAAAGCTTAGAAAACAGCTAAGCTTAGTCACTTCGGCAGGCCACCATGGACAGACACTGGCTAGTTTTAAGATTAAGACTTAACCTACACGCTTAAAACGCTTTACTAGGGCAGCGCGTAATTGACAAATGAATGACCAAAAGGTCTTATTTTATACCTCGTGGGTCTAATACAACATAACTTACATTATTTGCCGTCTCTCAAGTTGTTTTGCCGTAAGGGCGACAATAAGACTGAGACTTCCACAAATGTCGAAGTATATGGACTATGACCTAAATGGTCTCGTGCTTTACAGCGACGCGGTATTTTTCATCTGAAAGACTATTTTAATTCCAGCGATTACAATTCTGCAGTAATTCACACATAAAATTCAGATTTGCATGCAATTCAGAAACAGGACCATCCATTTAACTTAATTGTCGAAATAAACCCGAAAGTCTTGCATAATAAATGAATCACCTCTTTAACAAAAATAATAATAAGATCGCCAAATGAATAAGGTCGAAGGCATGAACAGTAAACTGGGCAATGTGGACTGCTGAACATTACCCACATGAGCGAAATGTGTGCACGGTATCCGGACCGGCTTCGGCTCCTCTTCGCAGCCAAGCCTGAAGCATGCGGCCGCTCCGTTGATGTACTTTGCACAGTATGAAAGTATTGCAGCGGAAAAAATGGGCAAGACATCACAGCGCGTTCACTTTCTATTTAATTCAATAGAGTACCACCAGGTGCATTAAAAGAAACTTCAACCGAACCGGTAACTCTCTTGAGTTAATTTTTTCCCTATTCAAAGAATTTATTTTCAGTTTTTGCACACCTAAGCCCGCCATGTTGAAAGAGGCTTGACATTATAGACTCCCCGGGTGTTCACTGGTGCTTTTGCGCACTTAACCACTAATGCGTGGAGAGGGAAAATGTCACACCCATGTTGTATTAATTGAAAATTTGCGGGCGCAATTAAAATCGAATTCACTGTAGTCAACTTGGGCTTGCTGGCTATAAGACGCAGAAGATGGTCATTCGCGCAGAAATCGAAAGAGGTTATGTAAGTTATAGACCAAACAGAAAAAACAGGATATTCTTTCCAGGTCACAGACCTGATATTAAACACGTTATTATTTAATCAATTAATTTCCGCGTTATATGTTGTTCTTTTAGAGAACTGTGAAAATATATATAGTGCTGCAAAATGGTCAAATCGAAAGTTAAAAGCACCGTCACACGATTTGCGTCGCCATAAGCAAAAGCAGTAATTATACACTGGAAAACACTTTGTACAACTTGCCTGCTGTTCGCTACAGTATATTGCTGCTTCTAGAAAAACACCCTCTGAGCCGCTTTATGTTTTAACCAGGAAAAACCTTCGTGGGTGGATGAAATGCTTAGAAAACGACGGACATAGTTAGACGGGACAGTCAGCTACCTAAAGAAATAATCACTAGACACCTGTCTTACCGAAATGAAGTTTTTCCGCCGTTTTAATCCACGACCCCGTTTAGAGCTCGCTGAAGACGGGGAGCGGCGTCTTTTTCAGCTGCCCAGCCGAAACCTTCTTCCAATATGGCATCCCATAACTGCGCATGTCTAAAATCTGCAGATTATTTTCCAGCCAACTCCTTCATTGACCTTTACAGCAGTTGCTAAATTTTTTTCTCGTAGCCAGTTATAAATTGAACGCGAAAGCCTCCCACCTCCCTTTTTTCTTTTCTTCCTTCTACCAATATGGTTTCAGAGAAAATGTAGTTTCGGCACCAAGTGAATCGATCCACCGAAGACAGCCCTCTTGGATAGTTTAACTATTAACAAGCACGTCAATTTTTGTTTACAGTCTAGTTTTGATGAACTTGTGATAAAGTGTTTTGGGCATCGCGATACTTGTCCTCGGCATCTTGGATACGAAGAATAAAATGCAAAAACTGTATTTTAGAGGATTAAAAAAAATTATGATAATAATTAACTGTCCTTATTTTAACATTACATAAATTGTTTCTCGTCTGTTTTTTAAATTTGTGGATGAATTTCTTAAACCAATCCCCGCTTATTCATTCTGGAATGCGAAACCATTTAAACATGTTTTTGTTTTACAGCAGAATTCCGAGTTCAATATGGAAAACAACTTTTTATTTGTATAAAATGAAATGTGTATTTATTTAATGAATATTTGTGTGAGCTATATAATTTCCAAACGTCAAAAACGACTGTAGGGTTACGTTAATTTTGTTTATTGGAATGGCATGGCGTTAAATTATAATATTAGGCTATATGAACTGCCGGCAAGGAATCAGCACTAGAATAGAAAAGAGCTGCTTTTTAATAGACGCTACATTACACAGTTAGTTGCACGGTATGTTCCAAAGTCCAAAATGGCAGATTGCTCATCTCCATATTTATGGAACAACTGGATTCCGTTCAAGCTTTTTAATGTTTAAATACAATAGGGATAAAGTATCTGATCAATTGATTTCCGTACCTATGTTCAGCAGGGGTCGAAAATCCGATCTATGTATATGTGTATGTTCCTACACTATGAAAGAATTGAGAATGAATGCTAAATTAAACACTTAGGTAACACGAATACCTGCATATAAAACAAACATTTATGACTAGGACAGGAGACCCCTGGCGTAAGCTCGAGCACTAAAGTAAACCAACGAATTGCACGTGGGCGGTTATTAACCACATACACACAATGCAAAAAAGGATTATTTCTGGTCTTTTTTAAAGCACTTTTTTCGGTTACAGGCTTTATATATAATATATGCATGTTTGGTCAGTCACTGTGAGCTTGTTATTTTTATGGCTTCTTTTAAAAATAAAACGTTTGGAAACCTTATCCAGTCCGTAATTCAACACTGACCTCTAGCGGTCATGTTCCCGCGTCAACAAACCAGCGAAGCACATTTTCTGTGCGTTAAAAAATATGACTGTTTCCGAGTTAGCTCCACTTTATGGCGTGATTTTAAACCACGTTAAAAAGGACAAATAGATGGAGGCGTAGGTTGTTTTTCAGTTATTCGTCTCAAATGTCACAAAACGGTATTGACGCTTTATAGCCTACGTACCGGCGCGCGGAAGTGTATGTGGTTATACCAATTAACGCTTTCGCTTCAGCATAATCCTCAAATATCATTATTAGAATTTCATCTAACTGAGGAACAAAGCACTCCATGTATTTTAATATGGTTATCCAGATTTCTCATCTCAGATCTTCGAATCCGAGAAGAGTCGTTATAATGAGTAACTTTATTGACCCCATTTATTCTTCCTTGTTTTCTTTTGATACATATTTTTTACCTTTTGAAGACTGAAACCCGGGTTGAGAGTTTCAGGGGTGTGCAAAACACAACATAGTGTTATTTACCAAGAGCGAGATTCTGAAGTCTATGCTACTCTTGGTAAATATTTACGCTGTGGTTTACATAACTTAAAAACACCCTATAGGGATCATTTAAGCAGGATGCTCGTGGTATATTTACCCATTTCTTCAGGGTTTTGATGCCAGATAACGCGTTTCACGTGCGTGCATATTGCATGAACTTCTCGTGGGAACACTGCTTGATTTAGGCTGCTGAAATGAAGTAGGACAGTACAAAACATTTGTTCGACTCATGAGTTAGTGCGTTGTTTTAAGTGATTGCCTCCTTTAAATGACTTTGCAGCTTTTTAACGGGCGGATGACAGATGGTTTGAAGCTTGCTGGTTGTCTGCGAAGTGGGCCTCGACCAACAACAGGGAGGGATTACCTCCGTGTGATTAAGCGGCATCTGGTGCCCACGGCCGACGCATGGCCGTATGATTATAATCTAAAGCTTCCCTAATCGGTGGCACCCGCCCGCTGCATACTTGTGCGCGCGGAAACTCTCCCAGTTTGGCTTATCCCAAGCGGACTGAGAGCCACATTTAAACATACCTTATCGTGTTTTATGGGCCACATTATTATTAATATTAATATTATTAGTCTAAATAGTAAAGGCCGACGACTGGATTGTTCTGAATTACTCACCAATATAGCTACAGACTTTAGTATAGCCTACAATAGGTGTCGCTTTACCCCTTTCACTGGTGCACGTGCCCCGGTAGAGCTTTATATCTTACCAACCTGTATACTCTCAGAAAAAAGGGTAAAAAACATCTACCTTTGCTTGTTACTGGGGCTGTACCCTTGTAATCGCACATTTTAAGGTACAGAAATTCACTCTACGGAGCATCAGAAAGGTACAAACAGCATTAATGTTCCTCAAAGTCTATTTCTGTACCTTAAAAGGTACAATTACCTACAGCGAAGGGTCCAATTGGCAGACCCTTAAGGGTACAGCCCCAGTGACAAGTAAAGGTACACATTTTTTTATCTTTTTTTCTGAGGGTGTAGTTTCACACTGCAATAAGCCTCCCAAGCACGGATAAGACGTTATAGGCTGCCACGTGTAAATGGCAATATGTGAAATGTGAACAGTGCATGTCGAAAGCATCAAAGGACATCGAAGGATCAAAAACATTCATTCATTGTGCAATCTGTCTTCTAACTGCGTATACAGTACGGGTTCGCCAAGAAATAAAACGATTCTGGGCTAATGATTAGAAATTGGGACTATTGGCCTTTAAAATGTACATTTAGCATACAATATAATATATTATAGGCCTACTGTACCGTATTCACTTCTTCCCGCAAATTAGTGTAGCGTTAGATTGATTGCTAATACAACAAGATGAAGAATGTTTTTCAAGAGGATTTACCGGAACAAAGACTGTTTATGGAAGAAACTTAGAAGAAAGCAGTCTTCTGTTTACTTTCCGGGCGCTTGCCAAGGAGGGTCCAGCGCAGTGATTTAGGGTTCAGATTTGGCACCATCAAATCAAAGTGAACACTTACCGTCGCCGATCTGAACTAGTTTTATCATTTAAAAATTCAGTAACTTATTTGTGCATAAATGTTGGTCAAATTTGGAGTCTTTTTTATACATATCGGTGAATGCAACATCGATAACTGTATTATGTTAGTGTAAGACGATACTTATTTTCATTAAGATTAATTACTTTATAATTTCATGGTTATTTTAGTATTGATCCTTTTATATAGTACCTAAGGATAAGGGAACTATATGACGCTTTGGGAGCGGAGCAATAGAGTTCATGTTGTTAGGAGCTGGTACTATTTGTATATATGGGCGCGAAAATAATAAAAGGGGGAAGTCAGTCTTCCATGTTTAGCACGATATGTTGTCTCCGCGTCGTCTCTATACCTACGGCCTGAAATACAGATAACGCTAAAGTACCCCAAAGTCAGCGTTACATTAGTGTGTGATTATGCTACAAATGCTCGGCAGGATTCGTTATAGTGCAAATCAGATAACGGCACCCCAGGTGAAAGAAAGCCTTCTATAATTAGATCTGACTTGCCCGCGCGTAGCCACTGTTGGTTCTAACGCCGACACTTGCACAATTATACGAAAAAAGATTTTGCACACATCTTACACAAAGAGCCGTAGTACGGTTGTGCAAACAGGAAGCTGCGCGAAAGAGGCGCTTCGTTAAGTTTGCAGGGACGTGTATCCCAGCACCAACCGCATCAAGGCTCCGTTGATCAGAGCAGATCTTTTCCTGTTGTTACTGGGTCACAGGACATTTACAGAAGCCTGCAATCGCTGTCATCATTTACCACGTGAGGAACTCAGTGTCGTTGCAGGTGGATTTCTAATGTAATCGTGCCTTCATGTTTTTATTGCTGGAGGAAAGAATATGATTAATGATTATAATAAGATTAGCAACTCAGTCACAAACTGTGTTTTGGGGAAACAGTTAAAAAAAATACTGTATTTTCTAACATAGACCTTTATTTCCGACATTTCTGAATACTATTAAATTTTCGAAAAGTATATTTTTAATGAACAATGGTTTTTAAAATGAGTACATGGAATCGCAGTCTTTAACAGTGTAGCGTGTTGTTTCACGTTGCTTTTAATGCAACTCAGATGACAAAGGCAGCGTTCTGATTTTTCTTTGTGCAGATATTTGTTTATTTCTTATACGAAGATTAATAAATATGAATTGCATTTTAAGAGAGTATAAGTATACTTATATATAACACTGTGTGAAATACGATGAGGCAACACCTGAATGTGTTCTCGATCTTAAGGTAGTGATTTAGATGGGGACCCGCGTAAAGGCTCAGATCGATCATCTGATCCCGTCCAGCTCCTCTCACGTGCGTGGAGAGACGGATAACAAAGGAGGGGGGAGACGCCCCTTGGATGCACGTGAGAAAACCAGCAGCAGCAGGAGGAGGTGACGTCAGGCTCCAGCTTTCCAGCATGTTTGTTAAAAACACGGGGTTTTGGGGCATCTAGGAGAGCTATTTTCCCCAGCTTCCAGTCAATTTCCCAGTGAACTGATTTATTTTGCTTACTTATTAATGTAACGGAACTTTATCAAAAACCGGAGGAGAACCTCGGGTCTTTGGGTTCTATTAGGGTTTTCTCACTGGGAATCCGGGCTGGATGCATCGCGGGACACTCGATGAAGTCCACTTCTTTTGTTTGCTTGGACTGTCGTTTGCTGATGTATCAGTGTTTACTGACAGTCAACGGCTACAAGAGCATATTCCCGGCGGGAAAAGCGCGTTTGATGGGAGGATGGTCGCGCCGGCGAACACGACCGATGTTACTCATGGCCATGGGTGCGATAACGGGGCGCTCATGGACAACTTCGGGGTCTTGATCCAGGCGCTGCTGGCGGTTGTGGCTTTCAGTACTTTGATGTGTGAGTACAATGTAGAATAAAACAAAAGCGATTTCGTAGCTTGTTGGTTTTTATTTACCATTATCGACTGATGTAAACCCGTTTGTTCTGAAAACAAAAAGCCCACTTTTTTTATTCGGTTCGCATTCCTGATGCGTGGCAGACGTCGCAGTTTCCTGTAATATAAAAACTTTGACTAGGTGTCATTGTGATCTCTTGCGAAGGCTGTCGACCTGTTTTGAACTCTGTCCCCCCCGAACACGCCGAGCCTCCGTGATCTTTGCAGGTTGTTGTTCCGCTTGAGGTTTTCTAATTACTCATTTTTTCAGCGTAGTTTGCGTTTTTTTAAATAAATCATGGATGGGTCAGAGTTCTTAGTTTGTACTTCATCATTAGCTGTCGTAAGCCATGCCTGCTGGTCTGGCGAAAATAACGAATTCTAGCGTAATCCGCAAGTTTTTCCTGAAAAAAGTACAGTGCTTGATAATCGTTTCCTTGCACTGAAGCGATTACTGCTCACTTGCTATAGTGTACTGGTGCCTTGCTGTAGGATAGTAATGTGTAAGTACTTTGAGAAAAAAATCTTGTATTAAATCGCTTCCTGATTCACTCTAAAGACTGGTAAAGTGACATTGGTGAAGTTTAATCTGAGTACACGGTCTGTTATAGACTGAATCTATATTCTCCGTAGGGGAATCCCTCACTTTGCTGAATCTGAGAAGCTTACAGCAGCCCTACTGTTTGTACTTTTTCATTAAAAGCCCAGTATAATTAGGGGTCCAAGCCCCAGCAGTGATGGATCCCAATTGTTTTTCCTGTTTGTGTTCAGTTTGTGTGTGTGTCTGCAGTGCTGTGATTATAAAGCACTTCCTTTTTGTCTGTACGCTCATGATTAAATAGCTCCATTGCTTTTGGTCTGTTTACAAAGCGAATGTCTTAACTTCGGCATCTCAGTGATGGTGTAGATGTTGATGTACCTCAGTGTGCTGGTCGGATGTTGCGGCCACTGAGAGTGAACGTCCAGCCTGAGGAAGATCTACTGCCCCACAGCTTTCTGCTGTAGGACTTGTTTTAACTACTGGCAGCTTTTGTGGTTTTCAGAAGATGAATGATTGACCACCGATTATGAAGGTTCTTCTTATTAACCAGACTCTGCTTCTCTCTGTTTTACTGGCAGTGAAAAGGTTACGTGAACCAGCTGGGATAAGGCGACCATGGAGGATCTGGTAAGATGTCTCTTCCTGTTGTATTCATTTTATCTTTTGTGATACTCCCATATATAATTTATTTAAAAAAAATAATAATAAAAATTGCATCTCAGTCTGTGTTAAATGCATGGGATCAGTCAGTGTCTGAGTCCGATAGGCATTGATCTGTCTGCCCACACTAATGTTTAAACCTCTGTTTGTTATACATTGTTCAGGCATTGCAATTTTTTATCTTTATGCATCGATTCTTGTTCCTTTAAAGGGGTTGCCAGATGTGTTAGGTGTGTATCTTGGTTCTCTCAGGTTCTACGACACCTCGAAGCAGGCAATCGGCGCGCTCTTCATTCACTTTGCCAACGTCTTCCTCTCAACACTCACCATAGAAGACCCCTGCTCTCTGTAAGAGGTTCATTTGGTACTTGACACATTCAGTGCAAACAAAATTCCCGATCTCAACCGCACCCGAGCAAGACCTTGTAATAAAAACACCTCACTGATTTCCCCCTGCCTAGCCGTGGTGTAAAACCCCAATTCCTGCTACTGTATCTTTCCCAGGTATCTGATGAATTTCCTTCTGGATGCGACATTGGGCATGCTCGTAATCTGGGCAGGGGTGAAGGCAGTCTCTAAGGTCGTCGAGTACAAGAAAGTCACCCTGCTCACCTTTGGAGAATATGGTGAGGAGTCAGAATATGTATGTGGAATTCGCATTGCCATGTTTCCGTCTTGTGGTGTACTTTGGTTAATTTCTGCTACCACTAGGGGGCATTGTAGCATCGGTACAGGAACCCCGCGCCCCCGTTTGCGACAGTACGGTGTTCCTATAATAGCGATCGCAAGCCGAAATGACATAAAGCGAAGTAGCGATCAATATTAATTAACACGGGAACAGCAAAACCAAAAACATAACCTACCAAATCATGCACGATACCAGATAAAACCTAAACACACTAACGTAGCAAAAGCATGAATCATGGACAGGCTATACAAAGTAGAAATAATGTATGTATAGTGAGGTTTTAATTACCACAATCGGTCTAGTCATGCATCAATTAACAAGGAAACGTTCAAAAATATGAATCTTTAGGCTATTGTGCTGTTGTGAGAATATCAGACTGTATTTACACAAACCTAGATGGTTTAATCTACCACAGCCCTAAGCTTATAGCACAAATGATAAAAATTACGGCATAGTAACCGCATAAACCAGTGACAGAATTATTATTACAGTGTGTGCCGTTTTCACACGGCAGGCAGCGTCACCGTGATAAAGTGCTACAACATCACTAGGCAATAGGAATTTTTCAGCTGTTGTAATCAATCATATGGATTCGCTTGTTGTACATGGGGTCCATCGCTCTGTGGTACATGACCTTATATCTATAATTGGCCGGTAAACTAATACTAAACACGGTTTTTCCTTTTCCCCTTTTTTCATAAAAGCACAAATCCTTTTCGGATTTTTTCGGTTACTGAAAACAGATGCAGTCAGTCTTTCGTAAAAACAAAGTTGCGTAAGGCGAATGTTCGTAAAGCGTGGGATGCTTGTATTTTGGCTGGGTGTCTCGGTGCCTCTGGCTGGCGCTGATGCCTCATACCTCCCAGCTTGTGGGTCTGAACCCTGCCCCCTGCCTTGTGTACCGTGTGTGTGAAGCTTGCATGTTCTCCCCGTATCATGTGGGCTTCCTCTGCGTTCCATCCAGACCTACAAACAATGTGCAGTTAAACAGTTAGTGTACCTATGTTATTGTGCATGTGCAATGTGCTGTGGACTAGAATGCCGTCCAGCTTGTTCTGCCTGGGGGGGGGGCACTAGATGACCTTTGACCCTGTCCAGGATAAGCATGTGTGCTGTAGACATGCAATCAGTATGATCTGATGAGGAACTGCAACATCAGCGCAGTCCTCACTGCGATAACATGACATAATGCAGCTTAAATATAAACTTTATTATATTTGTTATGTATAACGTACATATATATCAGATCCATTATAAACTAATAGCTTGTTGCCACCCGAGGAGTTGTGGTGCGCCCCCTGGTGGACTAACTACTAAATGACAACACTCATAACATGGTTGAAGGATCTGTCTTCCATCACCCCATTTCTTTGTAATTTGTCGCCCGTTATAAACGCTTATGCCGATTTTATCTGCAATTAGATCATATCGGCCAATAATATCGGCACGCCGATAGACATTATGAACAAAATATGCTAGGAACCTATTAAGATGTTAAAGAACATGTTTGTTTACAAGTGTGTCCGTGGTCTCTGCCCATTTTACACCACAGACCTTCTGACTGAATATGAACCTAACAGGCCTCTAAGACTATTAGTACGAGTCAAAATAATTGCGAAATAAGTCAAGGCAGCTGCTAATCAAAATTGTTGCTTTTTCTTTAGTGTCTTAAGTTTGTAATTTTTAATTACTGTCACTTAAAATTTTCAAAAGTAAAAGACAATTATCCATTATATGATTGCTTTTATTTGACCTTTTTTATGTAAAGCTCTCTGAATGCGCCCTGTGTTTTAAACTCGCCTTGCCTAAATTGTTTAGGGCTGTGTTGAATCATTTGGACAAACGTTTGATAAGTTTGATTTGAAGGTAAAAATGGGTCACCTTTCGGTGACATTGACGGCGGCCGTTTTAGCGGCCGATGGTGTGGAGATGTTTGCCTGTGAGTGTGGATGACTGCCCTTTATTACTTATCTGGAAAGCTGTTATGACAGAAAGCTGACAAAGAAAATATGACTCGGCCTTTTTTAGGAAAGAATTTTTGGTCGTTTTTGAAGGGTGCAATGAATCTTCTCTGTAAATTAATACTTATTCCACATTTTAAGTGTGATGTCGCACATTGATGAATATTACAACTTTTGAAGCGACTTCCCACTTTATTTTGTAATCCATGGTCTCTCCCAAGTCTTTCTTGTGATTGGACTGTGCTGGGAATTGTGTGAAAAATATACACTATGTGGTTGGAAGTGAAACGCAGATTCGAATGAGATTCATAATGTGGAAAACGTGATTGATAAAGTGAAGAATTATGAAAAGCAGAGCTTTGCTTGAAAGCAGCTAATTTTTCAGGGGTGGTGATTTTGCTGACCTTTTAAAGCACTACTGATTAAAGCACTACTGCATTCTGCACAGTAGGGGGCGCTGTTAGGTGGTTTGGGGCCCAGGTTCTGGCCAGTCTGATGGGCAGTTTGCCCTCTCCAGGGGAGCCTCCGCAGGTGGCGGCCTGGGTGGGACAGTGTGCCATTTACCTGCTCATCGTGGTGCTGGAAAAGTGCATGGTGAGCCTGGTGCTGCTCATTCCTGGCTGGAATAAGGTAAGGATGCACAGTACCACCTCCAGGGCAGGCGGCAGACCCAATGCATGCTGGGTATGCACCAGCCAAGAGGCTCCAGAGTGATGACGATTTTTGCAGTATTTCTAGTTTTATGCCTTTGGTTCTGACTGACATTATGCCTCTTCTGGGTAATTGTAATTATTCGGAATTGTAATTATTCGTAACTACCGTGGTACAGCCTGTCTAGGCAGGCCTGTCTCTAACGGGAGCCTTGTGCCGCAGGTGCAGGAAGTACTGCTGGACTACATCCCCAACGCTCAGCTGGAGGTGGTCCTGGTCATGCTCATCGTGCCCTTTTTGGTCAACGTGAGTCTGCACGACTGCGCTTTGCGTGTGGCTGCACGTGTCAGTCACTTGGACATGGGGGGGCGTGCTGTGAAATCGTGCTCCCTGAGCGGTCTCTGTGGTCTGCCCTAGGCCATCATGTTCTGGGTGGTGGACAGTCTCACGATGAGGAAATACAAGACGCTGGTGGCGATGGAAGCAAAGGGCGACGTTGTGAAGCAGGGCGAGGCGTCGTCGTGGCCGACTGGAGAGGAGTCGCAGGTGAGGAGGCAGGCCAGCTTTGTCGGGGCGGGTGGGGGGGGGGGGGGGGCCGCAGTGTGTCC
>JAODJX010000001.1:7838721-7851599 GCA_026776945.1 Isichthys henryi | reverse complement strand
GTGCCTGTTGCTTCCGGGATAGGCTCCGGACCCCCCGCGACCCAGTAGGATAAGCGGTTTGGAAAATGGATGGATGGCTGGATGGACTTAAGTGTCTTTGTTAGTGGATTTCGGTACAACTGCTTTCTTCAGCTGTGTAATGCACCAGTGCATCATGGGTAACCCAGCCACCCACCACGGACTACTGATGTACTGATGACTCCAATAATCCACCTAAAAATGCCCTTTGCCAGTCTTCGGTTCTCATTAGCTCCACCTCCTGCCCCATTCCCCCTCCCCCCCCAGGCCCGCTCCCGTTTCCCGGTCATGGCGTTGGTGTTCCTGGTCATGGTCAGGCGGGCACAGGTGCGGTGCGGGCTGGCTCTCCCTCCCCGGGGTGCCCCTGGACTCTCAGCCTTTCGGGGGTGTCGGCTCTGCTGCAGTTCCCATGCCGGCTGGACGGCAATGGATCGGTGTAAATATGTGTGGCGGATTCGCGTCGCCATCATCAGTCTGTCAGAGTGTTAGCTGACATCTTCTTCCCAATCAGTTCTTTACATTTTTTATTTTCATTTTAGAGAATGTTTGTGTTGAACTTGGCAGGCACTGTGTTCTCTGAACTCTGAAAAGGCTTCAGTAAATACTGACCTTTTTTTTTTTTACTTAATTATCTTTTTTTTTGTTTGTTTAATGTTAAACCACCCCCCCACACCCATTTCCTCTCCCTGCGAGGTCCCACAGAAATGGCAACAACGTGGCATGGGGGAGGTAGCGGTCTCTCCAAAACAACATTGGCATCCCCGAAGTCCCACAGAAAAGATTTAGTAAATTATGGGCCCGTTTCCCCCAGACAAATATGTGTCTTATAATTGAGGCCGGTTTCCGCTGCCCCCCCCGCCCCTCCACTTTCCTGATGGAAGCCATTAGGTCCTCCCCGGGCATTAATGCCTGTTTGTTGTTTTTGGAGGGACACAGGCTAGATGGCTAATGCTAGCCTCGGAAATGCCAACGCTGCTGGGAACAGGAAAGCTGGCAGCTCAGGACAGTCTGTCTGTGGGTGGAGCTTATATCTGGGTGGGTGGGGCTTATATATGGGTGGGGCCTTCTTGCAGGCAGTCTCTGTAGGGGCCAGTACCTTTGAAATAGAATTTCATACTTCTGAAATTTAGGGAAACCTAAATCAAAAACTCTGAGGAGTAACATAACTGTCTGTCCAAGGCTCTCAAGTCCATCCTGGTCAACGTCCTGATCTCCTGGCAAACTTCCCAGCAGACTCTGCATTTTTCTTATTGTTCCGACATGCAGAGGTGTGTCCGGCGTGGAAGGGGTGTGGTCTGCCGGAAACGCCCCGGAGGCACAGTTACAGATTATGGCCTTGAAGGTCAGCTTCACATTTTGGGTGTGTGCTCAGGTGCCGCTCCACAGTCACCTTTTTCCTGGGGAAAGCACGCCTCTCTCTGATTGGTTAAAAGAGTTCCCAATGCCTGAGCTTTCTCCCATAATCCTGAGATGAAAACAGCATAAACTAAAGCTTGCATCCGCCTTTCTGATTGCATAATTGGACGGTTTTGTTTGTGTCTCTCCCTGTAGTTCAGGTTTCAGAGAGGTAAGTGCGTTTGCCAGCCACCATCTGGCGCAACAAACCCGGCCAAGCACTTGCTGAGAGGTGGGGGGTCACACGGTGTTCTCTCTCTCTGCGGCACACAGGCACATAGAAATGGCCTGTTTAGAGCCCGTGTGACCCCTTCCTGGTTAAATAGAAAATAATTAATTATCCCTGCAGTGGCGTAATGAGTTGTACCTCTGTCTGCAAACATTCAATTACCTTTATGGTGACTGAAGAATAATGTGGCGTTTGGTCGCCAGGCCGCGTCAAAATGGGCAGTTCTGGGGGCTGGGAGCGGGGTCCAGTGTCTGCGGGGGTCCAGTGTCTATCGGGGTCCTGTGTGTGTGTTTGTGTCTCTGTCCATGTGTGTGTGCATGTACATGTGTGTCCCTGTGTGCGTGTCTTTGTCTTTAAGCGTGTGTCTGTGTGTGTGTCTGTGTGTGTGTGTGTGCGTGCAGGTTAAACCAGACCACAAAGACTACTAACTGTGCTCTTTCCCCGTGACGTCATAAGCAGGTAGCCACATCTCAAACCCGCCAGGTGTTCTGCCTTCCCTTTGTCCTCCTTTTCAGCAGTATGTTCGGCTCCCGGCGCCATTGGGGTTCCGAGTCGCTCCGACAGACACCTGCGTGTGAGGACCGTCTCTCAGCCTCCTGCGTTGAGTTAATCGTGTGAGCTGCTCAAACAGGGCAATCAGGTCTTCATTGTGAGGGCAGGAACTGAGAGACCATCCAAGCCCACTGGATGTGCAGAGTCACCCACCCACCCCGCCCCTCCCAGCATCACAGCAGCTTTTTTTTGCTTATTGGTTGGGAATATTCTGGGAAATTTGCTTTGATACTAAAGCATCTGGAGATTATTGGGAATTTTATTATGATGATTTATTTCAAATAGTGGCTGACTGTCGCTTTACACACAGTATTGAGGGCCCCCTCTGAACTCGTATGACTCTGGTGTGTGCGTGCACACACACACACATACACACAATTACAGGTTTAAATAGTTAATGTAGGCAGTGGTTCTGCAAGCCTGTTTCTGATTTTTCATGCATGGTTTAAGTTTGATGGTGCACCAATAAAAACGGTGAGGTACAAACAGGGAATGCAGTGAATCAAACAGCTGATTATTAACCATAACCCTCATCCTAACCCTCCTGAAAACGTTGAACTACCCCGAGGCCTCAGTGACCGAATGACATTCATATCCATGCGGGGACAGAGGCACCCATGCTCGGTGTTTGACGGGCAACTGTCAAGCCTCGTTAAGTACAGTTTGATTTATCTGTTTGCACAGCGAAACAAACCCTTTACACACGTGGCCCGAGACACTTTGAGGATGCAGTGAAGGATCCCGCTCCCCTTTATAGCTGATGCATTATTTCCTTAAACGGAAAATGAAAAAGCAAACCTGAAATGTAAAGCGTACAGAGGCTGAAAATATTTAAACGTGAAAGAGGAGCGGTGGGTTGGATAATGGGTTGGAGGAACTGAAGAATGGCGAGAATCCAGGGGAGTAGCCCCTAGGTTGTTGGGTCAGGTCCCTCATGGGAACCTGAATAATTTCAGTGGGAAAATCGAGCTGTAAGTAGAGCTTGTTTTTTTTTTTTTTTTGTCACGTTGGACACAACGGGAGGTAAGGAGACGTTAGCAGTGAGGCTGATGTCATAGTAATGAATAATTTTTTTTTTTTGTTTGACCGTTTGGTCAGGATTAGGAAAGACAGGGAGAGCAAAGCAGAACAGCTGGAGAGACGAGTCCGGCCGCTCCGGAGGAAGAGGAGGAGGAAGGTGAGGAGGAAGAGGCATGGTCAGTCTTCTGAAACCGATGGCCTTCAGATTAGGAAAATGATCTAAGGCGGAAATATTGTGGCCCTCCGTGTGTTTGTTTGGTTGAAACAAACCTCCGACGCGTCCCCCGGTCCCCGTTGGAAATGAGAAATGCGCCTTTTATCACTGATATCTGGGTGAATTTCATTCAGTTTCATCATTCCTTCAGCCCTTATCTGCTGTTTACGCTGCGTGGCGTGTCTGCGATTCTGATTCGCCGCTGTTTGTGTTCGGTCTCATTTCGGGGAGGGGCGGGGGGATCTTCTGAAACAGAAGTGTATAAATCATTTTGTCTCCATATGCCCTTTTTTACTTCGAAGGACCTGTTTGCCCCTTCGTATGTTTGTCTGTAGACTGTAAAACCCCCAACACACACACGTGCAGCTTTTTAATTTGCGTTCGTTCGATTGCGGCTGCATGAACGTCAGTTCGTCTCTCCTCTTCTGTGTCGGTGAAACCCATCCCGCTCGGCAGGTCCGGCTGCAGATGGGCATCACGCTGGGCATATCATTGTTTCGTTTGCTTGCTTGCTTGCTTGTTTGTTTGTTTGATTGTTTACATTGCTGCTGGTAGTGTGGCTCCTTTGCCAAAACATGCGTGTGGAGTAATTTTGAAATCCTTGGAAATATTTTGATTTGGTGGTGTGATGATGGTTGATTGGCTGATACCGAGGGCTGATTGTTGTGTCTCCTCCAGGTGTCTGTCCTCTAATCTTTGGGAATAAGCCCCATGTGAGTTAGTGCCAGTCACTGTCGGGTCCGTACAGCTGCCAAAAATCAGAGTTTGCAGTCCCTAAGATTTGGGAGGTTATGAGAGGCCCAGAGTAAAGGGAAGTGACATCAGACAGGAGCCAGTGACATCAGACAGGAGCCAGTGACATCAGACAGGAGCCAGTGACATCGGACAGGAGCCAGTGACATCGGGAATCTGTCACCTCACACACTACGAGCCACTTTGGGGTCGTGGGACACCTGACCCCCCCTCCAAAGTGAGGAGTCGTGATAATAACAAATGGAGAGAGAGATGCCAGGACAGAGAGCAGCCGGCAGGCCCCCAACCCATTCAGACCAAAGCTTACAACATGGTTATTTATATATTACAGTTTGCATGCCGTTTACAAAGTGACATTTACACTTCCAAAGAAAGGCTTCCTCTGAAACACTGACCCTTTTCAGTGAGAGTGGACTGTGGCTGAAAAAGCGCCATCTGGTGGCGAATCACTCTCAGCAGGTAGAGCTTACCACGGGAGCAAGGGGCACTGCTACACCAGTGAGGCACTGCAAATGAGGCAGCGTTTGTGTGGTCAGCAAAGACGCACCCCCCCATCCTGTTTCCCAGCTGCCCTGATTCCCAGTCCAGGGATGTTTTCCCGCTGTCCAGTTTCCCACTTTGAACAACATGTGAGTCCAGCTATGACCACACAGACTGTGTTAATCAGCATGGCTCTGTTATCTGTATGTTTTCTGCAGTGTGTGGTTGCTTGTGAGCCTCATGGTGGACCGACATCCCATCCAGGGTGTCCCCCTGCCCGGTGCTGCTGGGATTGGTTCCCAGTTCTGATTTCCAGTGCCAGGAGTCGGGGTTTGGTCAGCAACTGTGCATGAGTCAAAGAGTGAGTCAGGTACAGGTAGACTGAGGCCCTCATCTGCCAGACTCGAGAGGTGGGGAGGGTGTTTGTGCCGTATGATGTCTGACACCCAGACCTGTATTAGACATGTCCGTAGTTGTCGTCAAGGCAACGATGAGTAATAATGGCAGTAATTGCTCCATCCTGTTTCCATTATGCTGTCTGTCATTAGCTACGGCTAACCGGGTCATTTATAAAGCAGTTTACAGAATAAACTCAGTGCACGGGGCTGGTCCGACCCATCAGGCTCCGGTCCCGACCCGGCGCCGTGCACCGTCACCGGGCCGATGCTTTCCGATACCGGGGAGGAAATGGCCTCGTGGGTCCTGACCGCTAGCCGCTCTATTTATAACCCTAATAAGTGTGAGTGGGCTGCTTTGGGCCGCGCTCAAGAGAAATACATTCATGCAGACAGCATGTGTGTCCCAGGCCCGACCTCCAGAACCTCCACAGCATTATTAATGGTGAGCTGTGAGCTTCCTGAGCCCAGCTCAGCTCAGCATTCTGCTGCTTGGCCACGGAATGGATCTCTCTCTCTCTCCCTGTCTCCCTCTCTCTCCCTGTCTCCCTCTCTCTCCCTGTCTCTCTCTCTCTCCCTCTCTCTCTCTCTCTCTCTCCCCCTGTCTCCCTCTCTGTCCCTGCCTCCGTCTCTCTCTTCCTACCTCTCTCTATGTCTCTCCCTCTCTCTGTCCCCCTCTCTCTCCCTCCTTCTCCCCCCAGGGGTCCGGCTGCCCTCACTCAAGATGCGACCCCCCGCCAGCCAGTACCAGCCCATTTGGGTTTTCCTTGTCCACCAGCAACAGCGGCTGACATAGAACCTTTTATGCAGTGCCTCTTTTTATACAGGTGACCTTGTGTCCCACTTAAAAAGAAGCTCATTAAAATCATATCAAACAGCACTGGATTTTTAAATGCTATTAATAGATCTTTTAACTCCAGAATATGGTACACAGGTATTTATTAGCAAAATGGAAAAATATGGTATCGACACATAATTACGAGTCAAATAAATGCATGCAAATTTTGCGTACAGAAGTTACAGAACTTCTCCGTGGAAAGTAATTTTAATATTTCTAAAATAGAAACTGAAACACATAGTATGAGCCTTTTCAGTTGAATGTGCTTGATGTTGGTAGTGGGCAGTTGCAGACCATGTTGTTCACCCATTACTTGTGATTTCGGCAGGTCACGCATTTTGAATGTTTGTGTTTTGGGGCAGAGGAGGCAATTTTTTATTTGTTTGTTATTTCCCTGAATCTCCAGAGCCCCCCCCTCCTCTGAAACCTGTGACTCACCTGGGGAATTTTCCCGGTGAATCGGCCGTGTTGTCGCGGCTGGAATCCGCGGCTCGCATTTGGGGGCAGCGGAGGTGGCGCCAAGCTGTTTGGTCTGCTGAACCCGCGCGCCGGCTGTCTCGCACGCACACACGGGGACGTGCGCACACACACACGAGCACCCATCTTCCGCACATCAAGCGCGTCGTGCTATCAAGCCCCGCCATCGCTGCGGCGGGGGAGGGGGGGGCGGGGGGACATACCTCCTCTAGCAGCGTGATACGCGTCCCTCATGCGGGAAGTGCCTGTCTGCCAGCCCGGCAATACTCCTTCCAAATCCATTAAACGATAAAGTTCCAAATGCTTCTATTTTGTTTGTCAGGACAGCTGTGGTATAACTGAAGGTGAAACACTTCGCTTAGGTAGTAAAGTAGTCAGGTTCCTTGGCTGCTGAACCCTAACCTACCTGTAAGAGCCCCCATCACTGTCTCCTTTCAAATGGCCCCCAGGATCGAGATCCAGAGGATTCATTTCCCGTCCTTAGACGCGTTGAGTCGTCCTCCCTAACTTAGAGTTAAATGGCAGGCTTGACGCCTGCGCCGTGGGTTCGAGGATGGCGCTTGGGTAACTCACGTCAAGAAGGTGACGGACCCTGCTGACAGCTGCCCCCATTAGCAGTGTGCCCCCCGCCCATACCAATAGCAAGAGAATGAAGGGAAAGTTGCTGGTATTTTAAATCGATTTTTTATTTAGCAAAATACGACATCTTGACCTTCCTTTAAAATAGGCCTTCATTTAAACTACTGAAATGCCACATTTATTTAACTATTGGAAGTTTATTTTCTCTTTGCCCTGTGGCCTGATAACAGTGCAAAATTTCTTTTCCCCCCTGTTTCTCTTTTTGCTACCTGGGGTCCCCGACACTGTGAGATACACAGTTGAGTGATGCAGTAGCATGTTCACTCGGAATCTGCCGTGTCGTGTCACTCACTCACCCGAAATACAGTCATGAAAAGTAACCTTACAGGTTTTTTTTTTTTTGTTTTCTTTCACTCAAAGAAAATTTGATTCATTAACCTTGATCCATTGATCACTCATGTTAGCTTCAGTTTAATAGACTAAGATCATTTCAGCGTGTAAATTAAGGTTATTGTATATAAATGTTAATTGAATTATTTTCATGTATTTTTTTCCTATACTCCTTTTTGCTTGTTCAGTTCATGTTTTATGCATGATTATCTCCCTCCTGTTTACAGTAACTCTGTTTGAGGCCTGCGTTCTTTCGATCAGCATCTGTCTCTGCAGCCTTGTGTCATTTTGCCCGATCGGAAGCACTTTCAGGTCACCTGGATGTTCACAGAATCTTCTGCCGCAGGTTTTCCCGGTTTGGTGGTTGAAAGGCGTCAGAGTCATTTCTAATCGTGGCGATAAACTGTCTGGTTTTGCGGTGACCTTGCTGCATTCCCAGGGCGCCTGGGACGATGCCGGACTTCCGAGGAAACCCCACGCGCTCGTATCTCCGTTCCCTCCTTCTCGAACCCCGTAGACGGAGATATTTCCTTTACTGCAGAATTCCCACCCTGCATCCCCTGGCACCTTATCGCCGCCTTTTCATTGCTGTTTGCTATTTATTTTTTATTTTTTTTTAAATATTGGGTACAAATGTTCTTAGATAAAAATGAACGTGACTAAATCACGTGAGAGAGTTGCTTCTTATTTCCACTGAACAAACCATCGCTTATTTAAAGTGTTGATGAAACAGTTTTTCTTTTGGGGAGGGGGGGGTGGGTGGTTTAGGCATTAGTACTAATGGGAACCTGGTAACAATTGCCATGTAGTTAAACGGCTTCAGCCGGTTAATGATTTTCTTTTCTCTGTGTGTGTCTGAAACGGCCAACAAGGCACAAGGCTTTGGGGATTTGTTCCATCTTAAACTCGGCCGACCTCCTGTTGGAACCCGGACGCGGCACGGGGGAGGCCACGCCGTCTTGGGGTCGCTGACTCTCTTAGCCAGCCCCCCCCCCCCCCGAGCAGCATACTTTACAAGGTTCAACGACGGCGCTCGAGTGGTTCCTCTTTAAAGTGTAATTGCTGAAAGACGCAATTTGTTCAATGCTTTGAAGTGAAGTTAATGTGGTTACAGGCGGGGGGATGGGGAGGGGCTAAGGCGGGGGCCGTGTATCGATCAGAAACTGTGGGAGGCGCTCTCTTATTTTTGTCCATTTTTTTTCTCTTTTTTTTGTGGTCATTTAAGAAATTAAACTGTACCACGAGTGTCACATTTAAACTCGAAAGAATCCAGCTTGCAGGCCTGCCAGGATTGAGCAACAGGTCCGGCGCGTAGCTGCAGTCTGGGGGGGAGTGGCGGGGGCCGCATTCATGGCTCCACGGTTGACGGCAAGTGCAGGGCCCATGTGGGCCGTCCCCCCCAGCATGTCACCTGCCGCCGTGCAGCTCTGAATAACGTCCCCGCGATGTGGCCTTTTCACCGCTAGCCAGGGGGGAGTCGAAGGAAAAAAAACATAAACAGAACTGGCATTTAAAGGAGCTCCGTCATCAGCCAGTGTTTATTGTTTGCTGTTCTGCCGGTGGCGCCAGGCGCAGGAAAACAGGCCAAAAAACACTTTGTTTTGGGGGGGACTGGATTCTGCGGTTTTTGCCGCTTAGATCGTAATCACGGCCCCCATCTCTATTTAAAGGCGAAAAAAATGCGGGCGGGAGGCAGGCACATGGGATGCGCGGGGGGACGAGCTGGGGGCCACGGCAGGCACAGAGGGGGCTGTGTGCCAACTCCCCCCGCCCAGTCCAGCCCCCAAGGTTCAACATGCACTTTGCTTTCATCATAATATATAAATTAATACTTTGCTAAGTATGATTTTAATTTCAATTTTATTGTAATGTTAAAGTTCATACAGTAGTTATTGCCCCCCGTCTCTCCCCCCAGCAAGGAAGCCCCCCCCCAGAAATATATAATGACTGCAGAGAGGAAACCAAAATTGCATTTTTTTAATCATAAAAAATAAAATGTATTACCATGAAGGCTTCAATTGATTTTTCTTTGCACGGGAAAAGTATTAATTGCTTTGAGTCAAAAGGGAGCGCAGACTGAAAGCTCCCATGGAGATTACAGCATCCAGGGAAAGATTTGCTATTAACTAAGCCTTTATTTATTAAAAAAAACTGCTATGCTAAAAGGCATTGATCGCTCTGTCACTGTACGGCAGGCGCTGGGTGCCCGGCAGTCACAGGGCCACTAGGTCGAGCAGCACGCAGCAACCTGCAAAGCACCAGGTGCAGAGGAAGGTGGCGCCGTTGCTCACAAACGCCTGAAGCCTCCTCGGGCGTTCACGCTCGCCGCCCTGTATGGGGCCTTTTTCCGTTTCCTCAGAACCCAGACATTTGCCGCTCACTCACTTTCAAGTTCTTTGCCGTTCCTTGTGGTTCTTGAACACAAAGATGATGTAGCTTTTGCAAATTATTAAGCGTCGAGTAATTTTTTTTTTTCATGCGTACAATTTAAGGTAAACCCTCCAAAAATGTTTTTAATCTTTCCATAATTTCTGAGCAGGTCAGGCAGAGAATTTCAGGCTTTTAATATCTGCAGTACCATGCGATTGCAGCTTCTGTCGCCAGACGTCATGCCGACGGGAAGGGTCTCGGACACGCTGCCCAGATAGTGCAGCCCTGTCATATGACCTCCCTCCTCCCGTCCCCATAAAATGTTTTTGCTTGCGGTTGTCATTGAAACAGGGCACCATACATGTCTTTAAATGAAGGACCCGCGGTCATTAAATAATTAGGCCGCTTATCATCATTAATAGACTGTAAATGGGTGTATCCGCTGCTTACCGCAGTAATGGAATGGGTCTTATTTCCCTCTCTGGTGTCCCCCCCACCCCACCCAGCCAGCCGGCTCCACCCAGACTGATGCACACAGCACCGATTATTAGGCCTGGGCAGTTGGTGCCTGCAGCCCAGGCCCGTTGGGGGAGGGGGGGGGGGCTTATCTCACGCAATTAATCAGGGAACTCCTACTGCACTGCAATTACTCTGTGCTTTTTTCTTGACTAACTTTTAGCCTGAAGGTTCTGGAAGTTGGCGCCCTACCCCTCTGGATCGCTTCTCTCTGTTTGTGTGAAGTTTTTCCTAAATGGCTGTAACTGAAGGTCACAGAAGTGGGTCTGATCCTGACCGAATTGGGAGGGGGGGGAGTTCTGCAGGGATGAGTGTTTACGTGTGGGCAGTGTTCTCTCCAAAATCCTTATGCAATTTCCATTTCTTGACCTAGCTAGAGGTACCTTTGTTTAATGTGTATTTCGCCCCCTTGGCTTCTGTCTGCAGACAGCAAGAAGAAGTGGATCCTTTTCCTTTCTTTCTCCTTCTCATCCCGGGTCTCGCTCCTCGATTGACACCAAAGCCCACGTGAGGTCAAACAGCAGTACGTCCGTTCGTCTTTGTTTGGAAGTCGCAGAAACGTTGCAAATGCAAATTATAAACCGCATGCGTCCAGAGAGACTGCGGGAATGGATCCAAAAACTCCAGCCTTTGCTGTTGACGCTAAGGAACCACGTTAAAGTATTAGGAGACTAAATTTCCAACTTCCAGGTCTTGGCTTTGTCTTTTGTCCCGAAGGCTTTGGCAGGTGTTTCTGTTCCCTGTGTCACTAACTTCCCGCCAGACGGCCTTATCTGCCCTGCGATCACCGCTGAGACCCTCACTGATCGCTCCCGACTTCGATGGCTCCCTCCCTCCACCAGCTTGTTTGTTTTAATGTTCAGGACGGAGGGAATCGGGAAAGTCGCTTTAATGGTGCCGAGCGGTTACCGCGTTGGCCCCGGTTAAACGCCGATGTCCCACTGCGCTTTCCCCGCCACGGCAAAGTCCTTGGTCAGCCAGCACTGACGATTACTTAGCGGTGTGAGACGCTTCTTCTTTCATATCCCATTTGTTTTTCCGTTACTGCTATACTTCTCAGCGATCATGTCAGTTAGAAGTTGCGTGTGCGAATCCTGCCCAGGACTGGGGGGGGGGGGGGGATTAAAAAAAGAGGGATTACTTGTAAGGCGGAAATCAGTGGCGGTCGTAAATAAAAGCCATGTTTTCATAAGGACGTGGCGCTTGTGAATAGACACTTTGTGAGCCCCCCTGTGATCCTTTCTGTCAACTTTTTTGTTGGGGGGGGGCTGTATTCCCAGGCTTTTGTCCACGGCCACACCGTGCTCCGTAACTGACATTGACGTCGGCCTCGCCGCTCAGAACTGCCAGAAATGGGCCGTGGGGAGAGAGCAGTAAATTTCATTCTTTACCTGTGGCCACTTTACAAATTAAATGTCAGGGCGCAAAAACAGTGACAGGCTCATTTTGTGGGATGACGGCGGCCGGGCCCGTGTTCCCGCCGAATAAAATCCTTATTACGGCCGGCGGTAATCATAGCGGAACAAAGAGCCATGATTAACGACGGCAATTTATTGTATCTGGGCTGGAGAGGCAGTGGCGGACTGGAGAAGAGACATCACGGTTATCATAATTTATATCATAAATAACGGGAGGGAGCCAATCATGTGGCTTGGCCGATCGGTCAAAGCAAATAACCTCTGATAACAATTACTACACGGGGCAGTCACGGAGCCCCGAAGTCACAATGCTATCTCCGGACTATTCTGTGGTTATAGAATACA
The DNA here is from genome assembly GCA_026776945.1 of Isichthys henryi. Lineage (NCBI taxonomy): Eukaryota > Metazoa > Chordata > Actinopteri > Osteoglossiformes > Mormyridae > Isichthys > Isichthys henryi. The sequence goes on along the minus strand of JAODJX010000001.1, from coordinate 7,839,610 downwards.
GCGGTATTACCATATAGATTACACTATTTATAATGGTGCATGTCACTCCCACTCCTACTTGCTTAAAGGAGCGTTTTTAATGTTTCCATTGTGGAGAGAAGGAGTAGGAGGGCAGGGGGAGATTACAGCATGGCAGGATCGTAAGGCTCCTCGGCGGGGTGGCGGGAGAGGGGGTCAAGTTTGGAGGAGTGGGGGTCTGTTTCTGGTGTGGGTCTTTTTGTTTAGGCACCGTAACTGCACAGTGTAGCATGCCATGTTATGACAACTTTGCAAATGCGAGTGGGTTTAACATCTTCCGTGCTGGTATGGTGCTGATAGTTATGGTCTAAGTTGAGCCAGAAGAACATGGAGATGAATCAAGGATTCCTCCTGATATAGGCGAGGTGGCTACAGGAGGCCTAAAGCCAACGTTGAAGATTAATGTTTATATAGAGAGGATTGATATCGGCAAGACGATCCTGAAGTGTGAGTGTGATCTTGGGTAACTTGTGGTCTTGTCGGTGTCGGTCAGGACCTCAAGGACCGCAGGGTCGAGTTCAGGAGGGGACCTGCCGCCATACCACAGGGTGCCTGACCCGAAGTCAATGACATCAGCGAGATCCGATTGGGATTTCCTGTTGACAGTCTTGCTGCGTGAGGGGGCCCATTACCCTCCTGTACCTGACCATATATTTTTATGCCGATTTCAATAAACAGTACGATAAACAAACAATATCTTTGTGCAGCTTATCAAACAAGAACTTAATTGCAATTAATGAATGGTGGGATTACAATGTGTGTGAAGTACATGTTTGAATATGGATTAGACCAGCGGTGCCCGACCTTTTTTAACTCAAGATCTACTTCTCAAGTGGCCAGTGTGCCGAGATCTACTAGTTCAAATAGGGAG
>JAODJX010000001.1:7791311-7830157 GCA_026776945.1 Isichthys henryi | reverse complement strand
CCACTGCGGGCCCCACTGCGGGCCTCACTGCGAGCCCAACTGCGGGCCCCACTGCTGGCCTCATTGCTGGCCCCGTTCTGCATCTCCAACCCTTCAACCCTGACCTTAAAACCTTCTGGCATCCTTCAGGCCTCCCAGCTGACTGAATAAGTGATTCATTCACATTTTTTTCCATCATCATTGTTAATGTTATTACCGACATCATTATTTTGTTCTCTCCACCCTTATAATTTTGCACCTTCATAAGTCCATTTTTAAGAAATAACACTCGGTAATCCTGGGCTTCCGTTCCACCACCAGAAAATCAGGTTCCTGTGAGAAGATAGGAGATGTTTGGCATGCAACCGGTACGACTGTGGCCTAGTTGGTAGCATAAAATAAATGCGATGGATAATGTGCCACACCCTCAGCATTTTATAGTCTTTTTTTTCTAGTTTTTAAGAATTATTTTTAATTCAGTCCACATCAGAAAATGTGAGGTTTGTGAGGCAGATTGTGATGCATTCAGAGACTGTGCTTGTAAATACGTGTATATAGAGATTCCCAAAGCAAACTGATTTGATGAGTTTTTTTTTTTCCTTAGACAAGCATTTTTAACTCGACTGATATTTTGTAAATATTGTATATTTTTAAATGGAAATTCATTTTACTTGGCTCTTTGTGTTAATTGTCCCCTTTCATTCCTGATTTTTTTTTGTAAAATATTTTATTTTGCTTGATATTGCCTTATTAAAGATGAGCTGTTTCTTCAAAAAGTCCCCGGGATGAATCTCATTGATAAGGAAAATCACAGAATATAGTGTTCATTAATGTCCATTGGTGTTCATTAGTGTTCATTAATGGTCATTAGTGTTCATTAATGGTCATTAATGTTCATTGGTGTTCATTGTGCAGCTTATTTGCAGTTGTAGGTGAAATTCTTTTTGATTGTAGTTTCTTGTTTGGTGCAAGTAAAACGCTTTTTTTCATTTGAAGACACTGTGAAATTCTTTAGTTACACAAGTTTGTCTTTTTCCCCTTTGAGCTTTTTTTAAAAAAAAAAAAAAAAAAAACTGATTAAAAGATGACTAATGTTCTGTCCCCATATATTCAATCTGTATTTATTGATAATGCTGGCAGTATCTTCGCTGTATGGTGGAGGACCAAGATGCAGGAGGAGAAAGTAAGCAGAGCGAAATTCGGGCGCCGAACTGAAAGCAGGAACGTGGGAGTTGTGACCTTTGACCTTTTCAAGTCCGGCCGCATGAATGGTGTTGCAGCCTTGTGCTGTGCTTTGTGAAATGCAGCGTTATACTGATAGTGTTATAATGGCGTGAAGCATTCGCCTGCATGAGCTATCAATGTGCTCTTTATATCCCGTAAATATACTGAAAAGTGCCTTTAATATTCCTTATGTGGATTGTTGATCACCATAGCAACGGACTTACGGCAAAAAAGGAGGATGCTGTGGAATGGTCCCTAGACCTCTCGCTGGTAATGTCCCAGCCAATGACGCGGCCGTTTGCTCCACTGACCGAGAGCTGAGCGTGATGTCGGTTCCCCTGAAGAGATTAGTAAGATGAGAGACGAGTCTCCTTCCCCTACCTTCTTTTTCGTTTCAAAGGAGAGCCAGCATTTAAACAGAGGGAAACGCTTTGCCCAGCGGCACTGATAAGTGAACTTTACCATGTGAGCTGAGACATACTTGGCTTTCGATGTGGGTGCACAGTTACACCACTAGACAAGATCCATGCGTCTCGAAAGGTGGTCGGCTGACCTTTTGACCCCTTCCAAATTTACCGGCATTAACACTAAGAGTGTCTTGGGAGCAGATTTGGTTCAGTGGCCTTGGGGTCAGGTTGGTGTTGCGCTCTGGTTATAGCACAGCTGAGGTGAGTAATTGTGGCTTGCCGATGAATCTGATTGGCTGGGCCTCACAATTGCCTGCCCCAAGGACAGATGTGGGTACCAGTCATAGTGTCTTTTATTCCCCTTGTCTCGCAGATGAAGGCGTCTCTGCGTTTCCTCGCTGTCCGCCGAGGCTTAGGAGAGCTCTGCCTAATCGTGCGGTCTGCCTTGTGCGATCCACTGTAGGTCACTGCTCTCGAGTGCTCGGCTAATTTAGGCGATCTCGCCGGAAAGCCGCGGTAAGTCCAGTCAGGCAGATGTGAAATGGGGGGGGGGGGGGTGGAGATTTTTATAGTTAGGTAAATACTGCTTACTAACACAAAACAGTCACCGTCAAGGTCAGTTTCCAATTTTATTTTTAAATACACAGATATGGAGGTGCACTGGCCGCAGTGCAATCTGTCACCTCGATCACTTCTGTATGACCCCGCCGACAGTTGTACGTGCCAGCATTGAAGATCCCCCACCCCACCCCTACCCCCCAAGCCTGGGACTGGACCAGTAAAGGTGAAAAAGTCTAAATCTATCAACTCCTGAAAGGACATGCAGAAAACTGCAAACTGCATTTTACAGTGACATAAATAGTGCTGATTATCAGTAAGTGTGGAATTATTATTATTATTTTTTATTATTCACTGTTTCTCCATTGATCCCTTTTCTAATGTGTTACTGAGCCCTGTAAGTTTTTCTGTGACAGCCGAGTTTTCTGTCTTTCTCCTACATGACAACAGTTCAGTGAGACAGCAAAGCTTACATATATAAACACTGACAGTTTTTTAACCGTCATCCTTTGTGTTAAAGGACAACTACGTTGTATTTAATGCTCCTATTATAAATAAATGGGTTTTAATAATAACCTCTGTGATGTTCAGAACACACACACGTAAAAGAATCAAAGTAAAAAGTAATATAGAATACAAAGCGTAATCTTTTCATCACGTTTTGCGCTGAAACCGATATTATTACCCTGTAATATTTCTCCGAGCTTTATTGTTTTATCTGAAATACGTGATTATATTTATTTTGACCATAAAATGTTTTTTTTTCCATTATCACCGCCCCCGACGCCGGTATTTCGCTAATCGGTCGTCTGAGGGTCTGTAACTGAAATGTTAAACCTTCACAGCATCTACTGCTAAGAGCGCCTTTATTCTCGAACCAATATGCGCCTCGGTATATCTGCTGAGCCAAGAAAGGGAAGTAATGATTAGTTAATTCTGACTATGCCTGTCAGTCTGGACTAATGTAAAGGACAGTTGAGGTGAACCGGAGATTGTCTACATATATTCCGCAAAGGGTGACTTGAGATTCCCAACATGGTTATTTTTAGTTTCTGATTCTCAAAAATTCTACATGTAACTCTTTTCTTTAAAAAAATATTTTGAGTGGACAAATCGCTCCCCGGTCACAAACTTGTCTACAGAGAGCACTGAATGGGGTTTTCACAGTGGAAGAAGAGCATGGGCGCAATTTGAAGTATCTTCAAATATATTAAAGAGCCACCAACAGGTGTATCCTAACCTTCATACGATTGCCTGACATTGAAGATAACCCTCACATATTCAGTCATACAATGTTATGGTCTGTCTTGAGTGTTTATAATCTGTGTATGTGTCGAGTGAAGGGGGTAAAAACACAGGGTGATGAAACCTGCCCGTCCATTGCTTAAATTTTGAAGCGTTTTAAAACGTTCTTTTTATTTCCTTCTGAAATGTGTAAAATGAGTCGCCCCCTGCTGGATACTGTCACTTTCTGAACAATGTCAGTGTTCGTTCTAACATGATCGATTTAGTTTTAAAAATGTGTATAAAGTTAGCATCCCTAGACGACTGGGCAGTCGGCCTGGATCCACAGAAATGTTCCCCGCATATAGCCGGAGGCGGAGATATTACGCACTCTTCCGCATTTTCTTGTTTTTTTTTCCCCTACATTGATTGTCAAACATTTTCTTAAGTTGTAATTTATAAGGAAAGGAAAATTACAAATTTCCATTTAACACTCTGATTAACTGTTTCGACATGGTCGTTATACAGAAATCGAGCGAATACACGAATATACCCTGGCGGAAGGAATTGAAAATATATTTTGAAAAATAGATACTTGCGTTTTTATTATAATGACTAAATGACTTGAAACGCCTGTAATTTGCAGCAATCCGAGAAAACGAGCGTATTTGGACACCGTGTAAAACAGACTGTACTGTGACACGTTTTCATTCTATCCAGGAAAGCCGTGGTTTTAAAACCGGACACTGACTGAATTAGCGGATTTTGATGAAATGACCCTGAATCGTGCAGCCTTTAATTATGTACTTATACAAAATCCCATTAACAGCAATAAATTTAACCAAGGCGAAAATGAGAATAGCGTACCTATTCCTCCACATTTTTATTTAGGCCTATGTAAAAATACATATTAAATATTACATGATCAAATGTTTTTATTTATGTCATTTCACTTAAACACTATACACTCAAATCTGGGGCGATGTTGTGGATTGAAACGGTGCTATTTAAACTACCGATACACGCATTAATAGCTGTAGTTATTCCGAAAAATGTGTTATAATTTAACAACGAACAAATGCATTCCTAGAGATGACCAAATGTTAGTGAAATGTAAATAAAGTCATTAAACAGGTTATTTGATTGGGGAGTCTAATTTCATCGATGGATTTCTCACTCCTGGAACAACGGGTATAGTTATGATTGTGACCGTCATCACTCCGTTAGAAATTCTTAGAAAATTACGTCTGGTGTTAGAAGATTTTTGGAGTAATTGGTCACGGGACCCGTGAAGACATATTCGCAAGGAATGGCGAGATAAAAAGCAATTAATCTCAAAGAAGAACTGGATTAGTAATCCGCCTGTTATGCATTTAGAGAAACTGCGTGAGGTGTAGATGTGTAAGGCAGTCGCCACCTATCCGACGGCACGTTGGCTTTATGTGTTACAAAACCTCAGGAAATAGGTTAGTGTGTTCAGTGTCATCATTGCTTATTTCCTCTGCTCCAGCCCATCTGCAGTCTTGTCTGTCTTTCCACGTCCTTTCGTTCACGTTAACCAGCAGCTGATACATAAAACGCCGAATGACGTCCCGAGCATCTTGAAATATTTGTGGCCCATAGAAAAAGTGCGGGGGGGGGGGGGTGCCTGAACTATGACGTGTCCTTTCAAAGGGTTACTGAGGCCGAACAGGGCCTCTGGGGCTTCTCATGGTTATATAAGAAAATAAATAAATAAATGTAATTAGCTGCTGCAACGATACACCACAAGCAAAGACTTCCTTGTACAGCTGCATAAGTCGTTTGCGTTACATCCATCCAGCTCGATTGTGTTCCGCGGGGAGGGAATGCCGTTATGCCCCAGTGAGTATAATATTATTTTATATGTCAAAATGAAGGGAGGCGAAAGAATTTGAATACCCCCTGTGTGTCGCCACTGCTCAATATTTAGAGTGAAAGAGGCGACGAGCCTTGCTTTGCTGAAAAGAGCGGAAACGTGGATGTAAAGGCGCCCCTCGCGTTAGGGCCGGTGTCCCGCGCCTTTGATCAGAAAGGGCAGCTCATTTTGTCACCCGGAGATGCTGATGTTGTTCCCCCGCGCGCGACCTCGTCAATGGGATGGGGAGAAAAAAAAAGGTGGTAAAATCATAAATGGATGACTTTGTGACGACCTCTGCTGCAAGCAGGCGCGGGATAACGGCCCCTAGTAGACATGGAAATGGCTTAGCGCTATCGCCGTTTCCGTGGCAACCATCTGAGTTTACCTCCCCCCCACCTCCCCTCCATCTCAGGAAGAGAAATGAGTTATGAAAAGACTGGAGTGAAGCAGGGATTAAAACATGATCCTGGGGACAGCGTGTCAATCAAAAGCCAACTCGAAAATCTGTTTCCCCCCCATTATAAATCTATAGTCGCATAGGTACCTGAGACAATTTTATATTTCTGGGCTGGGAATGATGAACTGATGCTACCGAGCGCCAATTCAGACGTGGACGTTTTGCCTTTAAGTCTCATAGGGGTCCTCCAACTGAAGCGATGCTTTCTGTAAGCAATTTTTAGAATTATAATGGAAATGCAAATGGATTTAGCTCGGGATTTATGCAGGGACTGTTTCGCATTTTTAAATATTAGGCCTTCACATTCATGATCGAAGTCATCTAAATCTAAGTATACTAATAGTTACTAAAATACAGGTCGTATATTTTACTGTATATTTCTTTAAACCTGGCCCGAATACTATATAGTAGAATCTGTCACTCCTGCACCACGATTATAATATGGACATTTCAACATAATGACTGATTGCTGTGGGGCAGTTATACAATGATGGCTAACGTATGGAAGTAAACACCGGGATAAAGCAGCTGCCTTTAAACTGCCGATCGAGCCTAAGTCGCATGGTCACTGGCGTTCCAGACGCGGAGAAAAACTTAACCAAATTGGCTTGACCCTTCTGATATTTGATATTTGCCTCCTTGACACTCATTTAGAGGCGCTCGTCAGTAAAGCAGAACATGGACAAGTCCGGCCTGAAACCGGAGCCCCATGGATATGGAGAACATGATAGCCGGAGCCGCGCACTTTCCAAAAGCTCTCTGGACATTGTAGCCCGGCTCGGTCGTCCTTGGAGCGCCAGTACGTCGCCAGGCAGGGTGTAAACGTTAAATGTTACCTATTTGTTCAAGTCTTTCTTTCTTTATTTCATTTCTTTCCCTTTTTTTCGTTTCGTCAACTTATCTAGACCCATTGGTACAAACAGCCATTCACTAAGCAGCTTAAGGACTTTCTTAATGATACTTTAATGAATTCCCGAATGAATAAACGGATGACTTTAAGAAAAGGGGGGAGGGAAACGTGGAAAAAATATTTGTAGTCACGGAGACGAAAGGCAGAGTCTCTTGGTCTGCTGGAACACCTTGGTATTTAAAATGTACATTTTCCTAAAAGTGAAAGCGAGGGAAATGCGAGGGTATTGTTTGCCGTAGGCCTTTAGTGAAAGGAGCACGCTGACATCACAATACTCCGTGGAAGCTCCGTTAATCATTAATGAAACGTTTGCACTGTAATCGGAGGGGGCCCGCTTTTAATTAGCTTAATATTTGTTATCAAAACAGCTTTTAGTGTCTAATGCAAATACACCATGATCTGCAATGTTTGGCAGATAATAACAATAAAAGATTAGTAGATTATTTTATTATTATTTTTTTTTAATCTGTTCGCCTTTCCTGACCAATTCAAAGTAGCCCCTCTGTAGGTCCGTTACGATACCGCAAACTTCAGAACAATCAATTCAGGGAATATTTCTGTGCCGTAATTTCTGTAACATATGCAGAGACATTGCGAAACGCACTTACTCACATTCCATATAGCAACGGAACTGAAGGGCTATAACTCCGTTTCAGTATTTTAGTGCACTGCGGTTACTGGGGTGGTTGTGCTGAAACATTAGAAAACGGCACATTAAATGGGCTCAAATTAAAGATACAAAAACCTACAAGGATAAAATAAGCAGCAATGAAACGTATATTTTAAATGACAAGTGAAGAAGATATCTCACGCAGCTGACAATTGCATTTTTTTGCAAGCAACCGTCCAGAATCAGCACGGTTTGTTGACTAGGCGAGTTTCAAATGTTATTTTGTACTTACAGGTATTTTATTAATAGTATTTGTATTATACTTGTATTATCAATGGTAGTGTTTTGTCTCGGTTATAAAAAATTGTCACTAAATGATTATTATATTATGATGATTATGACCTGTTAGTTTTCTGAATTTTCATTTGTTTTTATGAAAAAAGTATGTAGAGTTTTTCTTTTTTTATTATTGAAATCAGTTTTACCTTTTAAAATATTCTGAAACGTATTTATCATTTTAATAGTCTTAATGGCTGCACATTTATTTCCATCTTAAATTCGGTTAAACTTTCAGGTATCAAAGATAAGGTACCAGAACCACACCCATCTACCACCCAAAAGTGGAAGATACAGGAGGCCGATAGCTTTAGCATTAGCAACCTTGGCTAATCCCGTGATGCGATTGCAGGTTATAAATCCTCAAAGACTGTGATGTTTCTACAAGTAAAACAACGTGGCCTGTTCAGATTCATGATTAATTATATTTTACCGAAGATTAATCATAGAAAATTAAACCTCTTGGAGGTTTTCAATTGGAGAGGGATGGGGATTTCTTCAGAGCGAAATGGCCCCGTCGATTCTTTTTAGATGCAAATATTTTATCTCCGCTTTACTGCACTGTTTCTGTGTTTATGATTAATTATCTCCTCCTGGTTGAAAATAAATCACGCGAAATCAGGATCTTGAGTCTACCACCTCCTAACGCACACAGCAAAGGCAGGATGGTCCTGTTAATTTCAGGTTGAAACTGACACACTAATTATAGAGCAGTATAATGGCGTAGCACTACGAAGAAATATTACACATATGCGGTTTAATTTTTTTTGCTATTTATTTATTCGTTTATTTATTTATTTCGTTATGTTTTAATTAATTTATTTTGTTATCAGATCCTTCCTATAGTTTACCAATTAAAATCGTAAAGGCATTTTGGTGCCGCGGGATAAAACGCCCTCTTCCCCAACACCGGCCATCGCTGTGCACCATCTGATTCATTGTGATGTATTAGATGCAATAAATTATCCCATGTAACAAAACATCGTGAGCTGAAAGGCTGATAATCTGGCGCGCGGAGATAAGGATTCATTATTCCAAATCATTATGAATCCAGCGTTGGCTGTGACTTCTTTCTTAATCAGCTTCTGTGATCCTGGATATGTGAGCCGACCAGATAAGCGGGGAGTCGTTTATAATTCTTCCCACCTCGGCCTAATATTTTAAAATAAAGTCGGAGGAAAAGAATGCTGCAAAACACTGGGCACGCGGCACCAGAAGAATAGATATGATTTGTGGGATGGAGAAGATCCCGGATCACTGAAGTCATGGAAGATTTAATTAACGTTTTGTTTTGTTTTTTTTTCCGCGCGTGGATCTCACATGCACACACATGTGTTTATTTGTTATACATGTATATATGTGTTATGTTGCTTATTTTTGGAATATCCGGTGAACAAAATTGTTTAAGCGATCTCCTCTATTAAAAATAGCAAGGCAAATAAACCTATATCCGTGGAATAATGAGAATACGCGATTAGTTATAATCTATTCACTGTAATGGATCGATAATGATGACAATAAAAGAAACCTGTGTCTAATGTGAAGGCGATCGATGCATTGAACTTCCAAGATTGAAAGCAAACAAAGAAAAAACACCACGACGAGATTTAAAAGAAACTGATGAGAAGGACGTCAAAACAAACCGTTAAGTCAAGCAGCACACACGGCCTGTTAGCAAGCCAACGCCGTTATTAATACCCCAAAAAACGAAACGAGTCTAGGCGTAGCCCAAAAATGTGCATCACTTCTGTTGCCAGTAAAGATTTATAGTTACAAACAGCACGGGGGGTGAAATAAAAACTTTCATTTGAAATAGAAATTGCTTGCTGAATAAATTGCTTGTGAGGATTGTAAATATGCAATGCAACTCGGATGACAATTTCTATACTATAGAGAGGTGCCTGTTAGGGAATGTTTACCTGGCGCTGAATATTTTTCAATGGTTATTAATACTATCTCACCATTATTATTAATTATGATTAATAATAATGATGAGGTATTCTGTAGTTTTGAGAGCAACATATTAATTTCTCTTTACCTAAGTAATTTCCTTATAATCTCACCCGTTAGAATTTCGGCGCATTTTAATAGGTATTTCACTTAGACGAGTGTCTGATCTGCAATGTAGGGTACGCTTATTTAGCATTGATATCAAAAGCAGAAAGTGCATTCAAAAAGCGGCAGTATTTAATTGCATTCCCGCAAAAAATGGATTAAACTAATTAATTTGCAAGAGTACTTACTTTTATTGCATTTATAATATGCCGTAATCAACTGTGGAGTACACAACGGCGTGACCTTCGTCTGTTATTATATCAAAGGCATCAACGTGCGTATTTATCACTAACGCACATTAACGGCACATTAAAATGAAAGTAGCAAAGGATTTTTATTTTAAAATAAGCACTTTATTTACGTTTAAAGGAGCTTATTAAATTATTATCATCTGGATGTGCTCTCGCTTAATTCTATTAAAATATTGAAATTCAAATTCTTCAAATGAAAGCTCTTGTTGCCCTGGAAACATTGAATTATTAATTTTTTAAAAGACACGATTTGGCTCGCTGCTCCTTTGTAAGTTTATAGAGTCACGTCGGCTGCCAGTTATCTTTAATGTATTACTTTAATTGAATTTGTTTTCCAAAGATATTGGCGTGATCAGTTTACATTCTGCCTCCAAAGACCGAAGCCCCGAACTACATCCAGCCAAGACGTCAGCACCACGATTTTTTTCGCCACGAGAGGAAACGCTGTCGGATGCGGGCTAACCTATCTAAAGCTGATGGTCCGTTCGAACTATTGGACCTCTCGATGTGTCATATGAAGTATTTATGTATTTCACCGACACAGTTGCCAAATGTATTATCGTGAACCATATTACATTATTTTTGTGCCAAGTATGAACATTTTTGCAGGTTAAAAATCTGGCTCAGCTGCAATTACATGTATAATGGAGCAATTAATTTGCATGCGCATTATGAATAATATATTCCCGTTTTGTTTCTACTATTGCTGGCTTAATTAGTCTTTTATATTTTAAAAGCGAATTAAATTGTACTTGCTTTTGAGCATAGGTGCGATCTATCTCGTGAACAAAGAACATCGACGAACACGTACGTTCTAAAGAATTCTGGAATGGAGCGAGCATAGACAGACAAGCTATATACATCAATTTATACAATCCGAAAGGAAGTTTCTGTCTGGCGGAACCTTGGTTCAAAGTGTGACACAAACACACACGCGACGTTTTATATACACAGCCCTAATCCCAGAATGAATATGTGCTTGCACGGCAATGTCCTATTATTGAATGAAAGGTGACGAATGTTATCCACATAATAACACCTCGAGACAACCCCAAGCGACGTTAGCTGAGTCTGCTCCAAGAACTGGGAACGGCACTTCGTTGACCTCATTAACTGCTTAACGACTTTATTGGGGTTCATTCTATTGCAATGCAACGTGGTTTTCCTCGTCACCTAGGACCGACCCGGAAGAGCTCTGATCAAATGTACAGTAAGAACGGCAGCTGCGTCGGCTGGAGAAGCTGCTCAGCCTAAGACCAGATTTTCCCTTCGCTGCTGACGCGTTAAATGCCACCAGCGGTCGAATCGGTGTCCTTTCAACGTTACATCTTCTGGAGATAAAAAAAAAAAATCAGTATACAACCAGCATGATCTTTGCAGGTCAGTAAATATTTAGGCGTTTCTTCTCGCGCCTGTGTGATTATGTATATACGCAGCTTGTCGTTTACATCCTCTAAAAAACAATCACTTTCTGTCCCTCATTGTAGTCTCTGATCTATACCTTTTGTTTGCGCTTGAAGGCAAAATTAAAATTTCGAGAGATACTGATGTATAAATAAATAGAAACGGATTTTTTGCAAAAAGACGGGACATTCAGTTTATTTTCGATTATTTTACCCTAATGTGTTGGCTTTTCATTGTCGACAGGCAGAATTGTGATGTTCAGAAATCGTTGTGTTCGGTGACTAATGCTTTTTCAAAACTATCGATCGGTTTACCGTGTCTCAAATACTAATACTCAGAAGGTTAAGTCATATGGAAATTACTTAAAAGCCAAAGGTTCTGTGCCAGTTAATTTGGCCGCAGCTCCTATTTATTTTAGTGCTATCGCTGTATAGTTCTGTTTCTCTCACGTACACTTTCAGAAATTGGTGTGGGATTTATTTTAACAGACACACTGGCTAGCCTTTCAAAGAGTAATTTACCTACATCACTTTCCCCGAAATACCGAAGATTTCCGAAGGCTGTTTAATGATCTATTACCACCTAGGTTGGCGGTGGGTTGAGCCCGTAAACCATGAAATTGATCAGATTAGCCCGCAATGAGCCCTGAACGAGTCGGGTGTGTTAAAGCCGCGTCCCCAGCCTTTAATATGTGTGTGGCCGATTTTGGCTGAGTTTTTAAAAGTGGGGAAAAATGAAAAGAAATGGTTACACGGGGGGACAGTGTTTTTGGGTTCCAGGGAGGACGGAAGCGCCCTGTCTGGCAGTGATCGAAACAAAGATGTGCTTAAGAGATAATGCTGCAATGGTGCCACTCGACGGTTAATTAATTAATTAATCAATCACTGGTCCGTGCTTTTAAATGTACGCTGAAAATTGCTGCTGAATTTTAAATCACAGAGGCTACGTAAATATTCGTTTTTATTTCATTTACGCCATGGATGTCATCGGTAATGCGTATCATCGTCATTTTCTGTGGTGGAATGGTAACAGGTTACATTTACGTTTGCAGATTACAGTAAATTTAACCTGGAATTGAAGCTGTATTTTCATGCAGAACACACGCATTTCGCCATTGATAGGTCCAAAATGGTGTGAAATCTCTTTATACGCTGAAATATCTTATAGGTCTTGTTTATCTGATGTTGTCGGTTAAGCGCTGGAAAAATGGCCTCTCAGAGCATCATCACTTTCTCTCTGTGGGTAAGGGGCGCACCAGTTAGCAGACCGATTTGTAATTTTTCATTTGGCTTTCGGAACTGCAAAAGAAAAAAAAAGTAAGATAAAAACATCCCTAGCCAAAGTGACAAGTGTTGATCATTCTAAGAAGCACACATCATTTCGACTTTCAGAGGCCCGTACACAAATGTACGCCCCCACTAAAATTCTAAGAATCTTGAGTGCCCGAATTATTTCTTTATTCATCACCTTCAGCAAAAAAAAACCTACTCTGACTTGTTCTTGAAAGGACTTGCAAAACCTGGATATATTACTCATATATGCCCGAATAAGTCGTTACATTTACCAACGGTTTGTACCTGTAAGTGAAACAGTGGCGTTTGCTGACACTCTTCGTTATAGTTGTAATTATTACAATGTAAGGCGGAAATAAAAAAACAAACATTTATATAAAATTGTTTCGTATTTAATCAGTTGTATTTAATTAAATTTCTCACGCAGAAATGCATAGCATTTACTAGTTCCGTAACATAAATTACATTAAATTCATCCTTTCGAAGTACATTTTACTCTGTACACCGTGAACTGTAAAAAAGTAAAATATTCCTTCATTCATAAATGTAATTATATACATGAAAAATATTTTCAAATCTGTCTCAAAATAACATCGTATAACAGGTAAGCCGGATAAAGTCTCTGTTGCACGAGGTAATTCGCGCGCAGCCGTCGGCCGTGTCCTTCGGTCAGCCCTCTGTATTTATCCCGTTACTGTTTGCAGAAGCATAGCCTGGCTACTAAAATAAAAGTGAAAATGAAAACCATTAAATTAAACCCACCGTCTCCGTTTAATTAAAGGATCGTTCATGTACAAGCCAGTTAAAACCAGAACAGACAGTCCAAGGGCTGCTTTTACCCTTTTTTTCGCTGTGGTGCTTGGATCATCAGAGTAGCATGCATTAAAGATCAGCTTGTTGTTTTATAACGTTATTTTATCTGTTAATCAGTTTCATCTAATTTGGGAGTGGGACCTGACGTGTAACACGAACAATGACACGTTATTTCAAGCACATCTACTGTGTAAGTGAAATACACGGCAGCGTGTACTATTTGAACCCACACTGAAATCTATACAGATTTTAATCAGTGCTCCCTTGCGGAGTCGTTCAGAAATACCTGCACAGTCTAAAGCTACCAACGGTTAACTGTACTGTCGTGCACAGGTATTATTATGCACGCGGTTAGCCATTTACTTTATCACTTATTACTTTTGGCCTCGAGGCAAAAAAATTGATACGGGTTCTCTGTGGCTTTCTCTGTGCATATTATTTTGAAGGGGAATAAACTGCTTATTAATTATCTCGCAGAGTGTAATGTGTTTGTTTCTGTGCGACCTCCGTTCCGTTTCTCTGTTGTTTTGTGTAGTGGGAGAGATTCAAATGGAATTTTTAAGGACCAATCATTTCCTCGCTGAAGAATGAGCTCCCGTTTCACAGACGTGGACGCATGAAGGGATTCGGCCTCCGGAGTGCCTCCCATATTCTTTAAACTTGAAACCGCCAGTCAAAAATAACATTCTATAGACCTATTTATCGTCGTGTGCTGCCCGCGAGCACCTATAATGCAAATTTGTGTGACGAAGCGCACAATACTGTTCTAAAGGATAATCACGCACGACAGCATGACAGAGGGAGCGGGATTGTTCTGTCCGTAGCAGTACAACTGTTTCCATCTGCGTTCAGGTTTAGGTTCGTCTGAGTCAATAAGTTATTTCTGCGTATTCTGGGGAGGAAAAGGTTACGCCAACTCAGCATATTTGTTTTTCTTTTTTTTCTCACACAATAGATACACAGTTTGTGCCCGTGTGCGGTTACAGAGAGGCGTAAAAGCTCCGCGTATACCTCAGGTACATTAAGTTTAAGTAGGGCAATGCAAAAGACATTCGCGTCTGTTCCGAACAGTCACATTCTGAGGACCACCCAAAAAAAATAAAATAATAATAATAAACGCACTGCGTATGATTTAAATACACAACTCCGTTCAAAACTCACCTGTTTAGGACATAAAGCATTTCTGAAATGTGTTCACACAGTGTACTTATCGGACGACAGGTGTATATAACCAAATACTGATGTTTCTATTATATTAAACACGTTAATTTAATTTGACATAATTTCAAAATATATAACAAATTACGCATTTTTTCTCTTTCACCTCTAAAAATGGCTATTTAGATTATTGTTAGAAATCGAAAGTGTAATGAAACAATGTCAGTAAACTGTCATCCCTGAAAATACCGTTACTAATGAACATAATTCTAGGTATTTACAAACACTTGTGTCTAATTTGAGCGCGCGCACGTACTCCATCCCTCCTCCAAGGAGCACAGAAATTCGTTTCCTGGCTGTTTAATGGGATGTTGACGTCACATCCAGTGGCGTCGGTGAGGCTGGCCATTTCAGCGCATTGCATAGTATCAAAAGAGCAGCCCCCTCTTCCCCAATTGCATACTGTCAATCTGGAAGCACGAGGCAGCCAAACTGGGAATTAGACACTGAATACCACCCCACAGGGCAGCCCCCCTATTACCGAGCAATCAAGTGGAATAATACAGGAGTACTAGACAATATGCCTACCTGACTTTGGCAGATGAGATTCAGTACAGTCAAATGTGTCAGGATAAATACATTTTCATCAGTTACGGTTATTTTACGCACATAACTCTGCGAGGTAAAGACAGTACCTTATATTACCTTGAATGCAGTTTATTAGTCATAACGAAACCGTCCACTAAAAGTATATTTTCAGAGGAAAAAAGAAAATTGTAATTTTGAAAACATGAAAACGCTCGTAAGGATTTATCTCATTCAAAAGAAGCAAATCGGCGCCAGAGACATTTCTGCCGTACTTTGAGTACACAAATCAAGATGTGAGACGGGATGTCACATATTACAAGTCCGTCACCGCGAGAGGACGCACTGTCACAGTTTTAAGAGAAGAGTCGTGTCCTGGCCTGCCTGAGATTTTGCAACCGAACATTTCACCTTTATTTATTGCATGGAAAAATGTAACGACCAAATGCAGTCCCGAGTCTCCCTAACCCTCTCCAGGATCTCATTCGCATTTTAATTTGAAAGTTTCGTTTTAACACAGATATATTTGTAATGCAAAACGACGGCGATCGTCACTTTATGCTGATGCGTTTCGCTTCAGGTAAAGGTGAACAATACTCACGCTGACTGCACAGGGCGGCCCCCCAGGGATGCCGCGTCTTTCCTACCATTTCCCAGTCTCGCGTTGATAAATGGTGATACGGCATACAGGGCCAATCTTGACCGGAGATACGTGTATTCTTTATTTATAGCCATTAATGTAAACACGTGAAGTATATAGAGAAGACGGCGAAATATTTGTAATTATTGCTGGCGTTTAACTAGGAATCAGACCGAGCTGGGCTGGCCCCTCCCATGCCGATGACACTAGCGGGACCCTCCTTAAGTTGCGTCGCGCCACAGCTGTCTGCAACCATTGAGCTGCCTGGCGCCATCCTGAAAGAATGCCTTCACTGTAAAAATAAAAGAAGAAAGAGCGATGGAGTAAGAGTAAGGCGGAGAGAGCTACCGTTGCTGCTTAATACAGATTTCATCTTTGGGTTTTAAGTTCGCTTCTGGTCCAGTTTGCGCTAATCCATCTTCGGGCGAACGAGATCGTTTCTGAACACGCGCGACCACTTGTTGCCTCTGCTGCTCAATACCGAAACTGTAGGGGAAAAGCAGAGAACCTCAATGTGGAATTGGAAAAGACCGTGGACATAGATACGAAAGCGTAGGTGTGCTACCATGGTCTCAATGTATGTCATTTTTTTTTCTATGGTTATTCAAACAAGCTACATGTGTATTATGTCGCTGGCGTTAAATAACAATAACAAATAAAATGCTTTGTGCCCGTTTTAATTTGTTCCTTTTGTTTTCAGGTAATCGACAGATATCTATCTGAATAGAGAAGACACCTGTGGATTTAATATCACAGGACATTGGACACATACTTTCTTCCTTTTCCAACTGCGTTATATCCGATCATTTTTGTGCGCATGTTTAATTGACAATGGAAGTATCCGCGGATCAGCCTCGGTGGATGAGCCATCATCACCCTGGGGTACTGAACGGTCAGCACCCTGACTCGCACCATCCGGGCCTCGGCCACTCATACATGGACCCCTCGCAGTATCCTCTCCCGGATGATGTGGATGTACTGTTTAATATCGACGGGCAGAACAACCACGTCTCTTCGTACTACGGAAACACAGTCAGAGCCGTCCAGAGGTATCCACCTCCCCCTCACAGTAAGTTGCGTCTTTTGCAAACCAAATCAAATATCGTTGTTAATGCTTACGCCTACGTACATTTAATATTTTTCTGCTTCTAAAGATTAAATCTAGAATTAGTTTAACAGCGATAACCGTTGTCCTTTCAGTTTACTATTTGTCTCTACAGCTCAGAGCAAAGTTGTCAGTTTGTTGCATGCGAACAGCATATGCTCCACGGTATATTGAAACCTTACCACTCTCGTTTAGATGTGGGTTACCGTTGACGGCTCAGCACTGGTTTCATAACTTTCCAGTGTTCTGTCATTTTTACGTTTAAAACACCACCAAGGTACATGGTTTATTTGGCGGTGGGTTTTGGTAATTAGAATATAATATGCAGGAAATTCCGACGTAAGAAACAAGGCACATTTAAGCGAACCCGTGAACCTTAACAGCCGTCGATTTTTCTGGGAAGACAAAGATCTGCTCTTTTAAACATTTTTGTCATAAGGATATTAATATAACTCAAATTATTACGTCAGAAACCGAAAAATGTACACTTCGCAAAATCAGGTTTTACGTTTTAATTTGCTGTTGCCTCGCTGCAATGCAATGCATGTCTGCAAAGTGTAGCTGTAAATGAAGTTCAGCGTGTAACACACAGACCTATAAATGCGCAAGAACAAATACGACGGAAGAGAATCGCTCTTGAATTTATTTACTTTACTTCCTGAACGGAATTGAGAATGATGACCCTGTTTCTCTTACCGGCTTGCCTGCTAAAATTCACTTTCGGTATTCGGTGAGAAACTTGCTGCACTAGCGATGCAAAGAGGATTTCGTCCTGCCTTCTATTAAGCAGCACGGGCTAAAGTGGAAAAACGGTCCATTATCCGATGTAGTAGCTTTACATATTTCCGTCGGCTTTAAAATACCTTTCTAGTTTATCACCGATTGCGTGTTTGTTGATTTTGTAAATGTTAGGACTTTCGTAACGAGTCTGAAAACTGTTCATCGAAAACACAGACGGCGACGTGTAAAAATGGTACATTGTACGCAGCCTTGACAAATATAAAACGCCTGCACAAAAATGGTTGAACGCTTGATATTTTGTTGTGTGTTTTTAAAATATTTTAATGTATAAAATATTATTAGACACATGCGAGAACTGTATTGCAAGACTAGCCAAACATGTAGACGCGTAAGACAGAAAGTCACACATGTGGGTTATTGTAGAAATTTATTATTCATCAATAAACCATTTATCCATATTCTTAAAGCATACATGACTCAAAACAAGCGGCCGAGAAGGTGATTTCGTATTTTTTAAGGACACTCGGCTCATTCCATTTGTTTTCAGAAATGTTTAATATTATTAACCACCAGTAATAGAAACATGAATTCGGCAGTCAGAAATCCGAAAAACAGGTTTTAAAAAATAACGTAATGAAGCGTCGTGCTATTTTTCCACCAATCTTGCGTCCCCAGGTAGTCAGGTCTGTCGTCCTCCCCTCCTTCACGGCTCGTTGCCTTGGCTGGACAGCGGCAAACCCCTCGGCTCGCACCCTGGCACCTCTCCTTGGAACCTGGGCCACTTTCCCAAGAACCCGCTGCATCACGGCTCCCCGGGAGCACTCTCAGTCTACCCACCGGCATCATCGTCGTCCTTGTCGGGGGGACACTCCAGTCCGCACCTCTTCACCTTCCCCCCGACTCCCCCTAAAGACGTCTCGCCAGATCCGAGTATATCGACCCCTAACTCAGGCAGTTCAAATCGCCAGGAGGAAAAAGAGTGTATAAAATACCAAGTGTCCCTGGCTGAAAGCATGAAGCTGGAGTCAGCCCACAACCGAAGCATGGCCTCCATCGGAGCGGGAGCCTCTTCCGCTCACCATCCCATCCCCACTTACCCGTCTTATGTTCCCGAATACGCCCCAGCAAGCCTCTTCCCACCAAGCAGCCTGATTGGCGGGTCGCCCTCCAGTTACGTTTCCAAAGCGAGACCAAAAACAAGGTCGTCTTCAGGTAGGCTAGTTTCCAATTTCTTCGAACTTTTCTAATACTGTTTGAAACTGGTGTCTTTATGTAGGTTGTGTTAAAGGTTATTTCCTTTGCCCGTCCCAAAACATTTGCATTTCTTCCCCCCCCCCCAACACCCCTTTTGTTATATAAATTAAACCGCAGCCCTATGTAGATCATAATGCATTATAACGGAGGATAAAAGAATGACATTCTCTTTGTGACCACACGAAAACACGTTTCGTTTGTTTTAATAACCATAAACTATAACGTGTTAGGCAATAACGAAGATTTGCAGTCTTCATATTAGCATTAATAATGTCTCTTAGGCAACGCATTCAAATCTTTAAATCATTAGATTTTGTCTTGTAACTATAACATCCTTTGTAGTGCAATTCATGATTTATCTCCGCATAAATTAAATTTAAAAATATACATAGGCCCATATTTCCATGTTTATTATTGTGATTTAAAAGTACCGAGGCCTGCACTGATTGCACTAATAACTAAATATAATGATGGCTGTCCCCCTGAAAGCACAATTTTCTAGAAAGAAATCGGAATGTTTTTAAAGTAGTATCAGCAGAGATCCGTTCTGGGTTTTCATTTTCTCCCCCACGTTGACTCTTTTTCGTTCCCTGGCTCTGTTTCGTTTATGTGTTTAGGCTAATCCAATTATTTTCAGACTGCTGCACGCGACAGTTGCATTGTTCGCGCAGCGCCAGAAACTTTCATGGAGTCCGGATGGGAGTTGTGTTGCAGGGAATAACCAATAGCAACTAGTCATGGCAGAAGTATGGCCGCCTAAACAAAACATTATGCAAACAATCTATGTGTAATTACCCTAATGGTTGTTCAATTATTACTCCGGGCGAAATGTCATTTAAAATAAACGATATGTTTGCAGTTTATTCGGAAAACGACTTTTAATTAGGCCTACTTTTTGAACGGTTAAAAACAATAACATTATGGAAATTAAAATTATTTTAGAAACGTATAAAGGCCTGTGTATTTATCATAAACATCAAGTTGCGTGATTTTCTGCAATTAATTATTTTTTTCATTTCGTTGCATTATATTAAAAAAATTCCTAAACAGGCCGTTTGTGGTAATGTCTTCTGCACTAGAAAAGAAATGATTCAAAAGGTAGTAGACTGACTTTGTGGTCTATGAAGCCGGAACTAAAATCTGCACAACACAAAACCCGTAGTAGTTTTTTTTAACACTTGGCCTTGAAGGAATGTGTAGTGTTGGTTTTTGCTTCGTAAAACTCACCTGTGATGCACGCGCCTCTCTTGGTAGCCGATGAGGGAAATGTCAAGTTTTTTTAGAGAATGAAAAAGTTAATAATCTGTCTCGGGGCGCATGCGTGCTGGCTCGATGTTTCACAAAGCCTCCTGTGAGTGCGTCTTGCCAGTGCGAAGGAGAGCCACTCAGCTCTGTCCTTTCGATTCCATTGGTGCGGTAACGGGCCTAGTAATAACACACACTTTAATTAAAACATTTGACAGACGAGCGCCCAGGTAAACTAATAAGACATTTTTTTAAAAGTCGTCCTACAAAATTACATGATACCACAAAAGCCTTAAATATACATACTGCAAACCAAGAACAAGTTCTTTCTTTTGAATTATAAAAACAAAAAGTTCATATTATTATTATTATTATCATCATTGGTAGCATAGTAGGCCTACAATATAAATTATTCTGAATTTGTGAATCCCATGCTTATTTCAAGTGAATTTTGTATTTCTGAATTTCGTTCAGACACTGAGCATAGTGGAATATTCAGTGGCTTTCGAATATAAATCTGTTAGTTGGATGACGGTGTGCAAAGCGGTTTAAATCCTCGCGCGTGACTCGGGACTGTGGGAAAGAACGGCGTGAAAGTGACCCGTTCAGTCTGGCGTGTGACGTATGAATGTGGCGCCGTTTTTCTGAAATTCTTCATGTTCGGCCTGGAAAACAACATTGTTAAATGCAAAAACGTGTTACAGTGCTGTTGTCATTATCATCGCCATCGTTACTATTATTAACAATGCAATTGTTTTATTTTTTCTTCCTGCTGTTTATTATTATTATTACTATTATTATTACTACTATTATTATTATTATTACTACTACTATTATTATTATTATTATTTCAGAAGGCAGAGAGTGCGTTAACTGTGGAGCCACTTCGACCCCTTTGTGGAGGCGTGATGGCACGGGTCACTATTTGTGTAACGCGTGTGGACTCTATCACAAGATGAACGGGCAGAATCGCCCCCTCATCAAACCCAAGCGAAGACTGGTACGTCTCGGACGCTCCTATTGATCATACTCTATCTCTTTCTCTTTCTCTGCCTAGGAAGAAGTTTTAGCTGCAAGAAATTGACTCGCCAAGCACAGGTCTCATTGCTTTCAGATTAAGTCCTGCGGTTCTTTTTTCTTCTGCAGTATTTGCCCACTTGCCATTTTTATTTTGCACATATTTTACAGCGACTATCAGTGACCTACTATAGTTGTTGTTTTTTATTTCTTATACTTTTGTTATATATTCCGTTTATCATGCGTATTATGATAGACGGGCTTTTTTTCTATATTACCTGGAACTCCGGGTTTTAAGCAAATACTTTTGCCATTATTCTTGTGCGTATTTCACGGAGACTGAAGCTGCGTCTTTAGATTTCCTTTAATACACCGGGCACACGTTTAGTATATTATTAGCAGATTTTTCTGGTGTACAGAATATATATCCTATTTAGTCATCTCTCTTTAATAAACCCGGAGTCACAGTGACCGAAGCAAAAAGGAATTCCCAAGTCAGTGTCACAGTAAAAAGAGCCGCTTTCTAGGCGGGGAGTCGCTGTTTTGGCCGCGCTTCTCTCTAATGTGCAAACCCGACTTCCTAGGAAAAAGCTGGCGGAAACGTGAGCGGCGCAGATAAGTAGCGGCGAACAACATGCCCCGCTTCGTAGCCTAAACATGAAGGGAACCGGGCAACAAATCACAGCATGTCCCAGGTGACGGCTGTAGACTGTTCTTGCCCCAGACTAGAGGCAATACCAGCAGAATCCCCATAACGCACAAGGGTAAAGAGACAATAAAAATAGCTTGGAGACGCGGGAAACAACGGGAAACAATGGTCACGAATAAGTCAATGACGAGAGATGATCATTTTTACAACCCTGGCGATCTGTTCTGGAATCAGATAATACCAGTTTCTTAGTTTGGCACGTGGAGATTCTGAAGTTGTCACATACATCGATAAACACTTTTTTTTTCTTCAGTTGCCGTTCCAGTATTTAGCCTAAGTTCCACAGTTCGCCATGACATCTAAAACGATTATGGATGTGTTCCATTCTGAGTCTAAGTTTGTTCAAAATTATTCCGTTTGTTATTGAATGTATTTTCTTATACTGGCTAATGTCAACTGACAGTTATTTCGCAAAGTAGGATTTATTGCGTATGTTTTGGTTACTGTATTTTTACTGACATTGATACTGTGGTGTCACATTCACGGAAAGCAGGCATAATGTACAATATACATGATGTATTGGGGTTTGTTTAGTGTCTTCTGTGAATATGTCATTTTGAGAAGGCACATACTCAAACTGTATTTTTAATATAGACCTAAAAGGTTTAGAATGTTTTAGCTTTTTCTGCCTTAAAAATGTCTATAATCTGCAATGCTTAAAGTTTTCACACCTAAATATGTAAAAAAATGTGTGTACAGTCTTTCAAGCCTCCACTTAACACAAGTATGTTTTGTTTTTTTTCTGTTTCGCCAGTCAGCCGCAAGAAGGGCAGGAACGTCATGTGCAAACTGTCAGACGACCACGACCACATTGTGGCGACGAAATGCCAATGGAGACCCTGTGTGCAACGCCTGTGGGCTTTATTACAAACTGCACAATGTGAGCTGCCTCACCGCCATTACCGTGCACTAACACTCCCTTGCATGTTGCAGTATGTGTGTGTGTGTTTTGTTTCTGATTCTGTGTAAATCGCTCTTTCCACAACATTTAGTTCCCCTCCACAATCCCACAGATCTGACTACCGATAAGAGCCAATTGTTCAGGGACTTAAACGGTTGACCTTTAACCACGTCATATTTACCCCGCAACTTCTAAAAGTACCCATATTATGTTTTTAATTCCTCCCAGAGAATGTTCCTGGGTCAATCATCATCATTATTACTCAAATAGCGCTATATAATTATAGCTACATTACGTTTTTTTCCATAATCCCTAGTAACACTAAAGCTACCAAGTAAGGATGTTGAGGTTATCAGCGTAATGATCTAGCTTTCAAAGCTCCTGAAATGCTTCTGGTGTTCAAAACCCAAGAGAAACATATAATTCATAGTGTCATTAGCTAATTTTATATTCACCTTTTGTAGGAGCATTATTATAAGAAATTCTCATTTGATAGCATATATTTCTCACATCCTTTCTGTGTCGCACGTATTGATTCGTTCAGCAATGGATTGTAAATTATGGCTACGGTCATGTACATGAATATCGTCGTGTGCTGAGGATTAGTGGCAATTTAATCGGACACTTTCCGAACTCCTAATGTTCAGGCACATACCGACCATGCTGATTTACTTCCATTCTCCCAATCACCGGCGTCAAGTCATCAAAAGTGAACCAGTGCAGCATCTATTGTCCCACGTACCCAGTCGGCTGTGTGACTTGTCCCGTTTTCGGTGACCCTTGAGTTCCACTGGCTGATGATTCAGCATCTGGAATTGCTGCAGACTAAAGTACGTCTCTGACATACTCAGGTATGGCTGGATATGTCAGCAGAGAGGCACTGTGATGTCACGCCACGAAAGACACAGACGTTGTTAGCATGTGTCAGTCATCTGGACATAACAAGCCACATGTGACTAAATTCCTAACAAAGGTAGAACACCCCCCCACCCCCCCATACTATTTGAAATCTAAGGATAGGCTGCCTGGATAAATTCCCTAGAAGTGACGGGTGAATCCGTGAGCCCACGCACAGGCTAACACAGCGCAGGTGAAATCAGGGCCACGCACAGACATACTCCTTACATGTGAACCACTGGCATTCCAGGAGATACAGCACTGACACCGGGAAAGCGTAGCGCCCCCTGCAGGACTAACACATTAAGTGTCTGCTAAATTATGGCCCTCCCACCCCACACAAAGCTCTGCCCCCATGCCATCTACCCCTCCTCCACCTGCCTCAGGAAACTCGAGGCACTGACTTCCCACTAGGGATGGGTATTGGTAAGAATTTATTGATCCCATTGCCATTATCAATTCTGCTTATCGATCTGGTTCTTTATCGATTGCCTTATTTACTTTTGACCCAATCTTCTATGACGAAACAAGGTTCGCAATCTGCACAGGTTTTCAGCATCAATACAACTGCTTTATTATCTGAGATCCCAAACAGAATGCTGCCTACAGGTCAGTGATTTTGGTGCTGTAAGACCGGCAGCTACACAACTGTGACCAGCATGTGAACAGCCTGTTGCTCCATCACTGTGAATTGAATTATAATGCTCCTTTTCTAATTTGCAATCGATGTGCACCTGCCGGCATCGGCAAAGGATAAACTCAGAGGCGTACGATTCCAATACTTTGGAAAATTTGGAACCGATCCTCAAGTGGCACTGGTTCCCAATTTCCATCCCTACTTCCCACCAATGTGACTGGGGGTCAGTAGCCCTACCATGCACCCTAGAGGACATTCCCCAGCATTGCACACAAAGGCCACAGCCACCCCGACCCCCCTCTAAGCATAGGAAACACAAAGGTGACCAAACAAACACACAAGTTTCACCTAACCAAGCCGGTATCACCAGTAATATCCCAGTTGGACATTCTGAGTCAAAACATTTTGCCGAGGATTGACTGAGATCTATGGGCAAACCAGCACCTGGCTCTCCATCCACCAAGGACCAGTGGGTGACTTTCAATTTTGAAAGTCGCTGGTGGCGAAGGGGTGGTAGTGGTTTTGAGACACAACACATAGTGTAGATGCACCATGAGAAGCAAATACGTGTGAATTCCCAAAGTTATACCTGTTTTTTTTTTTCTTATAGAAAGGAAAACATGAAAACGATTCCATGAGTGGAAACCCCTGGAGCCACTCTGGCTCACATAAATAAAGTTAGTGGCAGAGGGACACCCCCCCCGCCAGTAAAGGCACAACTGAGGGGGCAGTGCTCTGTCAGCCACAGGAAGAATCCAACTGAAACAGCAAAAGGGAAGACAACAGTGCACTTCACACCTGCGGAGAACACTCAAGTTTTATGTGCTATAAACCCACAGACAAGAAGCCCCTTTGAGGTATTCAAAGCCTTGTTGGCCGGAAGAGGGGGCTGCGTTTTAATTACACCGTGGGAGCACACTGGTCCGCTGTCACCACAGCACCGCCTGGCACACATGACAGGAAGTGCCAGTTTGAATGATTCACCATTCCTGTAAATCGGGCCATGATGCAGTAATGGTCTACACATTAGCACTGAGCTAACAGTGATGGCCCGAGCATTAGCGCTATGCTAACAGTGATGGCATGCATGTTAGCGTCATGCTAACTTCGACGGTCCGCACATCAGTGTTGGGCTAACAGTGGTGGCACTTGGAACCGTTGCTTGGTAATAAAGTGCCTCGACCCAAAGTCTGCTCACTCAGGTAATGCTGAAAGATTTGATTGAGACCTTGTAATGGTCTGCTCCTTTCAGATGGAAGGTCAGTCTTGCTAGCACTCACAGACTCAAAGAATGACTCAAAGAGTCCCGCTTGGGAGTCTCCAATCCCAGTCACTGACACCCACCTATCGCCACCCCCCCAAGACCAAGATTAGGCCACTGACCCATATTGCCTCCATCTTTGGGGCTATACATTCTGCTCATGGTTGGTGATTTACCCAATTGTGGGGCCCTTCCAACCCCAAAGGATGGGTCGCACTGATGCATCACACAGTGGCAACAATGGGAGTAGAAGACAATTGATTGCTTGGGAAGCCACGCCCCTTCAGGGTCCCAGCAGCCACTGTGACACGTCAGAAACAGATGACCAGGTATCATGTTCTCTGCCTCAATGACACGGCCGATGTAGGAATTCGGAATCCGAGGGGTTAATTAAAAACCCTGATGACACTCAGCAATAAAAAAAAACACTTTCAGAAATTACATAAAGGCAACAAACAGCTGAAAACTTTGGGCACACGCTTGTGTTTGCACTTTCCAAATGCAGCAGGCTGGGTGACAGAGCGGCGCAGCGGACAGCGCCGGCCGTTCAGCGTGGGCGGCGTGAGAGCCACTCAAAGGGCGCAAACGCAGGGGTGTGCAACCGAGGGCAGGACGGCGGGAAGGACGATGGCGGGGAACAGCAGCGGAGAGTGCCCTGCACATCCACCCGGCCACGCTGAAACGGTGATCAGGCCTGGCTGGAGAGCAGCTGGAACCAGAGCCGGGAGTCAGCTTCCACCTTTACGGTGCATTTCTGTTTGGGGGGGGAATTATAATTAATCTGACACCTAAAGGGAGACCTAAGTATCTGCGGGGGCTCTCCACCCACATCAGTGGTTTGGATGATGGGGTTGGGGGAGAAGAGATGAGAGAGACAGGGAGAAGGAGGTGGGAAAGAGAGAAAGATGGGGGAGACGGAGTGATGGTGGGTGATTGGAGCGGGGGGCGAATTGAAGGTAGCAGAGTCACATGGGTGGAGGCCCCCCCTTCGGCAAATGGTGAGGTGGTGCCACCTGTACTGCTCCCTCATGTGCTCGTGATGGTCCATGGAGTAAGAGACAGTAGTGTTGGGGGAGGGGAGGTCACGGCTCCACAGAACAGCTGATGGGGTCTGGGGGCGTGTGGTGGTGTGGTGCAGGCGGCATGGCAGGTGATGGGTGATGGGTCGAACTCGCATGAGCCGCACCGTCAAATCCACGGGCGCTGGGGAGCCACCAATCAGGTCGCACTGAATAACCGGGGAGCAGCAAGCATGACGGGGGCACGGAGAGGACGCTGCTGTGTGCAAAGTTACCTTCAGGAAGCCAGACACGCCATTCTCAGGGGACACCAGGAATAGGCGAGAAATCCCACATGGGGGTGGCATGGAGTACGGGTTTGGGGGGGGGCACACAGGCACACACTGAAAAGCCCAGTTATGGAAAAAAGAAAGACGGCGTAGGCGACCTGCAGGAGTCAGCAGCAGCAGCGTATGAGGATGAATGCTCTGGAAAGTTCTGGGGGGGTCGATGATATCATCAGTGCTGCGTCACCATGGTGAAAAAACAGCAGCAGTGTGGGCAGGAGTCTGACTGGCTGGGCGAGCAGCTCCCTGTGCGTCTACGTACGTCTGCAAGTGCCTGCGTGCGAGTCTGCGTGCGTCTGCAAGCGCCTGCGTGCGAGTCTGCGTGCGTCTGCAAGCGCCTGCGTGCGAGTCTGCGTGCGTCCGCAAGCTCCTGCGTGCGAGTCTGCAAGCGCTTGTGTATGTCCACGTGCGTCAGCAAGCGCCTGTGTGAGAGTCTGCATGCGTCTGCAAGCGTCCGTGTGCATCCGCATGCATCTGCAGGTTTCACTGTCTTCCAGGGGACGTAACTACATAAAAGGACCCATGTGGCGGAATAGAAAAAAAACAATTAACACTCCAACAATTAAACGCTTCCCTCCTTTTTAATATTCTGATCCATTAGTAACTTGGAGTTCTGAATTTTAATTAAGAAAACATTACATCGAATGAACACAGTGACACAGACACACAAAGAACAAATAAGAGCGATGATTAAGATGAGAGGACAGCACAGAACAAAACAAAAAAAAAAAACTAATCTGATTTTTAAATAAAACCTCACTTCTGAATAAAACATGTAACTCTCAGTGATGTATTTACAGAGTCTTTCGAATGAAGCCGAAACACAGAGACACCTTCCAAAATGCAAGTGGAACGTTTTGGAAACAGGAGGCCACACGCAAGCAAGGTTTCCATGTCCCTCCAGTCAGTGACTCCGAAAGTCGAAGCACTTAGTCATTGGGAAGTGCGGCTGTCAGCAAACCTAGCTTACACACCACAAACAATACTGAGGGCTCAGCAGAACACTCAATATCTCACCCAACCTCTGCGATTACGGCTGGCGCGGAGGTTGCATAGACTTCCTGCTCTGGGCTGTTCCACTGGCTTGTATTCCTTGCAGTGGCCAGTTGGTGGAGCAGCAGCTAAAGATGTACACTGCATTGAACCCATGAGAGACCAGAGTGAGTCATAAAACACCCAGATGCACAAACGAGTAGAAATGACAGCTTTTGAGGTGAGAGTGTCAGCAGCTTAAATGAGCCGAGCGTCTCAGAAGAAGCAGGGGCTTCAGAAGCCGCCCTCTCCAGCTGTCCTTAAGCACTTGGGGGTGTCTCATGCATAAAAGACTGGGAAGTCCACAGTGACCGCAGACAGCCAGATATGCAATCAGCAGAGAGAGCCTGGCAGCCACCAACCCCTCATTGCGGGCAGCCTGCTAAATTAGAGCCCCGATCAGCAAGATTGCCCTCGAGTTGTGAGTTGGATGATTTTCTGGTTGATTCCGAGGGGGAGAAGAGTGGTCTTGGGTCCTTGGGATGAAAAACTTGGAAGACAGGAATCAGGATATTTCAACACCGAGAAGAGGCAGGGTCAAGAAGTGAGACTGGGGCCCAGAGCGCCCCGAATCTCGGCACACGCCAAATACTGCGAGGATGACGCGGGCTCATCACAGCAGCTCAGAACCCCATGCCAGCTGCAGCCCAAACATGGCAGGAAAACGCGGGCCACCATTGTCACAGGTGGGGAGACAAATGGCGCCCCTCACAAACTGTCCAAAGGTGAACGACATGGGCAGCGCCCACCAGCATCTCTCTCAATGGTGTGAGGTTGTTCCGATCACAAGATCTGATGGGCCTGAGTCTGGCAGTGATGGGAAAGGAACTGGGCCGCGAGTCGCCCATGAAGAAGGGAAGGAAAGGAAATAAATTACCACTGAAGAAACAGTCTATTGAGACTTTAATGTCGTGATTTGCATCGCATCTGAACAGTTTCATGCTTAGTCACCACAGGTACATGGTATTTAACTAGCTGTTGAAAAGGGAATTGCATTTTTGCACATAAAATTTAAGACAACAGTCATGTGGTGTATTATAAAACAACACAAGCCGAGAGACCTGTGTCGCTCACTGCTTGGCTGGATTCGGACTGATGTGGACCAGCGCCAATTCACAAACCCCCACAAGGCGTGTCCCCCGTCACCAACCGAACCTGGCAATACCCCAGTACCCCCTGCCCCCGCCGGGATAAACAACTGCCAAAAAAATTAAGCCCCAGTGATGTCGGAGAGCGGGGGGCACGGAGATGGCGTGGGCATGAGCACCAGTGGGATGGAGATGCTGGTGGGAGAGGAAGAGAGACCGGAGCACAGACTTCCCCACCCACCCACATTAGGACAGCTGAGAAGCACTGTGCTCCCCGCACCCCATGTGGGCAGAGGGGCCGAGCTCCCCACTGGGAAGCTCTCTCACATGCTGTCACACACACACACACACACACACACACACACACACGCACACGCACGCAGTCGTGTAGTCATATCTTTGTGGGGACTGCTCATTCATTTCTATGGGAAAAATGCTAATGCTAACTATGACAACCTTAACCCCCACCCAGCCCTAACCCTAACCTTAAGTAACCAAGCAAAATACAAGAATTTTTGCAGTTTTAGTTTTAGCAGTTACTGATTTTTATAAAATAGAGTTTTCCTTTATGGGGACCAGGAAACCGGTCCCCATAAGGGGAAAAAAACAGATATTTATCACATTATGGGGACATTGTGTCCCCGTAAGGATAGGTATACCCACTCACACACACACACACATATTCATGTATTCATATCTTTGTGTGGACACATTCATTTGTATGGGCATAACCATAATCCTAACCATGACAACCTAACCCCCTACCCAGCTCTAACCTTAACCATAAGCAACCAAACAATATTTAAGAGTTATGGCATTTTTAATTTTCTTTATTGCATGCACAGATTTTCATGAAATTGAGGTTATCATTGTGGGGACTGAAAAAATGTCCCCACAAGATAAAAACTTACAGGCTATTATCACAATGTTGGTAAATCTGGTCCCTCCACTCTAATAATTACAAAAACACAGACACACACACTGCATAACAATGGAAATGTTGCATGGGCAGGTCCAAAAAAGCATGGACTGTAATTATAAGGTTATTATAGGCCAGCGGGATGGCTGCAGCGAGCCAGAAATATTTTGTGTGTGTGGGGGGCTGGGGAGGTAGGGCGGTTGTATCTGTCTAATCTATGATGCTGTTGAAGTCCAAGACATGACAGCGTAGGGAAGAAAAGCCTCATTCAGTTAGTGTCTGTGACTCCAGACCGTCAAAATCTCTTCAGCGATCACAGATCGGCGACTGAAAAACAGGCTTCCTGTGGGCCGATGCGGGTGGGTGTCGCTCGCGGGGGCCACCGGGGCTCGTTAACCGTATGTAGTCAGGCGGGAAAATGGTCCTGGCTCCCATCAGCGGGGGCCGGCCTGTAAGACAATGACAAAACTGCATCAGGGGGGTAAAGGCTGTTTCCTAAATTGGCAGCGTGTTGTTTACACCATTTCTTGGCTTTGCTGTTTACTTCTGCATTAGGAAATGCGAGTCAGTTTGTACAGAGAAACTGTGGCAGAGGTGAGCAGGTACACAATAAGGTTCCCTTAAGATCATTAAAACCAAAACTACACCATCAAGAGGAAGTTCCAGCTCTGATGACTCACTCAGACCTGCCACCGTGCTTCCTCACTCATACTCACATCCTCACAACCAAGGAGGGGAATAGCTTCAAACACCAACATTACAACTGTTGTTACAAGAATTTTCTTGTATGACCGTGACTGTTTCATCCACAGGGTGCCATCAAACTCTGGCGACTCACTGAAAGTTTTCCCCAAAACGTACCTGATTTCAGGGGTCAAGAACGGGCTGTTTTCAGGTATATATGCTACACCAGCCCTGCCTTACATCCCAAGAAGGCCTCAATGCATATAAAAGGAACTACTTCCGGTTTCTCCCTTCTGTTGGATAAATGGGGATTTAAGGACCTTCGTCTCTATGGTCGATGTTAAAACATTCTTTTGATCACATGACCTTACATCAGGCCCAACACATGGACTGACGGCAGCTCAATTTTTATTTGTCTTTTATTATGTTGTGCTGGCGCATGCAGCTGTGTTTCCGGCTTCTTGAGATGCAGTGGAAGAGGCTCTGTGTCAGTGGTGCTTGACAAGGCAATTTCAGGGGAACAGTTACTAGTTCAGTTTTGTTCATTTTATAATCCCCTTTGCGACATTAAAACTATTGCTTCAGTTACCCAGATGCATAAATATATAACCAAACAAAGATCTTTATTCCTATCCATTGAGTAACAACAACAGTAATGTAGAGGAAGTGGCAAGGTCATCAGCACTTAGAGTCGTGGGTGGAGGGGAAGCTGGAGAGTTGGGGAGATTGTTGAAAGTGAAAAATAGTTTGTTGTCTGGGGTGATATTGATCGTGTTCTGGCAGTAGGTGGTTTTAGCAGCAGTGATGATAGCAGAAAAATGATAAAAAGTGACTGATACTCAACCTGATGCAAAGGGTCCCTGGCTTTCTGCCATTTCCTCTCAGCCCTCTTGAGTTTTACTGTTTCCTACAGAATGTGCTGCCAAGGATGAGATGGTTGCGATAATACGGTTTTGGAGGGGAGGAGACCTGAGGGGGTTAGGGCCTGAGGGCGGGACAAGGCAGAGTGTACCAGAGGCTTCACTGGCACCTGCTGAACAGAGCCTCAGAAGAAGGAGAGGCAGAGGAGACATGCAGAGAGACAAGTAGGGGAGGGGGAGAGATGGTTACAGCTGAAGGAGGATCAAAGAGGCGAGATGGATGAAGATGTAGGGAGTGAGAAGGTGAACTGAATAAAAGCCTCGATCAGAAACATGGAGAGCGGCTGTCTGTCATGCAGACAGATTTCAGGATGAGGTCCAGTGCAGTGCGGAACCTCTCCAGGACAAATGAGGTGGAAGTGGGTGTTCAAGCACCCAAGGATGACGAATGGTGAGCCATCGCGGGGCAGGACTTGCAACAGCCTGCACATTTCTTCAGAAAAGTTACCTAGTAATTCTGCCCTGTGACAAATGGCAACAATATGCAGTTTATCAGGGTTAGTAATAACAATGGTATGGTGTTCAAATGGAGAGTTATCACATGGAACATTAACCACACAGACAATGGGTGCGGGTTGTATGATTGTAACTCATATTTACAAATGCAAACAATGAAAAAAAAAAATCAAAACCGAATTACAGTAAAAGATCCGGTACCTGGTATCCGGTACCAGGTCCTGCAGGATAGTTAGATGTTCCGCTTGAAAAAAACTCAATTGTAACACATTTCTTAGTCATACTTTAATCTTTTTATACACACACACACTAAAACAAAAAATAAAACAATGGGGTGATGTCAGATGAAGTCCCATATTTGATATAACACAAGAGATCACAAGGTAAACGATGATGGAACAAGGGGAAAGACTACTAAAGTGTGTCGCTCTGTAGGTATGCATAGGAACTGACATACAGCTCTGGAAAAAATTAAGAGACTGTCAGGGTCAGTGCCCTTCTGATCCTGCCCTTTGTGTCTCTTCCCTGTTTGGGCAGCAGGTGTCACTGGTCATCCCATCTTGTCATTCTTTGTCTGATAATCCTTGTGTGTTTTCCCTGCTCCCCACACCTCTGCTTAACTCACCAGATTGAGTATGTGGCTCTGACACTAATTTCCATCAGTTTTGAGGCTGGCCAATGACCAACCTCAAAAGTTATTCCTATTTGTTTAGTTTTCTGTTCCCCAGTGTTTATATTCCTGTACTTGGTTCACCATCCCTGTGTTCTGTTCAGGTTTTATTTTGTACCTTTTGAGTTTGTAATTAATTAGCTTTGCTTTGTATTCCCAGTATCAGAGTAATGTCTATGTAATGCCTATGAAGCCTCGTAGTTCTGTGTTCGTCTTGGTTAAGCAGTTCCACCTGTTGCTTGTTAATCTCTGTTCTTCTTGATTGGTTGTTGTGTCGCTCCTTCTCCCTCATTAGCCCAGTTTGGTCTCTTGTGTCGCTTAGTTTTTCCTGTATATGTAGTCCGAAGTTCTTTTAATTTTTTTCCCAGGGAGTTTCTGATCCCTTGTGGTCCTTTTATTTGTGGTTGCCAGTGGGTTCTGTTTTTGCTTAATAAATTCCTTTTGACTCGGAGCCACTAAGTGAATTTTCTTTTGGTTTTTCCCACCTGCACCATGCCCTCCTGCTCCCGTAACACAGACCACAGCACATTTTTTAGAATCAAGCCAGGACCTTCTTTGTGTACTATTTATAATTTTATAACATGAAATGGGACAAAATTAGTGTTCTTCCAGACATTAATCAGCATTGATGGATAGCAGTTGCAAGAAAATTGTGGTTTGGAGTGTTTGTTTCTTTTCCCTATCGAGTTTTGTGAACATAAAAAAAATTAAGTGAACATCAATCACTTTATCTTGATGACGAAAGACTAGCTTTTTAAAGAAGATACTTAAAAACTCTGATATATACCATGGCCCCTTTATACAGACACGCTATTCCATAATCACTTATATTTACATTTAGCATTTACATTTAACAACGCGTGAAGCAGGTGCTTTTGTCCAGAACTACGTACAAATGAGGTAAACAGCACCTCCCACACATACATGATGTCAAGGATTCAACTAGACATACGTGCAGCTAGGCTGAGCTTCCAATGAATGTCCATCTACAGTTGTAAACAGTATCTGATATTATAGAGGGTCATAGACACAAAGAGGAGGAACATCTTGAATAGGGTGCCAGTCGATCACAGAACACGCACAGAGTGAAACCTGGAGATGCCTTTGGCTAACTGCAAGTTTTGGACTGTGGAAAATAGAGGACATACACACAGCACAGCGCTGGGGGGGTTTTCCTAGTCTGGATATCTGAGGCTCGGGGGCAGACTAACTTCTCTGGGGCCCCTAGGCTGACATGGATAGAGGGCCTCCTAAGGGGGCCAGTCCAGCTATTTTTGGAAGCTGAAAGAGGGAATTAAAAGGATGGAACATGAAAAATATGCTAATAAATGCATGGGGTGCAAGCAGTAAGACTTACCAATCAGTGTGGGGTGGGAGTGCTGTCAGTAAAATTTGCCAGTCAGATGAGGGGGTGTATCATGCCAGCAGATTGATATTGCTAGAATTTAAATGATCATATTATCTTATATCCATAAAAGTAACTTCTGCATAAAAGTGACTTCATTGGCCCCCTCGTTTTTGGGGGCCCAGATGGCTGCCTACCCTTGCCCTATGCTAAGTCTGCCAAAGGCTACTGACTAAGTAGCTAAAAGCTAACTATATCCATCCATCCATCCATCCATTTTCCAAACTGCTTATCCTACTGGGTTGTGGGGGGTCCGGAGCCTATCCTGGAAGCAATGGGCATGAGGCAGGGAACAACCCAGGATGGGGGGCCAGCCCATCGCAGGGCACACTCACACACCATACACTCACACACCTACGGGCAATTTAGCAACTCCAATTAGCCTCAGCATGTTTTTGGACTGTGGGGGGAAACTGGAGTATCCGGAAGAAACCCCACGACGGCATGGGGAGAACATGCAAACTCCACACACATGTGTGGACTCGAACCCGGGTCCCAGGGGTGTGAGGCAACAGTGCTAACCACTGCACCACCATGCCGCCCCCAGCTAACTATATGACTTGCATTATTGGATGCATGAGACATTTTCTCATAAGAGATGCAAATGACAAAATATACACATAAATATGATAGAAAAATAAAAGACATTATTAACCATAAATCCATAGGAAAGAATGAATTTTGCAGGACTTTTGAACCATGGTAACGTTTAGCCAGCTACTGATTCACAGATAATCTGTTAGCATCATCAGTTTTTTAAATGAAATAATGTAAGACATACATTTACACAGGAGTTTATTTTCCCTGTATAGTGACTGAATGAAAACAGAATGTACATTTATGTTTATAAAGAAAACAGAAGCATAACTTAGCCATGGCCCCTCGCATATTAGTAGCAAGTAGTTTACAAAATGGCCAAAGGGAAGCGTGTGTGTGCACGAAGGAAAATACCGTGAGGACATATCAATTCAGTAAATACCAGTACATTTGTTTTTGCTTTACAAAGTAGTTTTCACTGTCTGCATGTGTGACTGAGAGCCTGTTGTTGTAAAACCTTGTATTATATAGTAATATAAATAGAACTTTGCTTGAGAATATAGCAAGTAACTATGTCTTGCTGTTAACCACATAGTTCTTGTGCTTCTCAAAATTCAGATAAAACCCAGATGAAGCTGCTTAGAATGGAAAGACCACAAACTTTGTATCTGACTTGCTTAGTTTAGGTGCTAGACATCCCACGCATTCGCTCCCATGGGTCTAGACATTTTTTATGCCCCTCCTACCCCCCTGAAATAGATACACAGTATACGAGGTACCCACCTGCATGTTTTACAACATAATCATGACAGCAGAGAGTGTCATTTTGTACGACGTTAATTAACCTCAAGTCACGTTACTGACCAGATGGCGCAAGTAAAAACTCCTACAAAAGAAAATAAAAAATCGTGAAGGATGACTCGTATAACTGATCTTTGCATTTAATTGCTTACAAATGATACATACAAATGACACTGAAAACATAAGAATAAGAGATAAACATTATGAGTATAATAAGGGACTATAGGAATATAGCTTAATAAGGGATCTGCATCATGTTTAAGGAACAAAAAGTTGACTCAAAACTGAAACTTCAAAACAAATCAGGCAAATGTGTCAGAATAAACCAGCTAGTGTATACCATTCATATTAATGGTCACCAGGGGGGCAGTAGGGTCATGGATACCCTGGCAGATTCAGGGGGGGCAGCACTTTACAACGGGGCCCTTGAATGCATAGAATTATTATTGTATAATGTAAGGGGGCGGGTGTTACGTTTGCCGGTGAGCAGGTAAGGTGCACGGGCAGGCAAGTAGGCAGAAAGCAGGCAAGCAGGCGGAATATGGGGATAACGGGGATTTATTCAAGGTACGGGGACCAGGAAACATCGGACATAGACTAACATCAACGACAGACAAGAAACTGAGGCAACACAGGGACTGAAATAGACAAGACAAAGAAAAATAACAAGGTACAGTTGGGTACGATCGGGGAAGCACACGTGGATAATCAGGGGGGCGTGGCACACACGAGGATCATATAAGCCGGGCATGACAGCAGGGGGGGGCCCTAGTAGGCCCGTAATGTCTAGCTATGCCTCTTCCCCTACCTCTTAGGCACAGCCATCAGCAGTGTCTGACTGCACTCAGAGGTTCACTTACCCTGGCAGCTACATGTCTCTGGTGGCTCTTCCTATGTAGTCAGCAGACGGATTGGGACAGGATGGGGGGTCATGAGGTCACTGGAAAGGGGCATGTACCGCTCTCGATATCTTTGTATGAGGATGAAGGTCCAGGTCTTTGGAGTCCTGGTGCTTCCTGTCTTGCTGTAAGGCTGTGAGACATGGACACTATCCACTGACCTGAGATGAAGACTGGACTACTTTGGAGAATCCTTGGGTACCACTGGTTTGACTTTGTGTTGAATGAGCGGTTGCTAGAGGAGCCCGAATGAGGCACATTACCTGCATTGTGAGGGAGCATCAGTTACAGCACTACGGCCATGTGGCGTGTTTCCCTGAGGGTGATCCAGCTCGCAGGGTCCTCCGGCTGGATCAGGCCAAGGGGACGCCCATGTAACACCTGGCGGCAGCAAATAGACGGTCATTTCTGGAGGGTGGAACTGGACCGCGTGTCCGTCTGGGGGACTGCTATCCGGGATCCCGAGGTGTCTAGTCATGCGGTGGGTGCAGCAATGCACTGCACTAGTGCATGCTCCCCAACCCTTTCCAGTGTTACACAACTTGTAGGAACCATTTTTCCTCACGAACGTCAACAAACAAAGGTTCTCGCTCCTTAGAGTGATCACCTGAGAGAAGATTCCAAAATCATTCCTGGCTCCTGGAGACTTAGGGTCTTGTTATCGCCCAAATATACTGCTACGTGGCTTTACAACCAGAATCCATTTCATAATGTCCCCTTATTAATGACTGAACAATTTCAGATATACATGGACAAAAATATTGACACTTTCAGCAAGTATCACACAATTTTTAATAAAAATAAGCTGAAATTGATAAAAATATTTGGTTTCCACAATTCCTTACTTTTTTGTAGAAACCTTGATTTTGATTCTGAAATTAGAACATCACCTTAAATCAGAAAATAAACTGAAATTGCATTGACGATATTATTGACACCCTGTATCCTACATATGCTATAAATGAGTTTCCTGAAAATCATTCTGTGCAAATGACACTCTTGTCTGACATTATTACACATCCGGCTGCTGCTATCCAGGACTAATGGGTTAATTCCCACATGATGCTCTTGGCAAATGGCCACAGAACCACCATAGAAAGTTTCAAAAAAGATCTCATAAAGGCTTCTCTATCAATACTGAAAGGGGAGGACTGTGATGCCCAGGGTAAAACCTCTTTGCAAAATGGCTCAATAATACCCAGTATAACAATTTGGAAATGACAGAGCATGTTGTTATCGGTAACTACTCTCAGAAAAAATGGGTAAAAATTCATACCTTTGCTTGTCACTGGGGCTGTACCCTTGTAATTGTACCTTTTAAGGCAGAGGAATGGACTCCCAAAGGTACAAACAGCATTAATGTATCGTCAATGGTACAGAGTCCATTTCTGTAACTTAAAAGGTAGAATTACCTGCAGCTATAAGGGTACAATTGGCAGACCCTTGAGGATACGGCCCCAGTAACAAGCAAAGGTAAATCTTTTATCCTTTTTCTTGAGAGTGCATAGCAAACTTGTGACTAACAAGGAGTCTTGATACTGCAAGAGTCCTACTTCCATAGAAAGTTACTCACTTACTGTATGTCCTTGCTGTTGACTGAGGACGGCCTACAAATCCTTGGTACTTACATGACAATGAGTGCCAGCCATTTGCAGCTTTTCATTTACGACTGTTATTTTTAAGGTACTTCCACTAAACCGAGACCATTGATTAACTAAATCGTGTGTAGGAACCAAGAACTTCCATTGAACCACCCTCCATATCTACAAAACCCATGAATGACTTCAGCTTCCTGAAAGCAGTAGGAACCGATTATGATGGAATTTTTCTTGTGCCTGTTTTAACCCTACGGGCTGAAATCTGTTATTCCAGTAAATAAGCAGAACCACTGAAGTCAGGAGGTCAGTTTCAAAATCACATTTGACCAAATGATGTTCTGTGTTTGGCCAGTGTTTATTCTGAGGGAATGTTCAGCCTCTTGAACATCGGTGAAAGATATTGCGCAGTCCTGATACTAATTTGCACTGATGCAAGCTACTGCCATGGCGTGCCTTACATTCCGCAAACTGCTACTGAGTTACATCAAGTTATCTTAGACATACAGACATTGGATGTCTTACGAGGAAATTACCCAAGATGCTCCAGCTGACTTATGTTGAGAAAACAGTAAACTGAAGTGCATTCCCAAACATGTTGCATTGTTCTTCATGAAGAAAATAGAGAATCGTCCTTGGGTTCATAGTTAACAGATGTTCCATTGAGGTTTATAAAATCTGTATATTTCTGTCTAGGTTCTTGTGGGCTACTTTTTTCCCCTGTTATCCTCAGTTAGAATCCGGCAAATAGCTCTGAGATTGACCTCCTATCACTGTTGCACGCGGTTTCTGTTTTTCTGTTCTCACTTTTAGACTTTCCATATCATCAATGTTCTTTGGAGTTTTTCACATCTTTGCTGGCCTAGAAGCCTGATATTGGCGCTGGGGGGGGGGGGGGGGGGGGGGCGGCCGCCGCGGGGGGGGGGGGGGGGGGGGGGGGGGGGGG
>JAODJX010000001.1:7781177-7791301 GCA_026776945.1 Isichthys henryi | reverse complement strand
GCACGGGGTTTATGTTTTTCGTGTACCAATTTTTCCCTTTCCATAACATAAATGTTCTTTGGAGTTTTTCAAATCTTTGGGGGCCTACAAGCCTTTTTTTGGCTCGGCCCCCCCCCCCCCCCCCCAGAAATAAGGGAGCGGTTGTTCCTCCTGGGTCTTACATTGGCTTCTTTTTTTGGCAATCCTTCTATCTCGCAACATTCCAGCTGGAATTTTGGTTTTACTGAGATCTCCAGTGTCTCCAGACAGTGTCTCCAAAGAGGAGTGATGCAGAAAAGAGGATGGGGAGGGAAACTGGTGTCTCCATCGGACTTTCCTTGGCAGGGATTCGAAACGACTTTGTTGAAACAGCTGTCGTGGGAGCTATCAAAAGAAAGCAGCTTCCTTCTTTTAATAACTGCTTTGCTGCTGCCTGGCTCCTGTGTCCTTCTTATAACATACATGATTGAACACAATTTTCAATTTGTTCTGGAGGGGGTTTGTCTTATATACATTCAGCAAGTGCTGCCTGCTCTTTTTAGAACGAGAGCCTATGTCCATCTTTCTGGGAACACAGTTTCTGGTTCTGCTCACTAAGGCCACCAGGAAGTCACACCTTTAAATATACAGCTTCTTTAGTCTGATACTGAAACCCTCTGGGAAACTGACACCTCTGATAGCTCTTTAAACCCAATGCTGACATCAGTCATATAAATCATAAACTCACACATGTGCATCACGGAATACGATTTATGGGACATTCTTATACATTCAGGTGTGACATGACTTCCGTTTTACTTCCTTTTCTCCTCCATTTCGAAGTAAGCTTCCTTTTTTTAAATCAATGTCTACCTCTGGCAGAATCTCCACTCAGCCTGTGCGTCATTACAAAAACTGCAGAATGTTCTTTAACACCATAGGCTTCTAGTGATCTGACTCAGCACTATTATTTTAACATTATTAACACATACATAGGACCTATTATGCTGCATTATGTTCTCAGTGTATATTTATTGTATGTCAAATACAATAAAAATGCATTTCATAAGTCTTTGAGGTTAATATCTATGCAGTTTAACACAATAAACAAATTGGCATCTTTATTACGATGTGTATGCTAGATAAAGTCGTCTGGAACAGAAGCAACATTTTGAATCTTGGGCACTTTGAGATGCAGCTCTATAGGAATTATTGAAAATCATAATCTTTGTAACAAAGGGTGAATATTAATCGAGGTGTGGTTGGAAAGAACAAGCATCCATGCAAGTCTGGATAACTACAGGAGCCTTTAATTCGCCTATTGAAGTGTGTTTCTGTGGTGGGTAAGGCCAGTGCTCAGGCTAGTCAAGGCAAGACTGGGAAGTGAACTGCCATACCGTCACTGTCATTAACCCTCTGTTACAGGGGCTCGGGGTATTAAAAAAAGGTGAAATAACCTCGTGGTTGCAGACAGCTATCACAGCGTAAGGGCATTAGAAAGTAAAAGCGCTGCTAAAATTCTTAGCGTAGAGATTCTTAGCTAATAAATTGTTTCCATAAACTTCCCACATCTCTCATCTGCCTATAAACATGTTAGTAATTAATCTGCAGTACTTGCCGGCTTCCTCAACCTACCTACACAATCTTCTTGCGTAGCTGTAATATTTATACAGTGTTACAGGCAGAAGGGGAAGCTGGGGGCGGAAGCTGAGGGCGGAAGCTGAGGGGTCCTGAGCACCCGCTCGTCTTGCCCAGACTGTTTAACGTGAGCTTGTGCGTGAGCTGTTAAGGTACTGAGTCCCCCTCACTAACCTGTGAGCACTTGCCCAACATAAAGTCTCTGCACAGCCCTGATTACAGACATACAGAAAGTACATTATGTGGGAGTGACTCTCCAGGTATGACTATGCAAATCTTTGTTCTCACAGTGTATGCTGAGAGTGTTTTTCTCTGACATTTAAGTATGTCTATATAGTCAAATAAAAGCAATCAAATCAAGGATTTGATTTAAAAACGATTTGAAAGTGACCCATTGCAGTTAGAAAGATACCTATTGAAATAACAATAGTAACTGTAACTCAGACCCTGCTGTAAGAGGTTATAGAAAAATAATGTGACAACTGTGAGATGTGAATAAAAGGGAAATGGCAGGCTGTCTATGTTTGTCTGTGGACTGTCTGTAGCCCCCACCTCAATGAATGAAAACTGAATAAACCTGAAAAAGCCGTTAGAATGAGTGAGAGTACAAATAGGTCTGCAGTGCTTTACTGCTGTGACTGGAGAGACGGCTGTTTGTGCAGGTGGGAACAGAGCAGCTCCAGACTGGGCAGGCTTCAGGCATGTCACCCATTCCCGCTAAGACTATCTCCAGGAAAACAAGCCATTTTCCAATCTCTGTCTGTGTATCTGAGGAAAATGTGAGTCTTCTTATCTTGTGTTTTTTAAAAAGTAGAGCTGATGAGTTCTGATGGGTCATTGTAGCAAACTCTCGGCATATTATGCTGTTTACTTAGATGGTATGGTGGTTCATCGGGGAGCACTGTGACCTTGCATCTTCTGGGTCAAGTTTGTGTCTTCAGAATTGAAATTGTTGTTATTTTATTCCTCTCCATGAGACACACACAGACGGATGAGTTTGGGAAGGTCACAGCACAGTGTCGACCAACTGGGGTTGAAGGCCTTGCTCTAGGACCCAAGGGTGGCATCACTTCAGCATCCTCAGGATTTGAACTGGCAACCTTCTGATAAACAGCAAAGAGTCTTAACCCCCAGAGCCACACCCACCCCCATCTTCCACCAAATCCCTATAGCAGCGTTTCCCAATCCAGTCCGCATGGATCCAAAGTCGGTCCAAGTTTTTTGCAAAAATGTGGACTGTGTGTGGGTCTTAGAGGACCTGATTGGGAAACACTGCCCTTTAGACACTCATAACAAGTTCGAGTACTTGATGTTGGCTTTCAGAGCTGTTAATGAATCATCACCCACCTCCACCGAGTTCCTTATGAAGACCTTTATTTCACCTCACCCTTTTCAGTGAGAAAGCCAACTCGTCTTCCACATGAAAAAAAATCTACTTGGTGGCGGAATGAACTGACCAACCACGTATGTTCAGCAGAATCCCTCAATCCTCAAAAAACATCTCAAGAACCATAATTTCATGCAAAACCTGTACTAGCTCTGCCATACAAAGTCAAAACACCGTAACAGGATATTTGATCAAAGTTGAGTTACCACTGAAATACAGTCTCTTAAGCTCCATTTTATCTTGCGATAAAATATCGTAGTTCAGCTATGCTCAGTTTTGAGTAAATACACTATCATTTATCTACCTATTATACATACAGCTGCACAGTCAAAAAACGCTGAAGCTCATTTTCTCAGTTTGAGTGTCAGCACAGTTAGTTTGTTTTGTCTTCGTTGGACTGAACTCACCAGACTAGTGATCTTCTCAGTCTTTATCAGTTATCCCTTTTGGTCTCTAGGCAACATTAGATGTTCTTGCATTTTGCAAACGCCATTGTAGGAACCTAATACTAATGATGTTTTATTTTATTTTATTTTAAATTGTTCTGATGCTACATTTGTTGTGTCTACTTCCTGCCTGCGGGTGGCACTGAGCATATACAGAGGATAATCGATAAAGGGTATAAATGGTAATGTTCTACTTTAATGGATTTAATTAAAATACACCACCATGTTTACTAATGTATTGCATAGCTATTCCTCCCATGCTGACTTCACTCGTTACTGATCATTCACTGGCAGCTCAGCCAAGCTGCATTCCTACCTAAGTTGGCTTCCTGACTTCTGTATGCTTGTGGTGTATTATTTGACTCGCTTGTATGTCACTTTAAGAAAGACTATCTGCTAAATAAAGTAAATGCAAGTTTCTCCCTAAAGGTATGTTCTCTAGGTGGGTAGCTGCCTGCAAACTCCCCTTACTGTCTGCCCTGAGAAGGACTTAAATTTTGTGCAGGAATCTTGGTAGCTAGAGGGCCCTGGTTTTGGCAAAATCCTGCCTAAATGGAACTATATTGATATTTTCAAGATTCACCAGTGAGTCTAAAAAGCACAGGATGCAAGGCAGCATACAAACAGTTAACAGCTATCAGCAATTTAAGGACAAAGGATCATTTTTGTAATAGAAATTTCCTTATCCAGGATAAGTGAGTGGAAGATGGATCTTAAAAGTACTTAATAGCTGAAATGTTTCATAAGTGATTCATTTATTTTTTTAAATTTAGTTACATGGTATTATCATATTACACCTGCTCCCCTTTTAAAACCTGTGCTTACTCTATGTTGCACATAGGCAGAATGAAAGTGGATGGAGTACTCCCGTAGTCACACATAAAGGGGTTGAAGAGATGTGAGGGCAACCCAATGAATCAGCACAACAGATGGGATAGTCAGCATCATGGTTCTAGAATGTT
The DNA here is from genome assembly GCA_026776945.1 of Isichthys henryi. Taxonomy (NCBI): domain Eukaryota; kingdom Metazoa; phylum Chordata; class Actinopteri; order Osteoglossiformes; family Mormyridae; genus Isichthys; species Isichthys henryi. The sequence continues at coordinate 7,786,910 of JAODJX010000001.1, read as the reverse complement.
GGCAGTCATATACAGCAAATGGCCATCTAATTCCACTATTATTTACTTCAGCGTCTAGAGAATCCGATTTGCTGCGTCACAGTTACAATACATCACCCTTACTGTCACTCTAGTCCGCAGTGCTGCGACAAGTAGACTCCGCCTGTCGGTTATATTTTTGGGGCTTGATAAGAAACCATGAACTAATGGAACAGACAAGGGGGGGGGGCGGTGTGTGGTTCAGTAGGCTAAGCCTCTGTGCCTGTTGTTGGAAGGTTACCGCTTCAAGGCCAGCCTCTGCAAAACAGTCATGTCTGTGAGCCCTTGATCAAGGCCCGTAACCCCAGCAGCTCCACTGGCTGCCCATCACTGCCAAGCTCACCCTCACCTACCCATGTATCTGAGTGTGATACAGAGCAAAATCAGGTAGGCAAAAAGACAATTTCCTTCAATAAAGTGTCATTTTTTAGCAGGTAGTGGGGCGGCTTTTTTGAGCCTTCTGGGTTTACATTAAAAGAACTGGGTTTGTGTCTAAATGCTTGCAGATTCAAATCAAATTGGGAAGCACGTGTTGCACCATTAAGATAATCCCCTTTAAATGCTTCAGTAAAATCCATCCATCCATCCATTTTCCAAACCGCTTATCCTACTGGGTCGCGGGGGGTCCGGAGCCCATCCCGGAAGCAATGGGCACGAGGCAGGGAACAACCCAGGATGGGGGGCCAGCCCATTGCAGGGCACACTCACACACCATGCACTCACACACCATTCACACACACATGGGCAATTTAGCAACTCCAATTAGCCTCAGCATGTTTTTGGACAGTGGGGGGTAACTGGAGTACCTGGAGGAAACGCCACGACGACATGGGGAGAACATGCAAACTCCGAACACATGTGACCCAGGCGGAGACTCGATCCCGGGTCCCAGAGGTGTGAGACAACAGTGCTAACCACTGCACCACCATGCCACCCCTTCAGTAAAATCAAGTGATAAAATGTGAAAATAATTTTCTCAGTAGTATACCATAAAGGTTTTCCACCTTTTTAATTATAAAAGCCAATATGCAACAGAGCTGTTCCCTGCTTCCAGCACTCAAACTCCCCCACCACCCTTTGGATTATGAAGGAACCGACTGAGGTAGGTGCCATCTCTTCAGCAGGAACAAAGATTGCGTGTTTGACATTAGAACATGTATTTGAATTTGGAAACAGATGCACTGTGCATCTATTACAGATAAGTAGTTTTGGAAGATGGTCAATTAACAATTCATATGATATATGATTAGTACAGCAGTTAAAATATTCACGTTAAAGCATTACAATATCAAGTAATTCACAAATAGCATCTTACACCTCCAGCAGAGTCTAGCTAGTAAGTGAAGTTTTGGCAGCAGTGCAAATTCAGAATACAAAAACAAAGGTGAGAATTTAAGGCATCATGTAGGGATATCTCCTCCAATCGAGAAATGTATATCTGGTCAGAGTTACAAATGAAAATTAGCATTAAAGATTTTAGAACATTTTCAGCAGCAAATTTTAGAACAAAATTGAACTTTCATTAAACCATCTACTCTGAATCTTTTACTAAATTTTAGGAAGAGAAAAGGGGTTAATGTTGAAGGATTCTGGCAAGGTGCATTTTTTCAACATAAGGACATAAGGAGGCAGAGTTGGCTCTGGTAGGGTGCAAATTTGAAAATAAGGAGGTGGAGCTGGGTTCCAGTAAGGTGCGTTTTGGACATAAGGAGGCAGAGTTGCACTCCGGTAAGGTGCGATTTGGACATAAGCAGGCAGAGCTGGACTCCAGTAAGGTGCGATTTGGACATAAGGAGGCAGAGCTGGACTCCAGTAAGGTGCGATTTGGACATAAGCAGGCAGGGCTGGACTCCAGTAAGGTGCGATTTGGACATAAGGAGGCAGAGCTGGACTCCAGTAAGGTGCGATTTGGACATAAAGAGGCAGAGCTGGGTTCTGATAAAGTGTGATTTGGACATAAGAAGGCGGACCTGGGCTCTGATAAAGTGTGATTTGGACATAAGGAGGCAGAGCTGGGCTCTGGTAAAGTGCAATTCGGACATAAGTAGGCGGAGCTGGGCTCTGATAAAGTGTGATTTGGACATAAGAAGGCGGAGGTGGGCTCTGATAAAGTGCAATTCGTACATAAGAAGGCGGAGCTGGGCTTTGATAAAGTGTGATTTGGACATAAGAAGGCAGACCTGGGCTCCAGGAAGATGCGATTTGGAAATAAGGAGGTGGAATAGCACTCTAGCAAGGTGTGATTTAGACATCAGATGGAGCTGGGCTCCAGTCAGGTGCAATATGGACATAAGGAGGCAGGGCTGGGCTCCACTGGGATCAGTTTATATTTACATACTGCCTACGGCCATTGAGAAGGTAGAGCTAGCTCTGATTTTACCAATACCCCTCCCTATCTCACTCAGTTGTAGCCACCATCCCGCACTGCCTGCTCCCTCCCAAAGTCTCTACCCTTTGCATGCTCCCACTTTTCCCTGCAGCATGTATCCTGCTTGCCTTTCTTGCCACACCCCTGCCTTGAATTCAGGTATGTGGCATTAACCAGGCGTGTCGACACTGGCCTGCCACTGCAAACGTGCCCCGCAGTTCACTCTGAGTGACATGATCCAGCCCAGTTATGAGCCATAAGAAACAACTTTATATCCTCCATGAAACGTTCACGGATGTATAAAAACTGAATGATTTCTAATATATTCAGTATAACTCGGCACCTAAGATTTAAAGGAGCGTGGAGTATACTTCACTGTGGGGTTTTCTGTAGTTCTCCTCTTCCATAAATAATATCAGCAAAAGGAGGCTTGACCAAATATGACATAGTTAATCTCATAATTTTATACAGAAGCTGGAAACTACCACAGCAATGATCTGCCACATTTACTTTGTCATATACCTTTTATGGGAGAAACACATGCATTCAATTCATCATTTATGCTAGGCAAGATGTCTTTTTACATGTAATTCAAGTAAATAAATATGTACAGAAGCTTTCTTGTTTAGCTACTCTTTTTCAATTGGATTGCCAGAACATATAAGTTCAACCCAAAGTATTGATGTTCCCAGGCAACTCTGCACTACAAATCTTCAACTTCTGGCTTTGTACAATATCCCTGCCCTTTAACCCCATTAAATCAGTTTCCTTTTGGTAGTGCAGCCTTGGCCAGTATCTCTGGCGATAACAGAAATAGGAAGTGCAAAAACGTCATTCCGTCTGTTTGCGGTTCACATAAAAAAGAGACTTACATACTGTAAGCGTAAGAGTCGTGGCATAAGTAATAACAAATATAAAGAGCCTGACAGAAAAGTACCTTATTATTATTTATTTTGCTTAATGAAAAAGTGCAAAGCACACGAAGCATTAAAAAAGCCAGTTTATCTTCAACACTTAAGCTCATATGCCAACTCAGATTCCAGTCTTCCTGCTGTACAAAACTGCGTACAGCTCAACAGGTAGACTTGTCAGGTCACATATGTTATCACTCCAAAGTGTGTGAAGCCAGTGAGTTACTTACATTTCTTTATTTTGCAGTGGCCATCCTCCTTTTCTGAAAATGAATCCACGAGAAAACATTTAACTCTGGCCAAATGGTGTTGCCATATCTAACGAATAATGCATGTGAAATGTAAATAAACCAACTGCCTCTCAGACATTACAAGCGTGATATATTCTGTTTTCTTATTTTTTACTCCCATAGTCTCCACATTTTTCATTTTGATATGTTGCCAAAATATTTAGATAAACATAGCCTGATGTAGTGCTTGTCAACTAGGAAGAAAACACCAGCTCTTTTTATATTTTGCATGATGAGTAACACACAGTGGTCAGCACTGTTCCGTCACTCTCTTTCTTACGCAGGTGTAATTTATTGGGAAACCAAAATGTTCACAAACTGCTAATCATGGCTGGCTGTGACCAGCATTAGCCGTAAAGCCTCATTCATACTTCACTGTTCCACGTGCACTTTTGGCCCCAGGACGGTTGTGCGTGCGGAAGCTTGTGTTCAAATTACATTCGTCTGTGGATGCAGGTGCTCGTGGTCGGTGCATGCATACAGCAATGATATTCTACCAGAACAGTTGAAGGCAGATGTGTAGCAACAAACCCAAATACGTAAAACAGGTATAGTAAAACATGTAAACTCTTTATGAGCAGTTTAAAAGTTGTTACTAGGCTTGGATGGTATTAAGGTAATATGGCATATCATATATTAAAATTACAGCAAAATTAGCCATGAGCTGGCCCTTGCTTGGCAAATGTTAACAGGAAATGCTGGAATAATTCTGCATTTGAAAATACCATATGCCACAGTATACTGTTTGGGCAATATGAAAAATTACACGTTCAGGAACCTCCACGCCTTCTCATACAGCTGCTCACCATGGGTGTTATTCGCATACGTCACTGTACCTGTGTTCTTGCGTACCCGTTTGACGTCACCTTCCACTGCCGAAGTGCAGTTCCAATACTCAAGAATAGAAATACGGAGTATAGTAAAAATCCTCAGCTGTTGTTCTTGCCCAGCCCCAAACATCAAGGATACATCATTGTATTCTCACCAACGAGAACAATCCCATGATCCCAAATTCACTCTTGGGAGGAAGGTTAGCAGGAGTGCTTTTGCTAAGAACACAAGAACAATCTTTGTCTTCTTGGCATTGAGAAACACCTCATAACTACTACAACAACAGCTACTCTTCCTCTGCTCTTTCTTGATTGACCTCTGATCTGTGAAATTCAGTGCTGCCACCTACTGGAAACACCTAGTCAATTTCCTTGCCCATGCGCAGTCGATGGTCACTGACATGCATGATTTCTGCCAGACAAAAAAAAACCAGGGCTACACGTGCACTGTCCAGTGAACACCCCTGCGAAACCTACGTCACTCACCCTTACGCAGAATAATATTTCTTAATTTAGGTTCCACTCGTGTCAATGAATGTACAGACGCTCCTCTACTTAAGAATGAGATAGGTTCCGAACAGCCGTTTGTAAATTGAAATGTTCGTAAGTCGTTATTCAACATCATTTTAAGGGCATACGCGAGTACAAAGAACTAGGATGCTGGGAGTTCGGATGCTACGCTGCTGCGCGGCGGGAGTAGCGGACAGAAGTCGTACTAGACGGAATTGGCTCGCAGGAAAAAAATTGATATTGCGGACAGGAAACGGGAGCCTAAGAAACACAATTGGAACTTACAGTCCTCTTCGTTCGTATGTCTGAAAGTTTGTAAGTTGAAAGTTCGTAAGTATAGGAGCGTCTGGACTCATTTGTTTCATTGTACATACCAATCCAAAACCTATGTACCAAACTGTACAGGGTGAATATGTGTACCATTGAAGTTATAATATTTATCTAAAAATAACATGTTCAGATAAAATGTAGCTTCGTATAGTCAATGACGAAATGCATGTATTTAATACCTTAATACTATTTAGCCTATCATTATCTAGGCAAGTTTCTCATTTGAGAGAGGCACCTTGAGGTTGGGGCAACAACAGTTGCAACGCCCTAAGAGCAGTTGTATCGAAAACCACCACCCTGACTAACGTCACATAACCTCACTAATTAGCCAACGCCCATCCTCCATGAAGGACCCACAATGGCTCTCTCAGACCACTTCACTGCATTTTAGTTTGAATCTGTGATGCCCAACTCGTACGATCCTCGTGTGTGCCACGCCCCCCTGATTACCCACGTGTGCCTCCCTGATTGTCTCC
>JAODJX010000001.1:7753563-7781077 GCA_026776945.1 Isichthys henryi | reverse complement strand
CCCCCCCAGAAACATCTAGCATTTTTAACATTGCCTTTTAAAAATTGCTACACGAATATTTGTGGTAAAGTTTATGAGGAGCTTTTGAATTAAGTTCTGCAAGCTCTGAAAATTGGAAGTGTGTCCACAATTTTGGGCATTAGTGTCCTGCTACCTATGATGTGCCTTAAGTGCAAAATCAAGCAGATCAGGAAAAAGGTCTCCATGTTGGCCCAATGGAAATGTAGCCGGAAGAGCCTGCAGGCAAGGAGATAGCTGGTGTGGCCAGGGCACTGGTGTGGCCCGGACCGTCCTGGTCCGCTGCTTGGCCAAGACCTTGGAGGCTGGCCTGGCGTGGCGCCGCTGCCAGATTTGGCCCAGGATTGAGGAATCCGCGCCTAAATCCTGCCAGGCGTTGATGCGACCTGACATGTAGAAATCAGCCTCCTCACAATGGAACACAGAAAATTATTCTGTAACTCAGCTGTATTACATATCATTGGTGCCCCTCATGAAATCGGAAACTATTCTGCGACAGCTCTCCCGTTTTTTTTTTAACTCCACAAGGAACCAAAAACACTGAGACTGAAAGTCTATGATTTGTGGTGAGCCCTGCTTATCAACTCAGGTTATTGTTTTTCACAATAGTGGTGCATTTTAGAGAGTTTCTTAATATTTAACAATGGTATGTATGTGTTAAACACTAATGTGGCTCTTGGGGCCAAGACAAAACTGCCATATTTAATTACATACCACAATCTAATAATGAGGTGGAAATGCATTTGTTTGCTTGTCAGACCCCCCTTAGCCAATGTGTTTGTGCCTGCTCTCCTCTCTCCTGGCAGATCAATCGCCCCCTGACCATGAAGAAGGAGGGCATTCAAACCAGGAACAGGAAGATGTCCAGCAAGTCAAAGAAGAGCAAAAAGTCACAGGACAGCATAGACGAGTTCTCCAAGAACTTCATGGACAAAGGAAGCTCCTTCAGCCCCGCAGCTCTGTCCAGGCACAGCGTCTTCCCCCCTTTCTCCCACTCAGGTCACATGCTTAGCACCCCCACGCCCATGCATCCTTCTTCCAGCCTGCCCTTCGCTCCTCATCACCCCTCCAGTATGGTTACAGCTATGGGCTAGACACGCCCACTCTACCAAGGCCACGCCCATCTATACCCTCTTTTCCTCCTCTGAAGACAAGAGACTTCTCCTTTCTTTTTAAAAAGTGAGGGGCACATCACTGGACCTGAGGCCCTGGTAGACTGAATGTTTGCCCCCCCCCCCTTTATTTTTGTTTGAGGACCATAGGGTTGTCCTACTTGAGAAGAGGGATGGAAGGATCTTGTCCTGTGAGACTCTCAAGGGTTCACCCAACAGCTGAATCGGGATTTAATCTCCGTGCAGAAGTTATTATCTGAAAGAGATACTCTGAGCCTAAAAGAAAACTTTGCAGTCTTAAGTAGAGGCTTTTTTTTCCAGAACCTGTGAAACAGGAATCCCTTGTGCTGTGAACTCTGAATATATTTGTACAAATTGTATGAAATACGGCCTATTTAACGAAGACTTGTTAATTAAAATATGCCCATGGGCGGCAACGATGAGAAGGGTACGAGTCGGGGCACCAGAGGGATCCATCCGGCACAGAGAGATGGGGAGACCTACAGGCAGTAGACCCCCCCCCCCTCCATTCACTCGCCAAAGGCTCCTCAATGCATTAAAACTGCCAGGCAGGCAAATTATGTCAATGGCAGGAATTTCCATTTGGTATGATGGTTTGGCAGACATAAATACATACGCATGTACACACACACACCTATTGAAAGACATTTTTCCAGCTCACAGATTATATGCATTGTGAAAAAAAAAATCCATGTGTTTGTTATTTGTATGTATAATTAAGAGTACCAAAAATATGAAACAAAGATGTAGAATTATTTCTGTATGTCACTCAAGCTGAATGGTTGTAAAAAAATTTAATAACTGCTAGTGTAAAAAAGACTGCATTTTGTTTCGTAATATTTTTCTCTTTCTTTTGAAAAAATAAACTAGTTAAAATTCTGTTGACACTGTATTAGCTTCTTAAGGTAAAAAAAAAACACTTACTCTGGTTGTGTGGTGTGTGATGTTTCACTCATGGTTCATATTTACCCAGCATGCACTGCAACAGCCCCATCACCCCACTGACAGGAAGTACAGAAATAAACAGTGACACTTTGGGAGGTTTCGTATCCTGCATGCCCCAGTTCAGCACTGTGCTCCCTTCCATGTAGATCACTGTGAATATTGGTTTTTTCTGCCCAAATTAATTTGAGAAAATAGTCCATTATACATGGAGACACATTGGTTAGTGACATTTTGATCCACAATTGTTTTTTTTTGTTTGTTTTTTTTTTTTAATCAATAATTCTTTGGTTAGTCCTATTTATGGTGGGCTGCAGGCAGATATGAGCTGGAAATAGTTTGAACAAATGTAAAAAGTGAAAGACCATAACTCTGCATCATCATATTTCTCAAACCATACTATTTAATTTATTATTAAACCAAATGAAAAATGACAACATTACATTGTTATTTATTCAGATTGATTTAAACATATATATTGTGTTAGATGCAAATGGGATGAGAAAATATATTGTGAATATTTGTTTTTGAAGACTGGGTGTTGGTGTGTATTATTACCATTAAAGCAGACTGAAAAGGGTTAAATCAAACAAAGAGAACTTGGTTAAAGTCCTTTTGTTTTTCTTGGCTGAAAATAGCAGAAGCCAGCTGAAAATGATCAGTTAGGTGATTACATGAAAATGCTAGTCCAGGGTGTAGAGGGATGCAAGTCCATGCAAACCAGTCAGCAAATTTGGAAGTGCTTTGCATATGCAGAGTGTTGGTTGTTCAGGCTACTGTTTCTGTCTGTTTGTAGCAATTCATTTCTACGTGATCACCGATATCTTGTAAATTTTAGGATCTGTCTCCGGATGTGAGCATTCCCCGTCAACTGTGACTCATCACCATGGAGACAGAGAGATCGTTTTGTAAATGGCATCCGTGCTTCAGGAATTCACCATATTGTGTTACGTTTGGCAATTGTTAATTTGCATCATTACACCCCAGGGGGTAATATTATTTTTCCACTGCTTATGATGTGTCTGCTCCATATATTCTGTGTGATGTCTCTGAGGCACTGAACAAGCCATCTGGTCCAATGGTGAGCAGGAGGATTTAGGACAGTAGGCAAAAGAGTCCAGAAAATACATTCACATGAATGCAGGATCACACTAGGATTCCGCTTGATTTCCCATGATCACATTTTCATTGAGGTAGTTTGAGTGATCAAAAGGTGACCACTGATTTCTGCTTTACAGAAGATCACAGCGGAGTTCACTTCCTCTAATAGACCAATGCCTTTGTTGATGGTTTTCAGTTTCATAATTAGAAATACTCAATATAAACCAGTGTAATATACTGAAATCCCATGAATTAGTGGCTCAAAAGTCAAAGGCCAGAACAGCTGTGCCTGGCTAGCTGAAGATGTGCTATCATTTCGCATCGGATGTGGGACCTTACATTCAGGCAGGCAATGAATACTGATGCAAAGTTCATGCGGAACACCATATTAAACGCTGTGGCATTACATAAATGGCGATTCACTTGATTCATCAAGTTTGATGGTGCGCCTCTTTCCATACCGAGAGCACGTCAAGACTAAGCTCTCAGCAGCGATTAGCTATTTCTCATCTCATTTCTCCAGACCGAGAGAGAGTCCAAACACACATGAGGATCAGCTTAAGGCACGGACAGGTACAGCTGGTGAGTGAACACTTTGTTGCTGACGCACTTCCCTTTTCTCCATCATGTTTGTGTGAAGCTCGTAGCTTTGCTCAGCCGAATGCTGAAATCAGCAGTTGTGCTGCTCTTTAGCACTGCAGGGTCACCAAACATGCCACAGTGGACACACCTCTTCCTACTCCTTGGCCACACCTCCTGCTCATCTGCACAAATGACACAGGAGATGTAGTACAAAGCATGGCTAGTTCTGGTGCTGCAGTACTTTTCTAATGAAAAGTAGCCGGACTTCACAGCCTTTGAAGCTAATTTCTGAAGATGACAACCTTTCACTGGGAGCCACAGCTATGCCCTTGTTAGTGTGACACTCATGAAAATATTAAGGCATGTGCTATATTTCACCTTGTTGCTCTATACAAAATAGAGAGGCTGACGAAATTTAAGAAAGATGACTTTATTGGAAAAAGAAAATCGTTTTTTTTTTAATTATGAGAAAAAAGACTTTGGGTTGTTTACCTATTACTGTGTGGTGTGAGAAACCACAGCAGTTTATTTTCTCACTCAAACATTAGATATAGTTTACTGATTCTTGGAAAAAACGCTTAACCGCAGGGTAACCTCGAGTGAAGATGTCACACTTCATCTATAGCTAATAAAACAGAAGGGTAATGGTGGCTGAGAAGTCATTAAATGGTTATTGTTTACACGTTCTTGTACAGTATAGTAAGTAAAATTCACAGTCTGACGTTTGACGCCAATGCTTTTTGTGATAAAACGATTACTACAGGCTGTATGACTGTCAAAATTGAGTTACGAGGTAAAACTAATCATAAAACAATTTTCTATCTTTAACTAGGCGATTTTAAAAGCGTAGTAGCGGGGTAACCCTCAAAGCCTGCCCGAATCTACGCATGCGCAAGCATCTATTTGGCGCCCCAGTCTGTTTCATTCGTTCATTGAACCGACCAGCAGTGCGCGTGTGAGTTTCCCACGAAAATGTAGGTAACGAACTACAGAGTTTTGAAAAACATGAATGCCAATGGACTGTGCTTATTTAAGACTGAGAAGTCAAATATCTAATCAAAGCATATAGTTATCTTGTTCCGGGAATAAAAATTAGCATCCTACAAGATAAAAAAAAATATTCGCAATGCTAATGTTGCGCAATTTTACATTCTACAATGGAACAGACACTGATTAAATAAATACCCCAATATGTGCAAGTGTCAAGACCACCAGTTCGTGATTTATTTCCGGCATAAAGCATGCAGAGCTCGGTGTCCTTGTCGGTAAAGTGTTCATCATGAATTCCAGTTGACAGCTTGTGAAACTTTGAAATGAAACTCGGTAATGAACGTATTTAAAATTAATGCAACAAATGTCACCATTTTGGGCGACCCCAGCCTTTGCAGCCGAAAGCTTGAGTGTGCACATGGCTAATCATGTGTATTACTTAAAATGTGAATTTGAATTACACTGCGACCATAAAAATGAGCAACGATACATTGCACTGGTAGTGATTTATTGGCATTTACTGAATGATAAAAATGCGTCCATGGTGATATTTATGGCTTGACTTTTTGGCGGGAAACATACGGGCTCTTTGCTGGAAACCACAAATTACCCGGAAGTCGTACGTTACCGTCGCCCTGTTGAAAAATCGACTTTTTATGTTTAATTTCAATTTACAGCACCTAAGTCAAATATCTCTCTCTCTGACCAAGGTGACTTGAGCCAGAAAGCGGTTTACGTTTCATGGCGTCGATTTGACCCAGGCGTATCTGTTAATGGTACCGTCGATACAAAGATAAATATGACCCTAAATTGTCGGCGAATATATTAATTTGTGTGGCACGAATGATTGGTTGCAAGGCTCTTAAAAAAGGTCATAGCCTTTGGAGACGCGAGCTGCTGAAAGTTCGTAAGTTCACGCATTATACGGGAATGAAGCACTTCAGGTGCTGGACAGGTGAGGCAACAAGAGTGATTTATGGGGTGGTGGGGGTGCGCATACGGACAGGTGGGGTGAGCAGGAGATTGGATTGTGGAGACAGTAACTGAGTCCCCGGGGGTAGGTGGGTGTGTGTATGGAGTCTTTCCCCCTTTCTAGTGGAGGGGGAAAGACTTCGATGCCCCAAGCTGAACTAGGAAACCTGAGACAACCTGTTTCTGTAAAATGGAGCAAAGTATTCCTCCATCTGTCATTTGAAGTGTCTGTCTCACTTAAAATCTGAATATAACTCAATTTTAGCCAGATATGGTCTGCATGTCTTTCCTCTGGATGCAGTTAGACATTAGGTTTCTGCTGGGCCTGCATGATGTTGCACTGATCTCTGTCCTGGCCGCCCACCCAACTTGCTCTTCTGTAGGGTTTTGCCAAGGAGTCCGGTTATGTGGAGGGAGGACCATCGGCAAGATTTCTGAAGCGGTGTAGAAACAGTGTAGTTGATTTTTCTGATGAGAGGCCTAAGGTGATAGAGATCTATCCTGTGACTGGTGTGTGGTTGGTGTTTGTCGGCGGTGAAAGTGGCTGCGTGCATGGAGTTAGAGCAGCGCTGGCCTGAAGTGAGAGTGACACTGGTGGCATCATCGATACGGCCACGGTGACGCAATGGCTTATTGAAGCATCGCTTGTCTGCGTTTTCGGGCCCGCTGACGTTCATTTAGAGGAGATTCTTCAGCAAGTGAGAGCAGGTGCTGTTCAGTGCCTTCTCACACTTGCACTGGGGACTGCTCCAACTGCCAGACGGGGGTCCCCCGTCCGCCCCTCCTCCCTGCCCATCTGTGGAAACCTCATTTGCATGCGCTCAGTAACTGTCGCTATCTTGGAGCACGTGTGTTTGCATCAGCCAGGCATGCACTCCTTACAGTGTGGCTTGCAGGGACACTCCAGGTTATTTAGCCTTTATGTAGTAGTACTCTCTAAGAGAGGGGTTTATAAAGGGACACATGGTTCCTTCCAATCCAAACAAAAACCGTCTTGTGTCATATTTTTATTTTTGTATCAAGAACATTAGGTCAACGTTCATTAAAATTCTCTATTGCATTTTTTTAAAATTGGATCTTATATCTGTGCTGGATTGACTGAAATAATATTTTAATAGTTTTTAGCAGTATGTTGCAAAACCCTTGTACCAGATTTGTGTTAGGAGTATTTTATTCACCTAACTGGTATGTCCGCTAGGACAGAAATATCAGTTTTTCTGTTATTGTTTCCGCTTGTGTTAAACTGCTTTACACTACTTATCATATTGTATGTTTTTTTTTAAGACAGGCCAAGGCCATTATATGAGGCCAGAATGTAGGTTCATTAGTCTGGTATGTTCTCTTCAGGGTGTCTAGTATGTGACTCCTGTCAAGTCATTGGCCTATATTGTCCTGATGACTTCTTACCAATTGAGATGATTGTCAGTCCCACTGAAGTATTTGTGGTATAAAGGTTAAAAAGGCGTTTGGAAAAACCCTGCTGTGCTTGCTTGTCCTACTCGGCATTGAAAACATCATGCAAAAAGCTTTTATACTTAATCCAGAACCCTGTCTCTCAATTTGATTTTCATCTGTTAAAGTCGGTGAATGTGGTTCTAAAAAGCTTAATAGGCACAGTTAATTAAATCAGTGCTTATGAAGAACTGATCTGGCTGTTGTTTTTTCAGTATTTTTATGGTAAATAAATTGGCACACAAAGATTTTGTGACACTAGATCTTAGATAATCGGTCATCACAGGTACCTGAAGTTAAAATCTGCCTGTAGTATGTGAATGTGTGTGTGTGAGAGCCCTGTGATGGACTGTCATAACATCTAGGGTGTACCTCAGCTGCCTAGGATAGTCTCTAAGTCCCCTGGTCAGCCTCACGATGAGCAGTTGGGCGATGCATGGATGGATGGATGGATGGATGACTGCATGCATGCCTGTATGCATGGAAAAATCACCTGATTTTAGTCCAAAATACAGAAACTGATTGGATGGGCTGACAGCTGACAAAGCATGTTGCAATGGCCCATGAAAGACTCAGATTAAGTGGCTGCATTCTCTGTGTTCAGAGCACTGTTATTGTGCAGGACAGGTTCCTGTATTTGGATTGTTCCCGTTTGAAGGGAGATAAACCACCAGTCCAGTCTGAGTACTTGATTTATTTAAACAGTTTCTTCCTGGTGAGCTGGAGATGTTGTGAGACAGCATGTGTAATTTAACAGCTGTTTTCCTGTTTACTAGTTTTATCACCTTTAAAAGGGAGTCCTTCCATCCATCCATTTTCCAAGCCGCTTATCCTTCTTGGTCGCGGGGGGTCCGGAGCCTATCCCGGAAGCAATGGGCACGAGGCAGGGAACAACCCAGGATGGGGGGCCAGCCCATCACAGCTTTAAAAAGGAGTTTCACCCAAAAAAGAATCACTGAGCTTTTTTCCGTAGAGTGAAAGGAAACTGTTCTTGTTTTGCTTTGAGTACAGAACTGGTCTTTTTCCTGATAAATGTCATTCTTTTGTCAAACACTTTGTTTTACATTCTAATATTGACATATCTGACATTTCACAGAAAGGTACCTGCATCCTAGATGATGGCAGGATGGTCCCTGAAAAAAACTAATCAGTATTTCAAGTTGCTTTACACTATAATACACATGAGGACAGTCTGTTGTCCTTCCTTTTTTCAGAGCTGCTTATTTGGGATCTAACAAGCCTGGAGGTTTTCCAAGGAAGCACAGGAAATGAGAAAGGCAGCAGAGTGGATGGAATAACAGCATAATTGACAGGTTTTGGTGGCATTCCACGTAACCTCCAGCTAAAATTTTTCAGTGCGCCGTTGGCACTTGGGTCAGGGTTCAGTATTGTATAAATTCGGGAAAGATGGATCAGACTGTAAAGGCCTGTGTGTTTCATGGAAATTCTGTTTGTTCAGTTTCCCATCATATGTTTTCTGACATTTTTTCTTAAGAAGTGAAACGCAGAGGTAAAGCTCATTGCTGATCACAGGTAAGGTGCTGTGTATATTTGACTCGAGTTGGGAGTCTAGGATGAGGAAGTTCAAGGCGCCTCGGTCCAGTGCCACTCAATGTCCTTATTACAACAGACAAACCGGTTGGGCGCGGAGGTGCTTTCCCCAAAAATCCACTTGGAGGGAAGCAGGCCCTTTTTATTACCCTGCGCCAGAATTTAAGCTTGTTATGTTGGCAGGTGTAAACCGATGAACAACTGCTTTGTAAAGTAGATGAAGATGTGATATTCTTTTTGTACCTGGATCGTGATATGCCCCCCCATCCACAGTTCCTGTACTTCCCTATTGCTGAGGATGTTAGGAGGTTCGGTAGGGGGGGTTGCCAGTTCTATTTTAACAATTATTCTTTTGTACATTTAACACACTGAGTACTACAACTAAAATGAGTAAAGTGGGATCATGTTCAGGCTCATTCCTTAAGTGACACCTAATTTGTGTCTTGCCATGTTCGTTTAGCCATTTCAGAACAGCATTACTAGTGCCTGTTCTTTTAACACATGCATGCGTCATGTGTGTGGACACAAATGGATGGATGGATGAGACTCTTTTGTGAATTAGAACTTTACAAATGGCTTCCTTTTAAATAGCTTAGGGCCATGTGCTGATGTCGTAAGATGAAGCCCGAGATCTTGAGGTGGCCATCTTTACCTTTGTCTGACCTGAGCCAGTGACCTCTTTCTGCTGCAGTAGTACAGCACTGGAAGAACAATTGGCTTTTAAAATAAGGGACCAGGTTATTCAGTAGATTTTTAGGTGCCAGGTCCATTAGTTACTCACCCGCATGCGTTTTTTTTTTTTTTTATTTGGAGGTTATGGGTCTGTATATTTAACAATCTCCATAGTTTTAAAATGGACAGAGATTAAAATTGACTAGGTATAGCACTCACTAAATTGGACAAATATTCACAAAAAATTATCTCTCTTAGATAACTTGCTAACCGCATGGAGGAACACATTGCATTTTTCAAAAAACATTTTGATCTATTCATACTAAGTTCGTTCTGCACAAGAAATAGCTATTTTGTAGTGGGGATAATTTTATCAGTGTCAACTGGTGTCTGTAGAATGCTGAGGCTGATAAATAATAAATATGTTCATATTCAGATTTTCCTGGAGTGACATTGATTGTGATGGAGGTAAATGTCATATAGAAGCATAGCAAAGTTGGAGATTACATAAGTCATTAATTTTTCTAATGTGATTTGCTGTTTTACCTGCCCTCACTTAGTTACAGGTTATACATATCCCATTTAAATGTATTCCATGCATTGAGGAGGTTGTACCATAGGGCAGCGTTTCTCTAATCTATTTGTCCTGGGGAACAGTCATGTCAGACTTTGGGCTGCAGGGCCCTGCATAAACGACTGCCCTCAACCCAACAACAACAACATTTATTTTTGTATAGCGCATTATCACAACATTACATTGTCTCAAAGCGCTTTACAATACCCGCACCCAAAGCCCCCAGTGAGCAAGCCAAAGACGACAGTGGCAAGGAAAACCCCCCCTCCCGCGGATGCGTATCCGCATAGATAGATAGATGGATAGATATTATTACTATAGATAGATAGTATTACTATTATTATTGTTATTATTATTATACCTGACCTGATCTGACTGAATTTTTATTGGTGCAGAAAAGAGGCCCCGCGGACCCGCAGGAACCCTCTCACGGACCAGCAGGGACCCTCTCACGGACCGGCAGGAACCCTCTCACGAACCGGCGCCGGTCCACGGCCCATAGTTTGAGAAACGCTGCCATAGGATCTTTCCCAGGTGACGGTGAAGTGTCAGTGAGCTGTGAGCTGCCAGGTATTGCAGGGCCCTCAAAGTAGGAAAGTTTGCCACGTGACAGTAGCTTGTTTTTAAAACTGTATCTTTAATTCCTCAGAATCTGGTTTGTAGAAGATTGGACTTATGGCTAGAGGTTCTCCCAGGGCTATATCAAAATTCACTTGCCCAGTGTGAGCTTGAGACTTGAGGAGAAAGGCTGAAGTATCTGGTTTGGCTAGAGGGTTTGAGTGGAGGAGTAAGTTTGTCCTACTTTGGTCCCCTCCCCCACTTAAAGAGCACCTATCCACCTGGTCTGCAGTCGTGCTGGATGAAAATGCATAATGGGTGCCCTGTTGGAGCCTTCTGGGATCTCTGCTGATTGTGTGCCACAGAATAGAGCTATTTAAGCCCCTTCCCTCTTCCCTCCTCCCAATTTCAGTCGGAGGTCAGGTTGAGCTTGATGAGCTGTGACCTTCGACCCATTCAGGGGTCAGAGGGGTAAGTGACCCTTATTGGCAGTCAGCAGTTTATTCTCTATTAGAAAGATGACCAAGAGGAACACCCACATCAAGGTGTTCCTAACCTGGTCTTTGTCCTCAAGGTTACAGGTGAGAAGGTGAGGAGGGCCAGTTGGGTAGCCATTGTGGCTGGCTGACATGTCTCACATTACCTGGAAGGTGACCACATAGTAGACTGCTTGTTCCTGTCCATTAAACCAAACTAAACACAATAAAATCTCTAGCTTGTATTGTTAATCCATTAGGAATGGAGAGTCACAGTGCTATGTGCTTCCCGCTGGACACCATCCTTCTCTTTTGAACTCAAGCACGAGTGAATTTAGTTTAGGTGTGTGGGCTGCAGAGGTGACAACCGTCAAGATGCTTCAGGGAACCAGGAAGCCAGTGAGTCTGTGGCCTTGGGAAACTGAGAAGGAACTGAAAAAAATCTTCACAAATGATGCCAGGCTACCATTTGTCATATTTTAATAGTGAGGGCAGTGTTACCCATAGACATAAAGGCTGCAGGAATCCTATAATTCAAGTCTGTGGAAATGCAACAAATTCTAATGTCATGATGTGTATCTCTGTATTGGTCAGAATTTGAATGATTATATAATTGTCAAAACAGCACTGACCATCCTAAAAAGTGGAGTTTCTATGCTGTCATAAGAGTGACAATATATAGCAGAAGGTCTTTTTTATCAGCTTAACTGTAAATTGAAATGAAAGCCCGTGGTTTATGGAAAAATGTGACTCTCAGTTCGAAGCCCCTTACTCAATGGTGCAGTACCAGTGACCTTTGGGATTAGCTTGACACTGTATGCTAACAAGTTCATCAGCCAGTACTAAAGTCTGTTGAGATGGTCTGATGTCTTATCAGAGATACCTGCACGTCCATTCGAGGGAACGGGTTTTACCCAAAGAGAGACTTGGGTGAACATCAACTAATGAGCATTGCTGTATCCTCACATCCTTCATATAGGACTTTATATGATTAAAGGATGCATTTTTTTGTTATAGTAATGAAGTAATACTGTTTTTTTTCCCCGTGAGAAACTGGGAGACCACTTGAGAATCCTTTACTTCACAGGCTGTGTTTGGAGCGGTTTGTGTTCATATTGCTGCTCTGCTGTCCACATTGTCGCCACCGGGATTGTGTGTCTCCACCATGGCGCAGCATTCCTCTGCTGCTGTTGGGCACGTCCTGCCACGCTGAGAGTGGCACAGATCCAGGCCTAGATGCCAAGGTGTCAGGCAGGTTAGATGGTGGAGTTGAGTGTCTTGGTTACACCGGCTTGCCTGGCAGGCTTTTGCCGAGGGCCAGGAAGATGGGATGTGTAGGGGTAGCCCCTCCCACCTAATTATACTTTAACCATAGGATAGCTGGGTTCCTGAGAAATGCAAGAGTTTGCTTTTTGATTAAGCTTTCCTGGGGGCCTGTTAAAAGTCAATTGACTAGGGTAAGTTTACACAAAAAATGGTGGGAGTCTCCAAAGGCAGCAGGGTTTCTAATGCTGCAATGATGCCGATACGTTCTTTAAACAGTAATTCATTCACCTTGGTCCTAGATGACTGGCTGGACCTGGTGTTCGACACACTTCCCAGGGAGTTGTGGTTTGAAGTAAGTTTGTCCATACCTACAGTCTAGTAGTTATGATTTCAGTTCCATTATTTAATAATGTATCTCATGTATGTTGCAACTGTCCTGTAAATGTGGTTTGAAGTGATGATTGTATAATTAATGTGTATTGTCCGACATTCTAAATTTAGTGACTTATATTAATCATGGTTATTGTAGAGAGAGCGGTCATATCAGGAAGTAGAAGATATGCCATTGGTGGGAGGATGGGGTGCTGTCTAATTGGTCAAAAGAAATCGTGGTGATACTTTGTGGCTGTGAAAGGTGGATATCATGAGGAGGCGTGTCTGAAGCAGTACATTCTGCTGTGAGTGACGCGGTCCAGTGTTTTTGGAGGGGGGAAGAGCACCAAAGTGACACTGGCTGATAGTACAAAATGTGGTCTTCTGTCTGCTCTCTTCTGGTGCTTGGTATGTATGACCTGTCAGCAGAGATTTCCAGTGTAGTCCCCCACAAAGCCAGACCATGAATTACATTATTCTTTCCATACAATGGCAAAACATTACCCCCGTCTCCTGGCTGAAAAAAGGGAAATTACAGGTGTAATTGTTTAAGTGATTGCTCTGTGTGTAAGAGATCTGTGTTTCACTTAAGAAGCTGGTCTCATTGGCATTCAGCTGTAATCCTAGAGGCTTAATTACCCAGAGTGCTTCAGCTATAGCAGGCACCAGCCTGGGCCCTGTGGGGTCCCACCTCCTTTCAGCTGTCAATCTCTCAGGACACTAACAAAGGGACTTGGAATAATGTGCTCTTTGGCTGTGGTGGTGTTAGTAGCTACTACCTGAATTTCAATATTTATGTTCAAGTCCCAGCAATCTACCAAAATTATCCAATTAAATTTAAGAAGCATATTACATTGTTATCCTCGCTGCAAAATAATTTATATTTCGGTTACGATTTCAACCAAACCATGCTTTATGTAGTTTAATGGTACGATTTAGCAATCACTCTATTTTGGTAGTGATTCCAAAACTTAGTAGCCAATTAACATTACAAATAACTAAATATCAGCAAGACCGAATTTATACAGTTATGGAAATGGAGTTCTGTCCAATGGCCAAAAGAGGTCTTCTTTTTATACCCTATGACATGTGGCTACAAGAAAATTTGTAGCCAAAGCTCTGTAGCAACAGTGTTATTCGGGTGTAATGTGCTCTGTAAGTGTCTAAAAGGCATTGAATTGTACCAGCGCTGCTGATCTTGATGGTTTCATGATGGGGGCCTGAATCTGGAGGACAGATCTCCATCTGAGTGTCCAGCTGGGTGGAAGTAGGGTTGGATGCCTATGGCTTGAGCCCATATTGGATCTTCTGGTAGTTTATCTGGCCCTGACCGGCTGACTGGCTGCTTGGCAGTTTTCCGGTTCGGTTTCACTTCCCTTCCTGTGTCGTTTTCACTCATGGGATGCCCGTTCCACGTGCTTCATAGGGGTACTTTTTTCCTGACCTGTTTGATAACCTTCTGGTTCTCCTCCATTGCCTGTGCCATCATTTGAACTGAACTGTCAAATGCAAGAGCTACTAATTTATTTAGTGAGGTAATTAAGGATCCCACTGGCACCCCTGCAGATGACTGTATGTGTTGTCACACAGCTGACACAGACCACTTTATATTCAAGGAATTTCTCAGCTGATACACATCAGAAATTATTTTGAAAGGTTTGCAAACAAAACGCGTGCATGTTTTATGAAGCAGCAAGATTTCTAGCAGTGTATGTGCGTGTGTGCGTGCGCTAATTCTTATGTGTGTCTGTGTGACTGCTTTACATAAACGTCTGCCATGAAAGGCAAATGCGGTTAAGCACACTGCCTGCTTGCAAGGCTGTGTTGTCCATGTTCTGCTTTTGTCACCCTGGCAACCTCCTCTACCATGTATGTTAGAAACCTGTTTTCTCAGAAGAGAGAAGGCAGCCCTAACTTTAATATCACACCTGCGTGCATAACTTCTGCTAGATACAAAGGCTTCCTTTGTGAATTGTTTAATTAACCAATGTCAACTTTCAGTCTTATTGTAATTCACTTAAATTATTTTAATTGAAAGCAAGAATCATATTTTTTTTTTAACAAAAGAGGTGTTTTTTAAAAATATATTGCTGACACCTGTTCCCTCATCTAAAATTCCTCCATCCTTCAGTTTTAAACCTCACCGGTGCTGTTAACTCACAAGAGGCTGGAGTAAAATAGGCTGGAAATGCTTTAAAAAGTAATACATTTCTAATGGCAGTAATTTACTGCCTCGCCAGTGGGTCCTACTGAATAATTATTGTTTTTGTGTTTTATTTCACCAGCTGAAGCAGAGCGCTAATCACTAAGTGTTTTGTGGGTCATTGTAATGAGAAGTCTGCCCGTTAATTCCTTTAATTGCCATCGGTCTTCTGCAGCTCCTCTTTATTTTCTTATATGTTATAGACTGTTAATGACACACTGCTTACTCCAGCTCCTCTTGCCCTGGTTGAATTAGTGCTGTTTTGGAACAATGGCATGGGCTCGAATAGATCACTTGCTTCTAGTATGGAATGAAGATCTTTTTTGGGCCTTGTTCATTGTGGGCGACGCCAATGGCAACTGCAGAAGGACAGATGACGTCAGCAGGGTGTGGCTTTCAGCAGTCCCAATCAGCAAACCTCTCCATCCAGGGTCAGGCCTCCAGGGAGTGGTGGATGAGACCAGACCCAAAGTGGGAGTGTGCTTGATATTTATAGGGTGGGGAGACCATTTGTAAATCTAGTGTAAACATTGTTATCATACTCAGATCAGTTAGTTAGTGACTATATGGCCTGGCTGAACTCCAGGCTGGTCGGAGCCACCATTGTTCCCCCCTCCTCCATTAGAAGGTGAATATTGTATTGAGGTGGGACCTGTGGGCCTAATCGGGATGTCACTCTGTCATATTAAGAAGGATGAATGTAGTCCAGTACCAAGCACACAAATCAGTGGCAGTTTCTAGGGCTGTGTGATACCAGAAAAAAAAAATCACACTGAGACCTGAAAATTTTTTAAATAAATGTTGTAATATTTATAAAACATTAGTTTTAAAGCACTTGCTTTTTCTCAACATAGCCTCTATAGAAACCAAAAAATTTCTGTATAGAGAAAGGCAAATGACTTTAGATTGATTTCGTACACTATAGTAGGTAATCTTGAAAAGGAACAATCATTAAAATTTCTGCGCAAAGCATGCTAAGAACTCTTCCCTGTGAATGGGTAAAACTGTTTTAGTGTAACTGTTTTAATGGAACAACCCAGGATGGGGGGCCAGCCCATCGCAGGGCACACTCACACACCGTTCACTCTCACATGCACACCTACGGGCAATTTAGCAACTCCAATTAGCCTCAGCATGTCTTTGGACTGTGGGGGGGAAACCGGAGTACCTGGAGGAAATCCCACGACGACATGGGGAGAACATGCAAACTCCGCACACATGTGATGCAGGCGGAGACTTGAACCCGGGTCCCAGAGGTGTGAGGCAACAGTGCTAACCACTGCACCACCATGCTGCCCCCGGCAAAATAACATACTCTATTTAAAAACAAACCTCTGGGTGTGCCATTAATTAGCATCTCCTTAGTGCTTTTTAACCTGTTTGCCTTGGGAAAGGTGCATCAAGGTATAATATGTGTCCATTTAGTATCAAGGGGTTTCGGGGAGAGAGAAGAATGCAGGTGTGAATAGTGTGGGAGTATAGCGATGAACCTGATTTGCTAGGTGCCTGCTCACCACGTGACTTCTTTATGTTAAGGTTAGGGTGGACCAGTGGATGACCTTACCTGAGGGAACCCCTGAGGTGTAGAGGCCATTTGGAGATGGCTCCGGTTCAGGTCTTGCTGGTTTTACAAGCCTTCCCTGGAAAAGGGTTTTTATGTCTGGCTGTTGGTCACATGCGATCTCTTCTGATCACTCAGTGTACATTAAGAAAGGTGTATTTACTTTGGTTCTAGACGCAACTTCCTGACTTTCAAGGAAACAGTGAAAGATTCTAGGGCTGTGTAATGTTCTTACGATGGGTGTGATGCTCAAAATTCCTTCTCAGTCAGTCACACACAGTCGACCATATGCATCCTGATGCCTTTTGAGTAGAAATGCTGGATGCTTCATTGCCTAATAATCTGGCTCGCAGCAGAGCTCAGACATGTGGGCCCTGCTGACCTTGCTCTTTTTAATGCACCAAAACAGCTTGTCCTACAGGTGAATGTCAAATGTATGAGGAAAAACTCAATGAAAAGGCCTTTATTTTGGTTCCTGGTATCATAATAGGTGCTGATGTGACAAGTCATTATCCTATTCCATGTCATGCAGGTGGACAGTGAGGAAAAACGGAAAAAAATCCACGCAATCCTGCTGTGAGCAGAGGAGATATCATAGAAAAACTGACTCACGGTTAATTTTGCCAAGTTATTCAGTCTCAGGGATGTATTCATCGCAGAGAAAGTGGGGTGTTCACGCTTAGCTTAAAACAGCTCTTCTTGTACAGGCTACTCAGATCGTTTGACGTCTCTTCTCATTGTGTGAGGATGCTCGCGGTGAACCTAATGTGCTTCCAACAATGATAGTCTCTATCAGCGTGACGCCAAGAGAGGGAATTGTGACCCCAGTACCTGAATCTGTCTCTTTCTGTAGTACTCTGTTAAGCCATCCATCAACTGTGCCTTTTTCAGTCTTGATTTCTCATGCTCCCTGGTTTGTCATGAAAGACAGACAACTCTGTGGACATTGGCTGGGTGTTAAGAATTTTCTTAGCAGGAAGTGGCCTTCTGATTGTTGTATTTATGAGAGCAATTATTTTAAGTATTGTTTTGATTGATAATCATGCCAATTACAGCGAAGGAAGGAAGCAGGAACCTCTTTGAAGACTCATTTGGAAGTCTGGCCTGTGGTAGTAGATTTTGGTTGGACCAGAAAAAATAATTATAAATAGGTTGGGAATTTCAGTGTTTTTGGTGTGGTTTTATGAGTGCAACTAGAACAATCGACATGAATCCTATTTTATTTACTAAGTGATACTCAAAATCTGTGAATGTAGGTATCAAATATGCATCAAGCATGAAGAAATATCCGGTTTCTTCATCCTTCAAAACTTATGATTTAATGCTGATCGCTTTAAGAATGGTAAAGTGTTATTTTATTCAAAGTAGAGTCTAGTTTCAGTTTATATAAATACCTTAATGGATTGAAATGTTTTTTTAAAAATGTATGTCAGTATTTTGCAGTTTCATTGAAAATAATCTGTATGCATTAGTTTGCAGAGTGGGCTGCAAAATGAAAAATAAAATATTTGCCTTTCATTATCGGGCTCATTACAGTTGTGCTGGTGTTATGCAAATTGAGTTAGTCATTTTATGAATGACTGTTGGACTATTGATCGATATATGAATTGCGACTTAATGTTTTACATTGTTAGTGACAGCTATATGTAGTACGTTTGGAATTAGGTTGAAACCTAACCTGATGATATTTACGGTCCTAAATTTACTATGACAATTCAGGTTGAGTGTCTTCAGTGGTGCTACTCCAGGGTTACTTTCTCTTTGTTTTTAAACACCATGCTGCCAAACTTCCATTATAATTCTGTGGGACAGAACAGGCTTTTGACACCGTCAACCTTGTGTCCGAATGGCTCAGACATGCTTTCAAATCTCCTGTGCTTCTTGTGCCTCCTCTTGGATAGATCTCATGCCTGCTCATTGATCTGCATGTGCACGGGTTCCTGCTGAACAGACATTCCTCCGTGTGGCCTAGCTTTTCTTATAACAGGTCCCGCTTTCTTCTGGCTGCAGGTCCCTTCTGCTTCGCTTCACAGGAATAGCAAACAGAAACCGCTTGGAAATCCGGCCCAGCAGGAAAATCCTGAGGTGGCGCGTCGCAGCACGCAGGACTGGTAGCCCAGTATCTCGCTAAGTGTTTCCTGCTGTTTGCTTAGAATGCCTTCCACACATTTTCCCACATTTTCCGTAAAACTGTCCTTCATTTTTTAGAGAATGTGTATTATATAGCAGACTCTACATGTACATGCACTATGTCATCTTATTGGGTTTAGCTAGATTGCATTTTGGAGAGGATGAGGAAAAATATCTGGTCTAGACTAGTCAGTGCTACAGAACAACAGGGTCCTTAGGGGCAAATGGGGCCTTTTCAGGATAACACCAGAAGTGTGTTCCTCCCCAACTGGTAGACTTCACGGGGGGGTGGAGCATTATCGTTCAGTCTCTGCCGAAGGACATTTTCCAGTGCTTGGTTTGGCTCAGGAGCCTCCACGCTCATCTTATTCAGTGCTCGGCAGATCAGCAAGAAATGGCACTGAATTAATACGTGAGTGACATGAATCACGAGAAATGTAACTGTAATAAGAGAACAGGCTTAATGTAAAAGCAACAAAGGTGAACATGAAACCAGTGAGTGCCCACTAGCCCAGTAAGTGGCGGCATTGCATAGGTGGCAGGTCTAAGACTTTGCCGTAGTGCTTGTCTTTATCCTGCTGCCATCAGGCACATCAGAACAAGTGGTGGGGATGATTCAACCTTTCTGGACTTGCATTGCTGGAATTGAGTAACGGCCATCTTGGGCACCGTATGTCTTGTGTTTTTCACTGGCTTCACGCCCACACAACCAAGATTGATGTTGCCCCCCCCCCCCCCGTACAAGATGCCATACATGCATATTGCGTAAACAAAAGCAGTAGGGAAAGATGTTAACCTGTGCATTTTTGTTGCTGTGCAACAAACGTGTCTTATTGTAATCCACCTTTAAAGAACTGTGTGTGCCAAGAGGCAGGCACTGTAAGTACAGGATTATCGCTAAGTTCATTCAGTTTAACAAACGCAGTGCTGTTTGTAATGGCTGAGCCAGTAATTACTTTCACAAAAAAATGCTTGGAGCCACGTGGCTCACAGCCTATTGTCCTCAGGTTTGCAGAAATCATATGAGGATGTCAAACCCAGAGGCTCCATACTATGTTCAACAGTTGAGATGCTACAGGCCATTTTACTGCGTTCCTAAGATCTCACACCTGCAGAGTGGCTTCTTCACCACTACTTCCTGTTGGTGTCAGGACTCCCAGAAAGTCTTAACGGGAGCCAGTTCATGCAGGAAGTGTCTTGTTGCAGCTACAGCTGATGCTGTACTATTTGGAACTCAAGAACAGTGGTTCTTAACCAGGGGTCAGGTCTCCAAGGATCCTCTGTGTCCAGAATGACGTGTTTGGGCCCCCCTACATAGGTTATAACATTGTCTGTTTTGTATGCGTTGTGCAATGATGACAAAAATGACAAGTTTTTATTAAAATAAAGGTCATTGACGAGTAAGGGTTGCCAAGATAAACCACTTGTTTTAAAAGCATGCATCAGGTTTGTTGAAATGTACATTTTCATATTCATGTTGGTTTCATGTAATTTGAAATGAATTTGAACCAATTATGTGCAAAAGGTAAGACTGAATGTCCATGAAAATGTCAAATGGTGTAACCACAGAAAAATGAGAAATATTAAATACTGACAACAATTGCATTTTAAAATATCACAAAAAATTAGGATTACAGACGCTCCTCTACTTATGAATGAGTTATGTTCCGAACGGCCGTTTGTAACTTGAAATGTTTGTAAGTTACTATTCAACATCGTTTTAAGGGTTTACGCAAGTACAAAGAAGTACGATGCTGAGAGTTAGCATGCTACCCTGCTCTGCGGCGGGAGTAGTGGCCAGGAGTCGTATTAGGCAGAATTGGTGCGCAGAGAAAAAAATTGATGTTGCGGACAGGAAACGGAAGCCAAAGGAACACGATTTGATATTTCTAAATAATCTTTTACAAATTGTGTAGAAATTAAAAACGTTATTACACTGCAATAGAGGATTATGTTTTATTCTACATTATTTTCCCTTATATGATCATATTTTTATGAAAAATACTGGTTATGCCAGTTGACACAAAACAGTTACAGCACCTGACCATGTTGCTTCTACGGTCAAAGGCCGTTGTTTGTTGAAGAAAAAATCAAGCATGACAGTCAACAAGGTCAACTCAACTTGGTTTTTTGTTTTACTTCTGACAACAAGAATTGTACATTCATGTCTTCTGTTGTGATGTCATCCATCCATCCATCCATCTGTCCATCCATTTTCTGCCGCTTATCCGGGGCTAGGTTTTAGGGATAGCAGTCTGAACGGGGATGCCTTGATCTCTCTTTCTCCAGCCACCTCTTCTAAACTCCCCCAGGTGATTACCAAGGCATTCCCAAGACACAAACTCTCCAGTGTGTCTTGAGTCTGCCCTGGGGCCGCCTCCCAGTTGGACATGCCTAAAGCACCTCCCCAGGGAGGCGTCCAGGAATTATCTGAGATAGATGCCGAACCCCCTCAGCTGGCTCTTATTGATGTGGAGGAGCAAATACTCTCTCGAATGTCTGAACTCCTCACCCCATCTGTAAGACACCCCATCAGAGCCCAGACATTCTGCAAAGGAAACTCATTTCAGCAGCTTGTATCGCAGATCTCATTGTTTCGGTCACTATCCAAAGCTTGTAACCATAGGTGAGGGTAGGACCGCAGATCGCCAGGTAAATCGATAGATTCGCCTTTTAGTTCAGCTTTCGCTTTGCCATGACAGAACGGCATAACTGACGACGCAGCACCAATCTGCCTGACAGTCTCCCACATCCTCCTCACTCATGAACACCCCAACATATTTGCACTCCTCTGAGGCTGTTACTCATCCCCACACTGTATGGGCAGTACACCCAGTCCTGGTTAAGAAACATGACCTCAATCATGATTTTACTTAAGAAAAATATGTAGCACCAATGAATCGGGGTAAAAACGTGTCTGTCCATGTGTCTGTGTATGTCTCTCTCTGTCTGCACGTGTGTGTCTGTGTGTAAACTACCTTTCACACCTTTTGGCCCTTGCAGCAGGCTTAGCGTTCATTTATGCTCTGTGATGAGCTACGTTTTCCATGCTTGAAAGTGACTTCTGTTAGGGGAAACTAGGCTCTTTTATACTATGAAATTGTAGTAATTTAATATATTGTATTTTACAAATGCAAATTTCAATATTTGAGTAACATTGGAGTTATATATTGGAGTCTGTTCATGTTCAACAGTCACAGTTCACCCATTTGATTCTGCCACATTGCTTAAATTTGTAAGTAGATGGAATTCAAATATACATTGGAGATAAACATTTCTAAAACACCAAGGTTGTGTAACATAATGATTTCCTAGCCTTACAGAGCTTTGATGATAAAGTTGTGGATAAATCATCACTTTTTCCAAAAGTTTAACTTTGCACACTTGCAAATAGTTCTGTATAGTAAGAGTTTATATTAGATGATCGGCATCAAGAACTACTGGTATTTCACAAAACTTGCCTCTTACAGAGGCTTGTAATAGGAGGCAAATGATGTAACTGGTTACACCATTTGACATTTCAATTTAAAATCAGATTCGCCAGGCATTATCATGGGTACTTAATGTAAACGCATGACCTTGGTGTGAATGTTTCAAACATAAGATAAATACTCGTGTATATGATTATGATGAATCGTGAATGTTTTCCAGGGGTCATACCGATCTAACCCTAACCCTTAAAATTATTTGCTATGTTAAAGTGTTATTAATCTTGGCACACAGAAGATAGGGTCACCTATGCTACTTGGTTTTAAAACCATCACACGGTTTTTTTTTGCACAATAAGAACAAAATGGCTCCTTGAATAGTTACTCTACCTCGACGCTTCATGATTCCCCAAATTAATCACAAGAATCAAAGCGATGGTGTTCTGATATTTTTTTTTATCTACTGTCAAATAGTTGTAATGGAAGATTTATCCCAGACAATTTGAAAGGGTGTTTTATTGAGAATTTCTGTTTCACCTTTTTAAAGCGCCTTTATAGTAGTAATGGGAAAATAAACTGTATCAAATACTTAATTTCCTCTCAAAATTTCTAGATATCTTCTGCTTAGGTCCTCAAAAAAGTATGCATGCAAGTATTTTTTTCTCTTCAAATTTTAACGCTTGTAAATTTAACTAAATCATGTGGACATAAAAATTAGCATCACGTCATTGACCCATAAACACAACTTAATTTGGATACACTGCCAAACAGTGTAATTCATTTTAAACTTTACTCAAACAAGGTTTCGCTTCACTGTGTCCACGACACTCTTTTCTTCAGTTTATAATATTATTTGCAAAACAGACTGTGAATGTTTATGAGCCAAAAAAAACTGAAACCTATTTGGCAAATGGCTCTGAAAATAGAAACTTGATAACCATTAAATGTGCTCTTAATAAATGACTCTCATTTTAAAGTATTAGCCTTCAACAAAATAAAACAAATATCACAATTTGATATTTTTACAGTGTTTTTAAACAAAATGGACCAATGATCCCCCCCGCACCCTCAACTTCTCCGTGCTAACTGAATGGTTTGAATTTAGCTGTGAATTTTGAGATCGTTTACATTCCAGGAAGGAATACTATTGGTTTCTATTAAAAATCTTTAATAAAAGCCTAATTTTAATGCATGGTGACAGTATATCGATGTAAATGGTATTGTCATTCTGCATCTCGTTTTGAAAATAAATCGATATACTTTAGAAATTCTCTATAGCCCAGCCCTAACTTTAACAATGTTGTATTTTTTTCTATGCTTTCGAATAAATTGCACACCCTCTCCTGCCCCCCCCCGCCACCCATCAGTTCTCGCTGAGGCCCCCTAGTGGCCTGCGGATCCCTGATTGAGAACCACTGCTCTAGAAGACCCATGAAGCGTTACAGCTTTACACCATCTGTTGCTGTTACTGGGTGGTTATTTTGCCAGATGCAATTCCATCAGGATCTAAGACTCTCTGGCTGATATCCACAGATACCCCCAGAATTTGAGCGTGGTACCTGGGAAAATCTTTCTTGGTACTGAAATTGTTTTCCCTCATCAGCTTTCAGTTGTCAACTGTTAGTCTCACTTTATTTTTGTCTAGAAAGTTGCCTTTTTCCATGTTACTTCTCTGTTCACGTTGAGCAGATGGGTGGCTTGTCGTATCTCACCTCATATTTATAAAAAATATTTGGTAGCCTTAAGCTTGTTTTGAGCAACTTTGACTGTTGCTGCTGCTTTCGCTCCAGACATCTCTGTCCGCCTAAACTCGCGCTGTGGAATTTTTCCACCTGCCTTGCGTGGGTTGGGTTTGATGTGTACCTTTGTGTGTGTGTGTGTGTGGGGGGGAGGGGTTTCTCCGGAGAGAAGAAGAGAAGGTGAGAGTATCAGCCTACAAACCACATCTATATATAGGCTGCTGCAGCTATACTACGATGAGAAATAAAGACTTTTATTTGCCGTTTGTGACTGAACTCTTTTCCAAGATCATGGATTTTAATGTTTAATAACAGTAAATGATGCCTCATCAAAGAATTGCACATTCCTAAAGTCAGCCTTGGCAGTCTGGGTCATATTTATTTCTGTTCTTTTTAAAGTGGATTTCATCCCCCCCCCCCCCGGTGTTGCCTGCAAAGGACGGAGGTTGCGGGCCATTGCCGTGTGCCTGCGAAGCTACTGTCACCCTGCCGTGCTACGCTGACATGCCACTTCAGAGGGCTGGGAGTGGGGCGGCTCCGTGCAGAGGTGCAAAGGAAGCCGCAACTC
The DNA here is from genome assembly GCA_026776945.1 of Isichthys henryi. Lineage (NCBI taxonomy): Eukaryota > Metazoa > Chordata > Actinopteri > Osteoglossiformes > Mormyridae > Isichthys > Isichthys henryi. Next base: position 7,756,789 of record JAODJX010000001.1, on the reverse strand, counting down.
GACGGCAGGAGTCGCCCGCTGTCGGAACGTTTTTCTACTCACACTCACTCTCTTTCATTTGTGGTTCTGGGGATCGAACTATCATACTGTGCTTTGGGGGGGGAAACAAAATAACCATGACTCTGATGCAGTTCCTGTGCTTCGGCCTGCTGGTCAGACAGCTCTGGCTTTCTGTTTTCTGTTTATCTTTTTTGCTGAATGCACCATTCTTCAGTAATGCCAACAGTCCTGAGTGGCGTCTTAATAGGTTGTTAAAATATTGTAAATACTTTCTTTGGTGCTTCTGTGCTGGTCTCTTCTGAAGGCCATAGTTTCTCGCCGTCTATGGTGTATTCTGGACCTGATCCTGGCGTGTCCTGAGATCCAGTGTCAAATGTGGCATAAAAGATGCAGCAGTGATGTTCGCCTCGCCTGCTCCTAGACGGTAACCCTTTGCTCATTGCTCCGCAGGGAGTGATAAGAGATTTAAGGTGCTCCATTTCATGGGTGATGTGCCTTTAAATGCGAGCGGCACAGGCCTTGGTCAGCTAGTGTCTGCGATCTCCTGGATGAGTGAGGCGCGGGGTGAACTTCCCCAGTGCCAGTGGTCCATGAAGCTAATCTCAGAGACACTGAGGCCTGTGAGATCAAGCCTTAAATAGGCTGAGGATTTGAGTCAGTTTCATCAGGTGTATTTTAAATTTTATATAAAATTCAGTGTTTTTTTTTTTTTTAACTGAATGCTTACTAGTATGTCTGTGTGTTTGCCTTAGTGTCTGTATGTATTGTGTGTTTCTTTAAGTACAGTGTTTTATGCTTTATTCTATTGAAGAGCTGTATGTTTTGCTTGTAATCCCAGTGCGTGCTGTTGTAATGATCTCCATGGCACGTCAACTATTCATATAATCTTGGCAAATGGGTGGCTTGATTCTGGTTGTCTTGTTCCTCTGGACTGCACTGGGAGGGCGTTTCCCGCCACACAGCAGATAAAAGGTGTGAATCCTGAGCATTACTCAGCTGGCCACCGTGGCCACATTAGAGAGAAGTCGTGTCTGAGGTGCCTGCCATTCATCTGATCGCTGCAGGAGGCAGCTGAATGAGAGGAAAAGTTTTGACACTCTTTCCCCCAGAGATCTACTTGCTCTTTCTGCTAACTAATGTGTGGGGTCATGGGAAGGCTTCACTTCACGGATGCTGTCCTCAGCTCTTAGTGTCGTGTGTCTGTGAAGATGCAGAGGTGACATGGAATGCTTGTCTCGCCGACGTCGGTGTAGACCTGAAAGGTGCACGTTTCTGCTTTCCCTGAATGTACACTTCAGTTAGCCGTACTTCCTGCCCCTCCAGCCCAGGTGCACTGCTGGGCCCGGAGCTCCCCTTCCACTCCTGCACCGGCATCCTGTGGTCTTTCCTTTATTAGACCGCAAACTGACACAGAGCCCGACGCTGGTACGAGTGCAACTGTGTGGGTGTGAACAAGGAGGAGGAAGCGTGTGAGAGAGAGAGAGAGAGAGAGAGAGAGAGAGAGAGGGAAAGTTACCAGGGACAGCATGCGTCTCTTACACAGGAAGTCTTTGACTACATGCTTCTCAGTGTTTGCATTCTGTCCACAAAACACGTTTTAGCTACAACTTTATCTGCGTTTTTTAAATAGAATGGGAATGACCAAATTTGCTTTTCACGTTTATGGTTGTTTTGGCAAAATAATTCTTGCAATAATTGCATTAATGGATATGGAGACAGAATTAGAAGTTATTAATATGGGCTGCGTTCACATTGAGAGAGAGAGCCATCAGACAGGTGTTTATCAGTGTTACAACAAAGCATGGATTATCGGTCCTTGTTTAATGCCTTCGCCTTAATCCTGTTATGGATGTCACCTGTCATGTCTCTGTAATCGCTAGCCAAGTTCCTTATAAATAGACTCACTCATTGTATCTTTTTATCGGGTGGTCCATCCCCAAGTGTGTCTGTGTGAGACGTGGTGGGACGGTAGCGTCTTGCTCTCTCATCCACCATCTTATTATCTTTTGAATGTCACATTCACATTTTTCAAGTATCTTTTGATTTAGCTGAAGTCCAGCTCCATCCATTTTTCAAATGTTCTTTTTCTGCCAATGCAGGAAAGATCTTTTAGTTCATATAGATGTTTTTATTTGTGATCGGGATGAGTTGTTGTTTTGGATGATGCTTTCATAATAAATCTATTCAGAAAGATAATGAGACTGTTGATCTGCGAATTGCTAAAAAGAAAAAAAATATTTTGCACAAATGTCTGTCTACAGAATAACATAACATTTTCCTACTGAATATGCTATGGGGGTCAGGGTGAATCAGAAGCACTTTGCCTCCATATGAATATTTCCGCTGCCTTCATGCTTCATTCTGGCTTTTGGGTGCCATCCAGGTCTTGCTTGGTGAGGCTGACAAAAAATGTCACTTGGGAGTGTGAACAATAAAGGCGTATAGTGTCTAGCTTCCTATCTTTGCAGTGGCTCGGTGCGTAAATAGTCACAGGATGGTGTTCGTTGTTTGACTTTTTCCTCAGCTGATCGCAGCAAGGAGGCGCAGGCGTGCTCTGAGGTATGATTTAGAGGGCTGGGGCTGTAACGGTATTCATTTGCATCATTCAATTACGTCATATTCAGTTTTGAACACGCAATGAACGAATACATTTCTTGACAAGGACGGAACCTTAATTCACCAGTAAGCGTTCGATACGGCGAACATGCTAACTATGGCTGTGAGTTGGTTACGGCTAGTGCTGCTTACAGTTTTGGAGCGTTTTCGCTTCCCAATAAATTTTACGTACACCAGAGAGAGCAGTTGATATGACCAAGTCTCAGCTGTTACACTGGGTATGGTATTTAAGGTCCTTTTGCCAGGAAATTCAGGCTAAGAAATAACTAAGACTAGAAGGGTGTGTTGCTATGGGAATACAACCATACTTGGTAGTAGAAAACATGGGACTTAATTGGCATGTAGTTCATTATGATTGTGATGATGCAGGCTTATTTTTCAGCTTATTTTTTATGTTACATATTTATTTTTACTATGTTCAAGCAAGCTTCTTTTAGGTTTTGTTATGCAGACACGTTTGCCTTTTCTTTGGCTTACAACTGATTCTAATTGTTTGCACTGTTAACAATAAACAATTAAAAAAGAAAACAAATTCCTACCTCCGGCAGAACTTCTCCCATATCCCGGGGGAGGCGGGGGACATTGAGTCCGAATGGGCCATGTTCCGCGC